>JAEIFU010000008.1:0-487806 GCA_018904235.1 Lordiphosa stackelbergi
TTGTTTTCAATGGTAGCGTCTTTTATACTTTCAGATATAAATGTTATCTGTTTTAACACAATTTTGGAGAATTTGATCAAAATCGGATGAATATATCATATAGCTGCCATATAGTTGTGCCATCTATTGCTTAGTTTGGGAATCACTCGGCTAAGATTGTTTAAAGCGAGAATAAAATTGTTGAATGAAAATGATTTAAAACCTTAATTTATATAAATGATAAATTTTTTGTGTAATTTGTTATAATATCAAAATTTTTTTTTCTCTTTCAGGTATGCTTCTCCATCTGACATTGGTAACCTGGCTGGGGTTACAAATTGAGTGAGTTTTTGGTTATCCAATTTCTGATTGGTTTTGACGAGCGAGAAAAAGTATGTCAGCTGGTTTTAGAAGGCAGTTTATGTTTAAGTAAATATTTCCTAAAGCGACCTTTATGATAATCAAACCATCAAAAATAATCTGGTTCGAGGTTTTTGGAATTATGTGCAAGCATAACGAGACCTTAGCTTAGAGGCCAAAGGGACAAAGGCGCTTTGTTGATGTGGATTTGGTTTGTTTAACTGTGTCTCTGCTTTACTCTGTGCTACTTTTTGTATCACTTACTCTTGTGCAAAGTCTTATTTTTACGCCCACCATTAAAGAGCTGTCCTGAACTCTTGTAGGATCACTTTGGAGGTCGTGGCACATGTTAATTATTTTATAGTTGATTTGACCTACTGGATCAAGGGTGTTCCAAGACACAACACAGCAACAACAACGATTCACAATGCTTGGTTTTTATAGCCAGTTTGTTACAAAAATTATAAACATTACCACAAAAAAAAAAAGAAAAACTAATTACTGGGTGGCGCCTTCAGGCGGTTGGGCTTGACCTCACAGTCCGCTATTCATGGCGACGCGTATAAATTGAACGGGGGCAGGGGGCACGGCATTGCCAGCGGCAATAATTAGATTGGTAACTGGCACTAGATTGAGGCCAGCACTAAGATCTGCAAGCATTCCAATACAATAAAAGCCTCCAAAACCGCTTTCCTCCATCCCATACTTACCCGAAGGATCGGTCAGAACGGGTGCTGGCGCTGGGGCTGGGGGTGGTGCTGACGCCGGGGCTGTCACTTCCTCCAGCTCAAAGAATTCCTGCGGCAGGGCTGGGCACAGCACAGCGCAGAGCGTTAGTAGCACGTACACCTGCAGTCGCAGTTTTGGGCGCGTCATTTTGTTAGCAGCGGACGATGTTAACTGAACTGTGTGAAAATCTCGAAAACCCTTTTTTTGAAAACCTCAGCTGGCAAATTTGCTCCATTGGAAACTGGTCAAACTCGTAAGCTTTGGCGACGGCGGCAACGTTTGCCATTTGGTTCAGCGCCCCACCCCGCGCGCTCATAAATCACCAACTACAGAAATAATGGCAAACGCTTTTGCTGTCAATGTCGTCCGAATGCATGGGAAATGTTGGCATTTACACACAAAATAAACAAAAAAAAGAACAGCGATTTTGGTATTATTGTATTAAATTGGGTATTTGCCCACACAAGTAGCTCACAATCAGTAATCCTTATCAGTTGAAATTCTTTTGTACGCTTTTGATGACCTTAGTTTAAATAATCTTTTAGTTGTTTATATACAGGTAACATCATTATCATTTTAGTGCAGCGTACGAAAATGCTGATCGAACAAATTTTGATAGTACCCTCCGTGTCACCTGAATAACACATAGAAAAAACTAGAAAGAAAGTCGGTCAAGCCAGACTTTAACATATTCTATGTGTTACAAACACCAAAGTTTGTATATATATCTGATCAATTTAAGTTAGAAGACACACTCTATGGCAAAAAAGCCGGGGGGGTCACAGAAATCTCTAGAGATTTTGGCCTTGGTTGGTTTGCAAAACGCTCGAAAAATCCGTCGGTGTCCCAGAACTTCAAGAGATTTCGTTTTCTTATAAAAAAAATCGAGTTAGAAGGTTTGTGTCCATGCTAATGGGACATTTCTATCCAATCTGTTAACAGGGTTGCCCTTTCTCACAAAAAAAATTTCCCATCTCCTATTGTAGTTATGAGTTAATTTGATGTTTAAATGCAATTTTTTGATAGTGTTATATGTCTTATGATGCATTTTTAAATTATAATTCAAATTAAAGTCATATTCTCCAAAATAAGATGCAAAATTTAAAAAATGTTTTTGCGCCAATCATAAAATATAAGTTGACAACTCTAAGCCCTTGTTGGTGCCAATGTTGGTACACAGATGGCGACTCCATAACTTGAGGGCGCTGTGGTAGGCAGGTTTTAATTGTTACGCAGCATTAGGAGAGTTTGTATTAAAACACAAATTTTAATATTAAAACAAATAAAATATTTAATTAATTTAATGCAACCTATCCAGAAAACTAGTGTTGTTCACATTTCCAAAACAAATTTAGCATATCGAAATTGTTTGGTTGGTGAATTTAGCTAAATCTCCCGACAAAACACGAGAGATTTGAAACCAACCGAAAAGAGATTTCTGTGACACCGAGAATTGGTTTTGGGTTGGAATTTGGTTGGAAGAGATTTCTGTGACACCGCTGAGACTGTGTAAAATGCTGCCCTTCACCGATCTTTATAATTTCTTTCGCAAATCGATAAATAATTCTGATTACTAACAAGTGAGAAAGTCGGTCAAGCCCGACTATAACATACTCTGTACCTAGAGTAAGAGCTGTATGCAATGCTGCTGCTGCGCATCATCACTAAGTTTTTCTCTCTCTCTCTCTCTCTCCCCCCTCCTCTCTCCTCTCTCTCTCTCTTTTTCTAAGAATGTGCAGCGTTGGTTGTGCATGGGTGGGAGGGGGGTGGAGGGGGTGATTCACTTATTTGCGCATAACTTGAGAACCGCTCATCCGATCTTTATCATTTCTTCAGCAAATTTATACATATTGATAATGACTAACTATCTCTAAAGGAAACAAACACTCTATCTACAAAACTGTGGAAGTTATGACGTTTTTTCCAAATTGCGGGGGCGGGAGGGGGCGTGGCAAAAATTGAAAATAAACTTGATCTGCCTGCAAGTATAAGAAGCATTTGTCCCATACGTGCCAAACCTCTATCTCTTACCATCTCTGAGATCTGTTTGTTCATACGGACGGACAGCGATGGCTATATCGACTCGGCTGTCAATGATTCTGAACAAAAATATTTTTTTTTGGTTGGGGAGATTTTTTTTTTTTGTTACATATTTTTGCACACAACAACTTTGCTATTTTCTCAATTTAAATTTTTGGTGTGTGAAATGTAGATATGCCCGCGGGCACGTACTCAAATTTTCTCCAACCATGACCAAATTTCTTAATTGTTTCTTACCAAATTTGGTATTTTCCAGTATTTGCCAAAATTGTAGTCAAAATAATTGTTTCAAATTCCCAAAAAATGTTTATTCGATAACTGAATCAGCCAAATCTTATTTAAGTCCAACCTCCATCCGCATAGTGTCGCCAGTCTTCTTTGATAATATCGGCACCTCGTTCGGCCAACATCAAAGTTGGTGCATTGGTATTACCTGTGGGTATGGTGGGCATTATACTGGCATCGATAACCCTCAATCCTCTAAGGCCTCTCACACGCAAACGTGGATCTACCACTCCCATGGGATCCCCAACGGGTGCCATTTTGCAAGTGCCCACCGGATGGTAAATGGTCTGAGAATAGAAACGCGCCAGGCACTCCCAGAAAGCATCGCTCAAATACTCCACCTCGGGACAGTTGCGCCACTCATAGATATTCAGGGTGGCATTTAATGCCTGCATTACCGGAGTCTGTGTCAGGCGATGGGCCATTTTTAGTCCCTCCACCATAATGGCCATGTCCAGAGGATCGTCATAGTAATTGGCATGTATCAGCGGATGTACACGAGGATCGGAGGAAAGCAACTTTATGAAACCTCTCGATCGGGGACGCATCAAGAGTGGAGCAATCACAAAGGAATCCTGATACAGCATGGGCTCAAAGGTATCTGCATAATTGGCCAGTGTAATGGCAGCACCACGACGTCCAACCATACCACCATCAGCTCCATAGCTGTAGCTACCCATAAACAGCTGGACATCCGGCCAATCCAATTGGGGATTCTGAAAGCGTGTATTGACAAAGCCCATAACCTCGTTCACGGGCATGGCATAAAAGAAGCTATCACGTTTCTCAAGGAACGCCTGTATCGACTCGGCATTCACCTGCTCGGGCACAAGGAAAGACAAATGCTGGCCCTGCCCGCTGTCGATGGTGTAAATTGCACCCGAGGTGGAGATATGATCCTGTAGGTTTCCACCCACACCCGGTAGATCCTGTATTACCTCAATGTCCAAGGCTTCCAACTGCTCCCGTGGTCCCACTCCACTGACCATCAGCAACTGGGGACTGGCCAAGGCACCAGCACTTAGCACAACTTCCCTGCGAGCCCTCACCTGGTACCGTAGCAGATTGTACTCAAAGCTCACACCCACAGCTCTGCGTGTCTGCGGCTCGAATATCAAACGCTCCACAAAAGCCTTTAGCACTATATCCAGATTGGGACGCTGCCAGATGCGTCGGATGTAACCCTTGTTGGCACTGCAGCGCAGACCCTCCCTCAAAGTACCATGCGGTGGGGCGAAGCCCAGTTGAGTCCGCCCATTAAAGTCGCCATCCGGATGCACCAGACCCAACTGCCGAGCCGCTTCCATGAAAATATTCAGAAGCGGTGAGGGAGAGCGATAGCGTTCCACCGAAATGGGCCCACCATGGCCATGAAAGGGATTCTGCTCAAAGCCAGGCACTCGCATATCCTCACCCTTGCGGAAGTAGTGCAAAATATTGTCATACTCCCAACCGGGATTGCCCAGCTGGGCCCAGTGATCGTAATCACGACGGTTGCCGCGCACATACATCATGGCATTGATGGAACTGCAACCCCCCAACACTTTACCGCGGGGCCAAAAGCATTGCTGATCCTCCATGGCCAGACAATAGCGGTCCGAGGCTGCAGTCAAATACTTCCAGTCCCAGGGACTACGCTGAAATACAGGATACATTTGTGGTAGATCTATCAGTGCGGGCTCATCGCCACCGGCCTCCAAGAGCAGTACACTCCAGTTGGGATTCTCGGAGAGTCGTGCGGCCAAAACGCAGCCCGCCGAACCGCCGCCAATTACAATGAAATCGTAACTCTCTCGCAAGTCTTCTATGTATATCGAACGCACACGATGCTGCTCATCTACTATATCCGGTCTCTGCTCTTGAATCCCTTTGTTTAGCATGAGCAAAAACATGGCCGAGGGGCCCAAAGTGAACAGAAACCGCCAGACGGTGATGAACGTGTTGACTGTCGTCATTTCAGTTGGTAAACTAAATGCAATTCCCATTTCTCAGACGCAACCACATGCTGATGGCTTAAAACGAGCGACCAAAAATTGCTGACTTCTGTTAAAAGGGCCAACCAAACGAATTTCGCACTACACTGTAGAACACAACACCAGGGTATCACACACACAAACACACGCACACACATTTCATTTAATAAGATACAAACATTTATATGAAAGACAAACAAATCAATTAGGTAATAAAAGTTGGTGAAAACAAATATGGAGTAAAAAGCTGTTTGATAAACCCTCTGGTAAAACAGCTTGTTTAAGTGTGTGTGTGTGTGTGTGTGCGTGGATCAATTTTCGTATATGCGCTAATTTATATATACATTACAAATTCAGTTTGGCTTTGCACTTTTCTTCACTTTTACTTGTTGTAAAAACTGCTGTACCCATCATTTGGGGGAGTCCATTGGCATTACCTAGCAAGTCCATTAGGCTCCGAAAAGGGTTCCAAAAGGCCCTCTCCATATATATGAAAAAAGCTTGCCTAAAGGACAAAATCTTTGTTCCTGACCTCTCTAAGTTCTCAAAGTTCAAAACTGGTTTGAAGCTATATCTAACAAACAAGTGAGAAAGTCGGTCAAGCCCGACTATAACATACTCTGTATCCGGTGTAGAAGCTGAAATTCCCACTGCCCCTCTGCCCCACTCTGGTTTCTCTCTCTCTCTTGTCGTGGGTGAGGGGGTGGGAGGGGGCTTTTTTACACTTATTTGCTCATAACTTGAGAACCGCTCATCCGATCTTTATCATTTCTTCCGCAAATTGATACATATTGCTAATGACTAACTATCTCTAGAAGGTACAAATCATCTATCTACAAAACTGTGGGAGATATTACGTTTTTTCGAAAATTGCGGGGGCGGGAGGGGGCGTGGCAAAAATTGAAAATAAACTTGATCTGCCTGCAACTATAAGAAGCATTTGTCCCATACATGTCAAACCTCTATCTCTTACCATCTCTGAGATCTGTTTGTTCATACGGACGGACGGACAGACGGACGGACGGACAGACGGACATGGCTATATCGACTCGGCTGTTGATGCTGATCAAGAATATATACACTTTATAGGGTCGGAAATGATTTCTTCTTCCTGTTACATACTTTTGCACAAACTTAATATACTCTATGTACCTTCGGTACAGAGTATAAAAAGAGGATATCAGTGTCGTTAACACTCACGAGGCTTTGATGTGAAACATGATGCTAAATTTAAGGGCTTAATTTCAAAATCGAAAGCTCTTTCAATTGTATGCAAATCAGCAATGGCAATCTTCAAAAAAAGGAAAAACTAAAAAGGAGTTGAAGTGCCAATTAACTCGTTAATAAACACCGTTTTTTCTCTGTTAAGCCACTGTTAAGTAACTCTTCAGTCACTGTTTAGTCACTATGTAGTCACTGTTTAGCCACTGTTAAGTCACTGTACACACTGTTAGTCAACTTGTTAAGTCACTGTTTAGTCACTATTAAGTCACTGTTCAGTCTTTTATGTAGCCAATTTAAAAATATGATAAGTTTATGCTCACTGCTCCAAAACTGGTTTCGGTTCATTTTATTTAGCTCCTCACTCTTGTTTCCAAGATATGGCGGAAGAAAAAGTGAATTTGCACTCTGTTGGCCCCTAGGCATAAATATGAGAATTTATGAGCTATATGCGATAAAGTACATATCAATGCATTTTTAAAAACAAGGCGCTATATAAGTTCAGCGGAAATGCTAATTTGGCCTTTAAAGACAGACATCTTTCGATATATGGCTTTTTTACATAAATCATCCCGTGCACGCGGTTTTGGATATTTCGCCATCTGGCTATGGCCAAAATTGATCTAGTTTTGATTTTTTGGCTTTAAAACAGTTGATTTGGCAAAGTTATAGCCTGTTAGAGACGAAAATAAATATTCATATTTATAGGAGGGAAAACTAGATTGTCGCTCTAAATCTGTATAGGAACTGAAAAGAGGCTACTTGATTAGGCATAAAGTGTCATATGTATACATGTAGATGATAAATTCTATTTTGAAACAAGTAGCCTTTTTCACAGTTCCTATAAAAATTTTTACTGACAATCTAGTTTTCCTCCATAAATTTGAATATGTATTTTCGTCTTTAACAGGCTACTTTGCCAAATAAACGATTAAAATGCCATAAAAATCACAAAATTAGATCATATGTTGGACTATATGATCAGATGGCGAATATATTAATCCAAGCTACCCTGAACGGGATGATTTATTTTGATGAAAATGCTAAATCGAAAATGTCTGTCTTTAAATTTAAACACTTCCGCTTGCTTATTTTCAAAGCTGTATTCTTATCGCCTTACTCACAACCAGAAACAGAAGCTGATAGGACAAAACCAATGATACAGTTTTGTTCAGTGCAATCAATATTAACATAACCAGATAAAAATAGACCTGCACCAAAAACACTGTTGGGCTGTGTTATTTAAGCAGTGATCTGGGAAGTTGGTCTGCAGGCTGATACTGTACTAGTTCAAGACAGGATCCGAAGCAAAGCTAAAAGTGATTCAGGGTTCTCTTTATCATATGTGAGCAATTAATCGGTTTGTTGCGCAGGTTAAAAACTGAGTTTGATGGCGAAACCAAAGTCCCCAACAAAAGGCAACACGAAAGTCTTACAACAGAGACACTACAAAAGCCCTCAACGAGGGGCACTACGAAGGTACTTAACGAAAGGCACCACAAACGTCCTCCACGACAGACACCATGTCAGCCCTCAATGTGAGGCAACCTCAACTAGCTCCTACGCTCAAGTAACCTAAATTATGGTAACAATCGAAGCAACTACGCAAGTCTGCACATGCTCAGTACTACAGATCCATCAGTTTCTACACTCAACGGAAACATTTCGTACATACATAGAAAGTCTCCGTTGCTGTGAGAGTCCAGTTTCACAGCGCTCCGCTTTTGGTCCAGGCATATTCTCTAATAAACCCTCTTGAGCAGCCCAAGCAAAAATCTTTGATTATGTGATTTTTGTTTACTAATTTTATTTTATTTACTACTATTTACTACTCTATAAATAAACTCTGATCCAACTCAAGGATCAACTACCTCATTGTTTTCCCAATCCTCGCGTATCATGGCAGAGGCCTGCTCGGCTATCATTAGGGTGGGGGCATTTGTATTGCCCGCAGTTATCTCGGGCATTATGCTGGCATCCACAACACGCAATCCACGCATGCCGTGTACCCTTAAACGCGAGTCCACCACACCCCTGGGATCTCCCTTATTAGACATACGGCAAGTGCCCACCGAATGCCAAGCACCTATGTAGAAATATCGTATATAGCACAGCCAATAGTCATCCGAATTCGTCTCTAGAACATCGCATTCTTCCAACGGCGGTAGCCACAATTCTAGACCACAACGGCGAAAGGCTGGCGTTTGCATCAACTGTTGGGCAAAGCGCACAAATCGCAATAGTGTGGCACGATCTTCGGCATGCTGGCCATAGTGGTTTTTGATCAACGGCGGTTGGGCAGGATCGGCGCTGCGCAAGCTTACGCTGCCACGGGACTTTGGTAACAGCAATGAACCCATTAACTGTAGCATATCTGATTCCTTCAATGCCTGCCGTTGAGCCAGTATCAGCTCTTGTCTGAAGCCCAGATAACCAAAACTGCCGGTGCCACCGCGGGCCATCAAATTGTGAGCCACCAAATGAAGATCAGGCTGTCCCTGAGTGCTGCCAGGTGAACTGGAATTGATGAAGCCCATCATGGAGAAACCAGAGGCCAAGGGTCCACTATGATTCCGTAAAAGATACTGGGCCACCGAAGACGGCATATAGGCGCTGGGTGCCTGCTCAAGGCTACTATTGACGGCACAGCTGGTACAGTTGGCACCAAAACGAAAGTACAGCGGCATCATACCATGATCTTGCAGGTTCTGACCCACTGGTAGGTTCAAGCGTGGCGTTATTTTCAGTTGACGCAGCTGGGACTTCGGTCCAATGCCCGAGAGTAGCAAAAGCTTCGCCGAGTTAATGGTGCCTGCACTCACTATAACTTCACGACGCGACCCCACCGTTATGATGGCATTACCTAGCCGGTACACCACACCCTTGGCCTGCTGCTGCCCCCTCAACTTATCCAGCAGTAGGACTTGCTGTACCTGAGCACCACGTATCACATGCAAGTTGGATCGCTCTCGTACACCCGGCTTGGCCAAATAGACGCGAGCGCTGCTTGCACGCCTGCCCTGATTGAGCGTTACCGGGACATGATGGGTGTAGCCAAAGCTACTGCCCGAGAGTAGAGGTTTTGTCATAAGTGGTATACCCAGATCCCTGACTCCCGCATAGATCAGTTGCAACAGCTTCAGATTCAAGGGTTCTATACGGAAGTAGCTCAGCCTTAGCTCCGACTGCAGCTTTCTATAGGCGCTCTGGACGCGCGACCAATCCCATTCCTTTAAGCCCAAGTTCCAGCGCCAATGATTGAAATTTGACTCGCTGCCCGGTACAAAGATATTGCCGTTTACAGCGCCCGTACCGCCCAGCATGCGTCCATGCCACCAGGAACAGCCTCGCGGTGGCTGCATGGCCTGGCAGCATTGCGAATTGGGAACGGCCTCATCGAAGTACATGTAACGCGCATCCTGATGCAGAGTGGGACTCAGGCTGAAAATCTCCGACTCCAGGGGCGGCAAATCACCCGCTTCCAGCAGCAGAACACTCACATTGGCCAGCTCACTCAAACGACTGGCCACTATGGAACCAGCACTGCCAGCTCCCACCACTATATAATCGTATGTTTTCACAGCCGGATTATAGTTGGACGGCCAGGCATCAATGTTGACGAGATCATAGCTGGAAGCATTCAAAGCCGTCACCAGCGATTCCAGAAGACCCACACCAACTCCATTACTGGGCACCGTGAAGAAGGCGCGAGCATAAGGCAGAAGCAGGAGCAGCAGCCACAACTTAACTGACGGTTTGTGTGCGCTCTGAACGCTCATGGCTGACTGAGGAGCCGCATCCAGGTGTCTCCCCACATCATGCTGGCTTGACGGTCGTAAGATGAAACAATATAATTTATGGTGTTTAAGAATTTGGAAGCTGTTTTTTAATTTTGATTGTTTTACAAATATTTAAACTGCTGGAAGAGCAGCAAAGACTATGAGCGACTGTGAATGAACTCCAGCGAGTGATTGCGCTGATGCCCAAGGCTGTTAACTAACAGAGGTATTTAACAGTTGGAAATGATGATTGAAATTCGGTTTGAAAGGACAGAATTAGAATGTTGGATGTTTGATTTTTTATAATTTTTATTCCTTTTAAATGTTTCGTTTAGTTAAGTTAAAATAAATACATAAGTAGACTTAAAAATATAAAAAAAAAAGTAGAGTTACATACTGGAAACGTCATCAAGCCGAATAGCCTTATAACTAATTCTCATTCACCACACACTCAACAAAATAATCATTCAATCACACTCTCAATCATTCATTCACTCACTCATTCACTGGAGACCAGGTAGTGTCCATTGGGGTTGCCCCGATCAGACTCAAACAATTGTGTTCTTAATCCAAAACTCTTTGATCATATCGCTACCCTTTTCGGCTATCATGATCACCGGAGCATTCGTATTCGCTGAGACAAGCTTGGGCATGATGCTGGCATCGATAACACGCAGTCCACGTATACCATAGACCCGCAGCTTGGCATCGACCACTGCATCCTTGTCCCAATAGGGACCCATTTTACAAGTGCCCACCGGATGGTAAATGGTCGAAGTATATCGACGCACCATGCACTCCCAATAGGCATCGGTGAAGAGTGGCACTTGCTCGCATCCCGGCCAGCGTATGCTGGACAAGCGAGAGCCAAATCGTTGCATGGCCTTTGTGCGGGAAAGGGCCACCGCAATTTTGACACCCTCAATCAGGGTCTTCATATCGAACTCATCGGTCAGATAGTTGGGGAAGATGTAGGGATAATCAAAGGGATTGCCACTTCTCAAGCGTATGCTGCCCACGCTCCGGGGTCGCAGCAGCATGGGTATAATGCTCCAGGCATCGCGATTATTGATGGGCTCAAACACCGATCGGTAGAATGCGTCGGTTAAGCCATGGGCCTTGCGCAGCTGCGAACCGCCATCGGAGTTGGTGGATCCGGACACAAAGTGGAACTCAATGTCCGGCCAATCTATTGTACTGTTGGCATACTTGGTGTTGACATAGGCCAAACCCTCGACTCCTCCCAGAATGGTAAGCGGACCCTGTCCAAAGACCGCATACTGCAAGACCGTGGACATGGTGTGAAAGCGATTCTCCACTATGGACACCGGCTGATTGACCAGGAAGGTCAATCCACCCAGACCAATGTGATCCTGTAGGTTCTCGCCCACGCTCAGCTCCTTGATCAGTGGTATTCGATGTTTGGCCAGCTCTTTGCGTGGACCCACCCCGCTGAGCATCAGCAATTGGGGACTATTGACCGAGCCACCCGATAACACCACCTCCTTGGTGGCTCTCACATGATAGAGTTTCTGATCCTTGACAAATTCCACGCCAAAAGCCAGCTTAGTGACGGGATCGATCATGATGCGCGTGACATGTGAATTCATTGAAATGTGCAGATTGGGACGCAAACGGGCGGGACGCAGAAAGGCCTTGGAGGTGGAGCAGCGTGAACCACGTCGTGTGGTGCCCTGGGCAATCATAAACCCGGTCATTTTCTCACCATTCAAGTCCCGATTCTCGTAGCCCATCTCCACGCCGGCTTCCACAAAACTGGCCGCCAATGGGGTGTGATAGGGCGCCTCACCCACTGTCAAATAACCGCCGGTGGCATGGTATGGGGTATTGGCCAAATACTGATTGGTGTTATCCTCAGATTTCTTGAAATAATACAGGGCATCACGATATGACCAACTGGGATTCCCCAGGGCCTCCCAGTTATCGTAGTCATGCTTGGAGCCGCGCAGATAAAGCATATAGTTGAGCACCGAGCTGCCACCTAACACCTTGCCCCGTGGCCAGTTGCAGCGTCCGCCCTGCATGGCTGTAAGTAGGAAACAAAGCGACGGTTTAATTGGTAAGACCACATAGAGTCATGCGCCACTTACCCAAGCAGGAGGTACCCGAAGGTTCGGTCTTGTACTGCCAGTCAATTTTCGATAGTTGCAAATATCCCGCCATGAGTGGCACATCGGTTAGTTCCGTCTCATCGCCACCCGCCTCCAGTAGCAAAACATTCCAGTTCTCCACTTCTGTCAAGCGATTGGCAACCACCGCTCCCGCCGAGCCGGCTCCTATAACTATAAAATCATAGTGATCCATGATATCCTCGCCGCTCACATCACTGGGCTTCGATTCGGGATCCATGATCTCCTCGTACTGGAAATAGGCCACCGCTGCCATTAGCATGGGAATGAACCAGCTATTGCTGGTCGCTGCCGTCACCGCTCCCCCAATAGCCGAAGCAGCGCCCACGATAGCCGAGCTCATGCTTGAGTTTCTGTTGCCGTCTTCGGTTCTTCGTCTCCTTCTTCTTCCTCTTCTTCAAGTGGGTCGTCGACGACGTGTCTGCAATTGTAATTGAACTGTCATGAAAAGTTGCGTTTAGTATGCGCTTTTCACACTCAATATTTTCATCACGAACTGAATTTTTGGTGGATTTTGTAAATTTCGTAATCGGTGCATTTGTTAGTTATGCATACTCTCACACCATTACACTTTGCCCCACTTTGGGTAACATCGGTTTACGCAGGGAGTTGGTATCAATTTGATCGCGAATTGGTAAGCAAGAGAGTTGTCTCTGAGTTGATCCATCCTATGTGGCATTACAAATAAATGTTTGAAATCACAAAGTGTATACCAACACCCAGAAAAACCTAGCTCGAATCGGCGAGACAGAAATCGGTTTCAATTTAGATTTTTTCTTCTTGATTTTTTAGGACGAACTCTGCTTGCATAGGAGAAGACAATTAATGTTGACTTCGAAGGTCTCAGAAATTCGTGCTTGATTTCAGTATTTTCGCCTTGGATCTAAGAATATTCCGTCTTACCGTACTTTTGATATCAAAACTGCTTGATATCAAGCACGATCGGCTTGGTTTTTTCTCTGAGTGAGGGGATATTCATGTTAATAACTAACTTAGTGTATTTGGTCAATTTGAAATGTTTGTGTATCAGAGATGTGCCAGAGTGCCTGTTTTTTAATCAGTACTCGCTTTAAAGGCGTATGAGGTGTGACTGACACTCGAAATTTTGCAGTCGTTCTGTTACTTGTATTTTTGCGATTGAGTGTCTGGCTTGCTTGTCTGTCAAAGTGGTTAATTCTGTATTGAACGGCACCGAATATGTTTCTCTCCTGTCACACATACACAGCACATACATAAAAACATGGATATACATAACTTTAACTGCTCTCTTCTTTGAAAAAGCGACAGCAAACGCCGTGAAGTTGTTGTTGTTATCTTAAGAGAGAGAGAGACAAAATCTGCTTGTTGACGTAAACTAAAATTTAACCGAACGAGTGACAGCGGGTATTATTGGCACTCATTGCCGAAAAACAAATATGACATGAGTGTTGTAAACACCGCATACAGTGGTTGGAGACACTCGAGTGTGAAAAATATCAAGTACGAATGTGGTTCACTTGGTGTTGCGGTGTTTTTTCTAGTTACAATCCCATGTGGAACATAGGGCATCAACCACTCCTCTCTTCCAACGAAGTCTGTTGTTGACCGTCGCTTTGAGTTCTCCCCAGGTGTTTCCGATGCTTTTCGCCTCTCTACCAACAGACCTCGCAAAATGTAGTCTAAGTCGGATGACTATATCTTATGGCTGCCGCCCAACGGCGCACAGCTAAATGAGGCGAGCCCACAGCATGCATTACAACAGCCCACAAGTATAAAACACTAGCGCTACACTTTGTATGCCGAGTTGTCATACGGAGTTTGTCAAGTCTTCGAAACTTCGTTTGTCGAAAATTCGAACTGCGTTCGTATGCTTGTTCGTTTTTTGGTTTTCTTTAGGCATTCACATGTGTGCATGTGTGTAGTTGATTTCTGACGTGTGGCGAGTGCGTGCATCTCCGCATCAGCGAAAAAACAACTAATTTTAAATAGCTTTTAGTCGATTTGTTTTATTTTCTTGTATATTTGAATGGCTAATAAATTGTTGAAATATACCTTTAATAAATAATTTAACTTAGCATACCGCACATGGAGCTGTACTTCAATAGCATTACCACTCTATATACCTTTTAGTTCAAAGTACATTTCGTCGTAAAGTACCTGCACTACAACAGTGCATACTATGTGTATCGTTTAGTGGGCGGTCCATCCACACCGTCCATTACATTTCTTAGATTGTTAGGTGCAGTTGTAATGGAGCTTCGAAAAGCGTTCGGCTATCGCCCACTTGTCGATTACAAAGTAATGGGGATTCGAAAGCTAGCAGTCCACAAAGCGGCCATGCTAATGTAAATGTATACTGGGTTGTAATCGATGCTGTGCGACACACAGCCTTCGAAGTGTTTAAGAGGTGCTCGATTACGTAATGTGCATTTGCGCCGCTGGGCGTAGGACCGGTCGGTCGGAAACTTATATTTAAAAACCGCCTTTTGCTAAATTATGATATCTTCGGCACAGACGAATAGCTACGATGCAAATGTATGACTACACAAGGATCCGGCACCGATTAAAAAAAATAAAATATAACGCTCCCCATCAGGGGCGTAGACCGCTTTTGCAATGGGGGTGATGTAGTCGAATTTTTATAAATTTTTAATTTTTCTTATTTATTTACTTATTTCTTTTACAAATTGAAGTGAAGTTTATTCGATTATTCTCTGTTTATCTACGAATTTGTCCTGTTTAACATTGAACTCAATGGTGGGGGGATTGATCACCCTAATCACCCCCTATCTACGCCACTGCTTCTAATTTTTGATTCTTTTTGTTGGATAACCAAGTTATATTAATATCTTCTTGATGTTCTTCTCTATTATCATGTTTTTTGCTAAACCTGATAAAAAAATATAATTTTCGTGCTTTTTCGTGCCACTCCCTGTCCATATCTAGTTCGAACCAAAATGATACCAGAAACAGTTTCACTAACGTTACTACGAACCATCGGTTCCCTTTAAAGGAAACTCTCTTTAGAATATTTTGTACCATATAATACAAAATAATGAGAGCGGAGAGAGGAGAGGAAAGGGTATGTAATTTTCAATGTTCAGTTTTTGCTTTCTTTTGTGCCCCCACAGACTTTTTCTTCTTCTTTGTATATGAAATTGATCGATGCACGTGTTGGGTGAGAAAAGCATGATGGGCGAGAGGGGGGGGCTGCCTCCCGCATAAAAGTGAAATCTTGTACGCTATTATAAAACTTCGAACAAAAACCTGGCACCTGGGGGGCACCTTTTCTCTGCCATGATCGTGTTGTGGAGTTGCATGCAACAATTGTTTGCGCTCGGTCAATTGCTGTTGCAACCAGTTTGGCCTTTCGTCTAGGCCTTTTCCAAAAAGGAATTTCCGGCCGCCAATTTTGCATAATCTTTCACATATGTGTATACATATATACTGGCATACCTACATACAAACATGCCGCTGGTGGCAATTACAAACTTGTTGTTGTTGTTGCAAACTGGTTGAAATCTGCCCGCTATGCGGCTTAGAGTTGAATGTGCGCTGTTGTGTGGCTGTTCATCAAGTTCAAGGTACAAAAAACCGCGCGTCGAAGAGCAGGGGGGGGGGGCGGTACTCGCCATGCGAATGGAAATGGGCTGCTAAACAGTTTGGTAAATAGCGCTAAAGAGAAATGCATAACACCACAACCACCGTTACACGGAATGGCATGAATCACTTTCGTTGAGAAAGCTTCGGCTCATCGTGTAGGCGTCCCAAAGTTCTTTTTTAAGCCCGATTCTGCTTGTTGACTTTGATTTCTTTGGCACACTTTTTTTCGCCACTGCGTATTACTCACTTGTCTCAGAATTCTGGCTTAAAGCAGCAGCGTTTTGGGCTTGTCTTTTGTTTCGTTTTGAATTGTGGTACACTTTGTTTTCTTTACTTTCTTTCTGCGGTTTGCGTTAGGCGGCCACACGCTGCGACGTTCGCTGGCCAACTGAGCACAAGCAATGAAGGAGGCGGCTTGAAGATGGCCCATCTGTCCCTCTCTTTTGGAGCCACTCTCTTATGTTGTGGGTTTTTGGTTTTCTCTTGCGCGTCTAATTTTCGTTCCACCGAAAACCGCAAATGGTCAATTGCTTCCTGTTTAGTGGTTTGTCAGTTTGACACTTTTTGCATGATGATTGTTGGTAATACCAGAGTTTGACGTGTTTGCCGGCACGTAGACAACGCACGCCATATGAGAGAAAGAGAGAGACAGAGAGAAATGCTTTCACTCTTACTATATGGTCAACTGGCCAAAAGCTTTGGTCGCTTTAGCCAAAAAGTAAGTGGTTCAAGTGACACCCACCTGTTTTATGGGTCAGTGATGACAATTTTATAATTTAAATTGAAAAAAAAATGTGGAAAAATAGTGTGGCTGCATATTTTGAAGAATCTAGAAACAAAAGCACGGTCGCCAATCTTTTAAAGCATAATACAACTTTTACGTTTATTTTTAAAGGACATCTGATTCGAGGGACCAGATTTCTAAATAAAAACTATTAAATTGAAATGAATAAAACAACATTTCTATCTATCTATTTTCTTCTGATTTAGCTGGGAAAATAAGTACTAACTCTCTCTCTCTGTCTCTCTCTCTATTTCCAGGTGGCTGCTGCGGCTCCACAAAAAAGCGCACCATTGTCGGCGGTTGGGCCTGGGCCTGGTGGCTGGTCACAGATGTCCAACGACTCTCCCTAAATGTCATGACTTTGAATCCCATGTGCGAGAATGTGGAGACGGCACAGGGTGTACCATTGACCGTAACGGGTGTGGCCCAGTGCAAAATCATGAAGGTATATTCACACACACAAACAAAAACCATCAAATCCATTTGGTTTTCTTTTTTACTTTGTAACTGTGCACTTAAGAGTTTACAGATATCGATAGCTTGCCCTTTCAGTTAACTACATACAATAATCCCAAATTTGTATTTCTTAGCCTGAACGCATGCATAAACAAATAGCGCTAACTAAAGTTGTTGGTAGCATCAAGTAGAGTGTTGAGATTCTTGCGTTTCCAAATTATATATCTGTATTCAATATCAATCAATATCTCGTACATTTTAACCCATATATGGCTTTTTGTTTTGTACAAATTCCCGCCCTTCCCGCGAAGCAACTTTCTTAATTTAGCCTTGCAAGCGCCTTAAGTCTACCCAGTACAAAGTAAGTTAAGCTTAAGATCTTGTAATTTGTATTCGTTTATCATTCGTCAATCACTCACTTAGTCACACGCTTGGGCTACTATTTAGTTTTCGATAATCGTTTACAATTTTTTCTTTGTTTAGTGTATTTATCTGATTTATTTTCGATGTGTGTGGAAGGAAAACGTAAAGTTTTGAGAACTTATCAATCGGAACTCTCAGAAGAGTGCCAGAAAATGTGGATTTGTTAGAGCACTGTGAGGCAATCGAATCCATAATTGGTGGTAACCCTTTTTATACTCTGTACCAAAAGTAGGTAACAGGGGGAAAGAATCATTTCCGACCCTTTAAAGCAGGGGCCGGCAAAACACACATGCTCACTTTGGCATTGAGGGTGTGTGTTTAGCCACGCGAGAGCGCGCTCATTTAGCACTTCTTTATTGTTGCGAAAGAGAGAGTATAAGCTCGTTTAGTGTCGACACACCGACGTTGCGGTGGTCAAGTTATGACCAAAAGAAAGTTCGATTCTGCAGCGCTGGCTTGCCAAATGGTCTCAACACAACTGGTGGCGCCTTCTATTGTTCAAGCTTTGACCAAAAAACAATTCTGTGCTGCAGCGCAGCATCAGCGCTGCTACTGCAGGTACAGAGTACATTTTAGTCAGGCTTGCCCGACTTTCTTATTTGTTCTTACTCAAAATAAGTCTAGTACAACTTTTCAGCTATGAATTCTTCATTTTTTCAACATATCACAGTTAAAAGTCATGGAAATGCGGCACCCATCTGTCTTTTTTTTATACTCTGTACCGAAGGTACATAGAGTATATTAAGTTTGTGCAAATGTATGTAACAGGGAACCCTATAAAGTATATATATTCCGCGTCGATATAGCCATGTCCGTCTGTCCGTCCGTCTGTCTGTCCGTCCGCCTGTCCGTCCGTCCGTATGAACAAACAGATCTCAGAGATGGTAAGAGATAGAGGTTTGACATGTATGGGACAAATGCTTCTTATACTTGCAGGCAGATCAAGTTTATTTTTAATTTTTGCCACACCCTTTCCGCCCCCCACAATTTTAAAAAAACGTCATATCTCTCACAGTTTTGTAGATAGACAATTTGTACCTGCTAGAGATAGTTAGTCATTAGCAATATGTATCGATAGAATGATAAATGATAAAGATCGGATGAGCTGTTATCAAGTTATGAGCAAATAAGTGAATCACCCCCTCCCACCCTTTCACAACCAACGCCGCACAATCTTAGAGAGAGGGAGAGAGCGGAAGAGAGAGAGAGAGAATAACTTAGAGATGAGCGCAGCAGCAGCACTGCATTCAGCTCCTACTCTAGGTACAGAGTATAAATATAGTCGGACTTGACCGACTTTTTCATTTGTTTCTTAATAGAAAGTAATACTTACATTATATGGAGTGAAAATCGCACCTTTAGATCCAACTTTTAGTTTGATCATTCCAATTGACACTTCGATTTCGGTCCATTAGTTTTGGATTACATTTCATTTGAATTTTCTTATGTTTATTTGAATCAAACAAAACAGTTTTGTTTTACAAAAAGAGAACGTAGCATTGCTCAAGGCATACTAAACAAGGTAGGCTCACTCGCTCTCTCAGAACTCCGTATATTTGTGTCAAAGGGAGCGAGAGCGAGAGAGTAATATATTTCAATACAAAGCCTACTAAGCTACTAAGTAAAACACAAAAAATTCGTCCGCGGAGATGCTTTCCTTACAACAGTTGCTTACTGTCTGAAATTTATCAAGTTGTCAAGAGAGAGAGAGAGAGTGAGTGAGCCTACCTTGTTTAGTATACCTTGGCATTGCTTATTATATGCTCAGTTAGTTTCAACTGAAGTCAGCTGATGAGTCATATCATAGAAGGAACTACCGGAACCAATATTTTTTTTGTAATTTTGAATATTCGGCCGCCTGTCTGGATGTCGAATCATATCGAACTTGTAAATTTTTTTTTGAGTTTCGCCGCCTCTGGAACTAACTGCCCTAAACACCTTCCTTTTCCACAAAAAAATCAAACCCCGATGACAACCCCTTGATACCAAATGAACAGTAATCCAAGTATTTACCCTTTCGGCGCTACCTAAAAGAAGCGGCAGTAGCTCAGCAGCCTGTGTAAGGAAAGCTTTTGGGCAAATGCTGCTTTGTTGCTGCTGTCTCCCCTCTATTTACTACAACTAATACTAACTCTTTTATATTTTTCATCTACATTTGAAATTATTCAAGAAGTTAATATTTAGCCAACTTCTGTTCATTGATTTTGCACAGAATACAATGTAATTAACAGCAATCACTCTCTGCCATTTGTTTATTAATCTCTTGCATTTCACTCGCTCACTCGCATTGCAATCAATTATTTTTTCTAAATTATAATTTGTTTCCACAGTAAAATGTCCTCCAAAATTATGTTTCTTACTTAATTATTTAAAAATAATTAATTTTTGCAGTCATCTTCGTATAAAAATAAAGATTATCATAACGATGAGGTATGTTTATTCCGTTTATTTGATGGGCTTTTCGTTTAAGTATTGTTTTTTGGTTTTGTGGATTTTCTGTTTTGTAAATGTTGTGGGGCACACACACACACACTACACGTACACCTACATACATACATACCTACATATGTACTTCATGCACAGTTCCCCTTTTTCATTTTCAGTTTGCTATCATTTACCTTCACTTTTTTACAAATTGTACATTTTGCTGCATGAGCCTTCTTTGTGCTTGGTAACCCAACAACTATACAAAATTCATTGCATTTAATTAATAAGACGTTGAGGAAGATGAAGAAGAAGCATTGACATTTGTGTTCTACTTTTTCTCTACTTTCCAATCAAAACAAATCAACCACCTTTGCCCTGCGATCGCTCGACTCGACTCAACTCAACTCAACCTGAACCTCAACTCATCAAAAACTAATCCGTAACAATCTGTAACTGTAAATGAAATCGATCAAAATTCAAACATCATCATCATTTGATTGAATTTGCGCCCACTACTCTACTACTGCTACCGTTTACCGTTACCGTTACCGTTAACCGTTTACCGTTACTGCTATGGTTACTTGTTATCAATGTGCGTGCGTGCGTGTGTGTGTGTGCGTGTGGGTGTGTATGTTTGGGTATGGGTATTAATCCTAACTATAATCCTTATCATAATCGAAAACCAAACTAACCAATTAACAATTTCCAATTACCTTTGGGCTATGGCTTTTTGATTTGTGAATCCGCTACGCGCTATTCGTCTTGATAAACAACAAAAAAACAAAAAACCAAACTAACATTTACTTTACCCAACCCAATCGACCAATCGATCATGCATACCACACACAACACTCACCATCTTCACACTCTTCAACACACACACACTCACGCATACACCACACACACACACTGACATAGATGATGAATGTTTATTATTTTCACCATCAGGCCGACGAGCTGCTGGGAACAGCTAGTGAGCAATTTTTGGGCAAGAGCGTCAAGGAGATCAAGCAAACGATTCTACAAACCTTGGAGGGTCACTTGCGTGCCATATTGGGTAAGTAATTGGGGAAAATGCATTGCCTGCTTTTAGGCGCGCTCGAGAAAGACAGTTTGTTTTTGACAAGACAATTGTTTTTGTAAAGCACCGAGCCATACCCTCTAGTACGGCTGGGGTCAGTCGGTCTATATTCGTCAACCCAGCGTTGCTCTTTGTACGTTGGTGAGTCGTGTCGCCTGTCAAAATTGTAGGAGAGAGAGAGAGGCGTACGCTTTAATTTTTATACCCTTGCAAAGGGTATTATAATTTTGCCCAGAAGTTTGAAACGCATAGAAATATTCATTTCCAACCCTATAAACTATATATATTCTTGATCAGGACGACGAGCTGAGTCGATTGAGCTTTGTCCGTCCGTCTGTCTGTCCGTCTGTCTGTTTCTACGCGAACTAGTCTCTCAGTTTTAAAGCTATCGAGCTGAAACTTTGCACAGAGTCTTCTTTTTACTGCACACTGCTAATATGTCGGAACCGCCCGGATCGGATGACTATATCTTATAGCTGCCATAGGAACTATCGGTCGAAAAGTGGGTCCTTGTGAGAAAAACTTTTTTGGTTTTTAATCTTATCGTCTCCCACTTCAGCGATTATTAATATTATGCGCTTTCACATAGATTTGGAAGTTTTTGTCAAAATCGGATTACTATATCTTATAGCTGTCATAGGAACTATCGGTCGAAAAGTGGGTTTTATGTAGAAAAATTGTTTGTTTTAATGCTGGCGTTCATAAACTCTGATGAATTAAAACATTTGCAAGGGTATTAAAACTTCGGCAAAGACGAAGTTAGCTTGGCCTTCTCGTTTTCTGTAAGAGAGCGGGTGCAAGGAATTGGAAAGGATTTGAAAAAAAAGGTATATCAATCCTCAAAGCGGAAGCGTCTGCAACAGTTATTGTGCATTGGAAACGAAGCGGAGCGCCCCGGGGTGCAAGTACATGGGCTCGAATTGGCTTCGCACGATGAGCGTTCGCATGAAACGCAAGATGACGTGGACTTACATTACTTGTGAGGAGAAGATCTTCAAAATCCGTCCAGCCGTTCTTTGTTTGAAATATTTATATTATACATTGCCGTCAAGAGAGAAGCATCTCTTTTGGGTTGAAAGAGCGTCGCTTATATCATCCCATGCTTGGCATTGGGTAGGACGAGCGTGGCTTATGTCGCTCCATACATGGCATTTGGTCGAACGAGCGTCGCTTATTTCGCTTCTCTGCATGGCATTGGGTCGAACGAGTGTCGATAAAGTCGCACCATGCATGTCATTGAGGCGAAAGAGCGTCGTTTACGTAGCTTCTCTGCATGGCATTGCGTCGACCTAGCGTGCCTGGAGAGTCGTTAACGTATTGAGCGGACATCCCCTTGCAAAATACGTCAGTCGAGCCCATTGTGAGGGAAATAAGCGTGCGTTAACGACAGTCACAATATCGTCGACGGAACGTTGATATAGCGTCGGTCGGCCGTACTAGAGGGTACAGACAAGTTCTGATTTCCACTTCAACGGCAACCTTTCAAAAGTGGAATTGATTCGTGGTCTCGCAACACCCAAACGAAATTGTTATTCGTTTTCGTTTCTGTGATCAATTTAGAAGTTGTTTGTTGGATAAACAGACTGCGAACTTTCTGCATTACAATTTTAAAAAAATATACGCATTCGTAATGGGAAGCCGATGGCAGATGGGCTTTAGCATTCATCTTTAATTACTAGTAATGCAGTCTGTGGGCACTCCGTTTACAAAGTGGCCATGCATTTGGCATAGTAAAGCAGATTGTGTGGGATTATTTCCTTCATACTGATGGCAATGTAGCTTATTAGTAATTCATTTTGTAATGGCAATAGCACGCTCGGCGGCTTTTACGATGCGCGTGTTCGGCTTTTGTTCTTTCAAGAGGCATTGGTTCGGATGCTGTCAGTCGTACTTTTGCTTTACTTCGTCTTTCGCTGCTAGGCACACAAGCGCAATGCTTGATTGTGTGAGTTTGGACACCACTGATCTAGAGCAAATTTCGTTTGGACCGATAACTTGCAAAAAGACGAAAACGAGATCAATTTCATTTGGAATTAAGAACACGAAACCGAAGCGGAACTGCGTTTCAAAAAGAATTGAAAACATGCTTGATAAACACACATGCAACAACCGCATTTTTTTTCTCTATTTTATTCTTGTGGTTGTCGTTTCCTCTCTCTCTGTAATAGTTAGGTGTAAAATGAAAATAAATTCTTTTTTTTTCGCTGCTCTTTAATTTATAGGTATTCGATCTTCTCTGGGCTTAGTTGTTTTACAATTTTAGAGCAGCATTCACGCAAACAATTCAAAATTTTGAATAACATTTCAAAACAAAAACAAAAAAAAGGAGAAATCCTTAGGTTCAACAGAATAGACTCAGTGCTTGTAGTACATTTTGATGTGCGGCTGATCAAACATACTGATTGTATAGTTCAATTCATCCAGTTCTCGCTCTATGACCATTTTACGATTACGCACACGAAGTGTACTCTCATACACCGGCAGATGATTGTACTCTTCATTTAGTTTGGCATATCTCTGATGGGCTTCTTCCAAGGTGGAGCGACGCTCGATATCGGTCATCTGGGTATAGCCCTCCATTTCCGATTGCGGTTTGCTGGCAGCCTGAGACTTGACTGTATGGGTGGACTTCAACGAGTTCTGGGACTTGTTACTGCCTGTTGAAACGATGGTCTTCACAGACGCACTGCTACGAGCACTAAGCGGAGCTTCCACTTCGGCATCGCCGCCTTCTAGACGGCGTGAGGCTTTGGACGTTTTTGAACACTGCGACAGATTATCACCTTCTAGACGTCGCGAGGCCTTGGACGTTTTCGAGACTCTCGACATTCTGGAACACTGCGACAGATTATCGCCCTCTAGGCATCGCGAGGCCTTAGACTTTTTCGAGACTTTCGACATTCTCGAGCACTGTGACTGATTATCGTCTTCTAGGCATCGTGGGGCTTTGGACGTTTTCGAAATTGATTGTGACAGATTGTCACCAGCTCCAGACTGGCGGCATTTGTTCAGGGCCTTGTTTAGGAAACGTGAATCCTTTATTTCCTCCGTCTGTGTTTGCTGCTGCTGCTGCTGCTGGTCCAATTGATCACTCCAACCGCCCTGATCCTTTAGCTCTTCTTCCTTTTGCTGCTGGCGCCTCGCCTGCTCTGAGGCGCTGGGTGGTCGCAATGCTTGATCATCGCATGTAAATCCATACGGTTGAGCTAGTCCCGAACGCTTCTTGGCTGACTCATGAGCGGCCGCATAGCTGCACCCACGTCCCCGATTCTGCTGGGCATGGGGACGTAATTTCTCGGTATAGTGCAGCACCACAGGACGCCAAAGCGGTATACGTTTGGCACTCGCCGCAGTCGACATTCGTCCATTGCTTTCCCAGTGCGAAATTTTCTGTTTGTTTTCCTGCAAAAAGTCACGTCCCGTGGGATTGTAACGACTCGACGACATGATGAATAAGTTTTTAAAGGAATTCAAGAAAAATTGTTTGGAATAATATTTGATTTTTGGGTAGATTTTTTCTTTGTGGACTTAATATTGTTTCAGAATTCGGTTTATTTCGTATGTTGTATGCTATGCTCAGTGTACAAAGTTAGACTGAATGTCTGGAGAGTAGACACAACAAGGAAAGGGAAACGGCAAACACAGAGCCTACTTGGTTTAGGGAAAATCAATTTTCATTAGACAAATTGTTGAGAAACTGTTAAGCTGCTGCAGAGTGACTTGGTTTCACTATGCCAATCTCCAGACAATCTATTCTATCTCTTATAAGACGCAGAATCTAGGAACTGTAAAGGTCAAGCTCAAACAGTTGGAGACTTGACCTTCAATACCAATTGAAACCATTTTCCCACTTGGTTAATTTTTTAATCAAATTAAACATGAAAATGTTTTAAGAGCACATTGAACCGGGTTATTATTCAACGTCTCTAGCACTTTTGTGAGTTCTCTAGGCTCAAGGCGTTATTCATTTGCTAACTAAGCGACTACGCCGCGAGTGTGCTCATATATATCAAAACTGGGGCCCGTCTCAGTGTCAGTCTGTCAGTTGTAAGCGCACCGTCTCACACTGTGGTCGCACTTGGGTAAAACTCTCCACCGGCTGTTGATATTGAATTGAATTGCCTTCAAGTGGCGTGTATACTAAAAGCGTCGACCTTGACCTGCAAACCGATGGAAGAAAGTGTTCCCTTAACTTATCGTCAAAAGACGTCCCCTGTCGTCGTCGTCGTCCGTTGATAAGCGATTCTCACCACAGGCGATAAGACTGCGTCAGTGACGTCAAGAGTACGACGGGAAAGATAACTAGCTTCTCGATAACCTCCAAACCCCATAAATACGGGGGGCTTTGGGAGCGCAACAGTTGCGAAACGCCATGTCTGTCGTGTGGATGGGCGCCTTTAAGTTGGCCCTGATAGTGGGTGTCACCTGCCTGGTGGTCAGACGGTAAGCAATTAGAACGACCTTGGCCATGTGACCCGACCAGAGCTATCGATTGATGGATTGATTCGTTGATTTACTCTTGTTGTGTCTTTACAGGAACGCTTACAGTCGAAGAGGTGTACAAAGACCGCGACCAGTTCGCAGCTCTGGTGCGCGAAGTGGCCGCTCCTGATGTCGGTCGCATGGGCATTGAGATACTCTCGTTCACCATCAAGGATGTCTACGATGATGTGCAGTATCTGGCCTCCTTGGGCAAGGCCCAAACGGCGGTGGTGAAGCGTGATGCCGATGCTGGTGTGGCCGAGGCCAATCGGGATGCCGGCATACGTGAGGCTGAGTGCGAGAAGAGTGCCATGGATGTGAAATACTCGACGGACACGAAAATCGAGGACAACACACGCATGTACAAGCTGCAGAAGGCAAATTTCGACCAGGAGATCAATACGGCCAAGGCCGAATCGCAATTGGCCTACGAACTGCAGGCGGCCAAGATACGTCAAAAGATACGAAACGAGGAGATACAGATTGAGGTGGTGGAGAGGCGTAAGCAGATTGAGATTGAGTCGCAGGAAGTGCAGCGTAAGGATCGCGAGCTGATGGGCACTGTTAAGCTGCCGGCCGAAGCAGAGGCCTATCGTCTGCAGACCATGGCCCAGGGTAAACAGTAAGTATTTGCTGAGTTGAGATGAGGACGATCAGGCTAACCACTCTCTTTTCTGCCAGATGCCAGACCATCGAGAGCGCACGCGCCGAAGCAGAGCGTATCAGGAAGATCGGTGCAGCCGAGGCTCATGCCATTGAGCTGGTGGGTAAGGCCGAGGCCGAGCGCATGCGCATGAAGGCTCATGTGTACAAGCAGTACGGCGATGCGGCCATAATGAACATTGTGCTAGAGTCACTGCCCAAGGTGAGTGATCTTCAGTTAGAACCCAGCCCAAACACAAACTAAACTGTAATCACATCCCTTTCAGATTGCTGCCGAGGTGGCTGCTCCATTGGCCAAGACCGAGGAGATCGTCCTAATTGGTGGCAACGATAATATCACCAACGATGTGACTCGACTGGTGGCCCAATTGCCACCCTCGATCAATGCCTTGACTGGTGTGGACTTATCCAAGGTGTTGTCCAAAATACCTGGAGCCAAGGCGTGAAATCAATGGGAATGGGATGTGCAACAACAACAAATGGCAATGATGACGACGACGACGTAACCCCCGTAAACTGAATTCGAAACGAGAAAGAGCAAGAGAGAGAGAGAAAGAGAGAACGAGAGAGAGGACGCATTTGTTAGAGCAAGCGGTCGAGCGGTAGCATCATCCATCGACATATAGACATATAGCAAAATGTACTCCGATATTCTACACATAAACTTGTATGTAACAATCAAAAACACAAAACCAACAAAAATAACAAACGACAAGTTATGCATTTCGCACGCAAAAACGCATTTTGTGGCCTTTTCTCGTTTAAGCAGATAAAACAACAAAAAAAAAAAATCAAAAACCAAAAAAAAAATATATAATACAGTAAAATTTTTGTATAACTTTAAATCATTTGTGCAGAGTGTTAGCTATAGTTATATATAAACACACACATACATGCATTTGATATACCAAAGTTCACCTCCAACACACAAACAAACATACGTTGACCAGTGTTGTAAAGGGCTAGTACCAACCCAAGCCGCGTGCCAAAACAACAAATTCTATAGTTCGAAGACATCAAATATTTTGTTAAATAGGCCAAATAATCAGTTTTAAGTTCCAACTCGACAAAAGCAACTTCCACACTTAAGCAAGAACAGTCGATAAGTAGCAAGTAGAAAGTATCCCATACCTACTCTACAACTGCCCTCCACTTGTTGGGAAAAGCAGACAGCATCTGGGAAATCCATTATGTTTTGACTTTTCCAGATAATTCAATAGAATATAGGGCTATGAAAGTCCGTTGGGAAATGTCTATTAAGTAGGGTTGTCGAAATATCGATATTGAATACATTTTGACGATATTTTTATGAATACTTTTTTTTGGTTTTTGGACAAAAAGGAAGGTTTCTTAAGGGCATTCTCTTGGATATTAGTGGCATCAGTAATACTAGTAATATCCATGAGAATGCCTTCAGAAAACCCCCATTTTTGTGACCGAAACTAACAAAAATACACACCAAAAATTTATTCAACAAGTATTCGATATCGATATTTCGCCATCCCTACTATTAAGGCTGCCCCGTAAAAACCTAGAACTATTTAACTAGATCATTAATGGGCAGGTAGTACCCTATTGCGCCCTCGTGGACAGGCCCATTTTACAAGCGGGAAATCTTCACAAGCTTTAAAACAAAACCAATTTTAATCATACTGCAAAACAAAATGTTTTTCAAAATGGGAGCATAGTTTTTCCATTCATTTGGTCAAAAAGACTGACCCACATACTTAGAGGGCCTTTTCCACTCCCCTTAATATTTGAGTCTGACGGTCGACTTACTTTCAGTCTGGCTTCGTTTCAAAGGTCTTACGACTTGGGAAGTAAATAAACTTAACTAAACTTAACTTTTCTTCTTAAGTTTTTATATCCAATATAAATACTTAGGAAATCAATGGTTTTTGCAGCAGTGCTACCATATTGTTCAAAACTGCAGAATCACTGAAAAAGGGTGGTCACATCATTAAAATAGTTCTTC
This sequence comes from Lordiphosa stackelbergi, assembly GCA_018904235.1. Classification (NCBI taxonomy): domain Eukaryota; kingdom Metazoa; phylum Arthropoda; class Insecta; order Diptera; family Drosophilidae; genus Lordiphosa; species Lordiphosa stackelbergi. Next base: position 28,390 of record JAEIFU010000008.1, read on the forward strand.
CTTGGACTATTTTTGATTATGCGCGTTTGGACATATGTTATTTGTGTACAAAGAATTTCAAATAAATAGTTTTTAATGACAATCATCGAGAAGTTGGGACTTAATTTCAGTTGACTTGTTTCTCTAGTTCCATTAAACGTATCACCCAAAGAAGAGTTTTTAAATCCTGTTGCTACTTCAATGACATCCTAAATGTTTTATATGCGAATTAAAAGAGCAAGTAGCTTTATCGAAATTCACTGCCATTCAGGGGTGTCCAGGAAATCTCTAGATTTGTTAAAAAATACTACATTTACATGCGAAAATCTTTGGCGATTTCCACGACAATTCTCAAGCATAGTGTTCAGTCTTTCGAACTATAGGAAAAGGGGCTTGGGTACCTATTTAGTGCTTTACAACACTGTATCTCACTTGATGCCGCCGCCAAGTCGCCGCTCTTCCAATTATACACATTGACACAGCGTTCGAATTTTTTTTTATATACATACAAATATAAATATATGTTTTTTTGATGCACAAAAGTCAATTTGTTTAATTAAAACTTTTAATTTAGTGAGACTTTGTTCAAAATACTCGTCTTACTTTTGGTCTATTCGCTGTTAATTTTTTTGTCCGTTTAAAAATTTGTTATATTAAGAAAAATGCACTTCACTCATTTTTTTATTATTTTAGTTTATAGTAAAAAAAATAAAAAATAAAAAAAATGAGAAAAAATATATCAAAATACGGATAGTGTTCACTAGGTCTTATATAGTCGTGAGATATTGTACTAAATCTAAAATAAAATGTACCTCATTGTTTGTTGCGGATCAACTATGAGAACTAGTGAGCAACATCCTGTTTATATACATAATTTTGACACTTATATAACTGGAATTTAGTTAAAACAATTTATGTAAAACTTTCTGTCCACAAATCAAGTTTGTCAAGAAGGCGCTTTTGTCAGTTCCATTTAAATCGGTTTAACAAAATTTTTAAATGGACACCCTTTCATTCGAATAAAATTCAAAACTCATGAACTTGGTAAAATCACTTTCTTGACTTACTTTATACACTATTCATATATATAAATTGTTAATATTGCAAAATCTCCCTCTTTTCGTTTGTCTTTTTCCATAATTAGTTATTTTCGCTAGCATAATTACCAATAAAATTACAAAATCAAATCCATTTTTCTCAGATCAACACACACACAAAACACACCACACTCTACAACCACATGCATTAACAAATCTATATAAATATATTTTTTTTCTATTGTAAATTAAGTGCAAATAATATTAATTGCCATGCAGCGTGCGTGTTAAATCAGCAGAAAACAAAACGGAAAAAGTGCAAGAAAAACTAAATAAATCAAATCTAACAATTTTGTGTATTTTGTCGTAAATAAATAAATTAAAAATAAAACACGCTGTGTTGGGAATTGGAAACATCTTGTAGACGGCGAATTTAACATTGCTCAAATAATTTTAAGAAAGCAAATATTTGTTTAATAGCAAAAGAAAGTGTTTGTATGATTTTTTATTTGTTTGATATGAAAAACCGTCCAGAGGCGTTTGTGGGAAAATATGTGAAAAAAATTTTCAGGTAAGTTTGACATGGACAATTTTAGGAGATGACCTGAAAATTCCTTTCATTGGCCATTAAACGTCACCGGTAATTTAATGTTTAAAGATGATTTCATGTAAATGTTGACAGCCGCTGCGCCTCAAAATAGTTCATCCAATAGGTCTAATTTTGGCATACTCATTCCACATATAGACCGGTATGTCACATATAAATTCTTAAATATTGGCTGCCAGTGCGTCAACTGTTGCTAGCAACATAAACCTGAACATAGCGCCACAAAAAATTGACTAAAGGCGTTAGATCGCACGATCTAGGGACCTAACGTCCCCAAACGTGGGATCCCCAAACGTGAAATAAACTGTTCACCTCTAAATTGGGCCATTGTTTCGCGTTCAGTATTCTTCTTCTTGAAACCAGCTAAGTTTAGCTCTTCCATTTTAGTTTGGGTTTCAAAATATTTTCTTTTTTGGTTTTAATTTTCGAATTAGCTTAAGGTTTTTAAAATATTTTATGTGGCCTACTTTGCGGGTGCTGTGTATTATAAGTTTTTCATTTTCACACGACTCCCAAAAGCAGGGTTCGAAATGACTAACATTTTGACTTAAGCTAGGTACCGAGACACTCGAAATTTTTGCGGAGCGGAAATTGTTTGATAATTTCCTGAGCCGCTCAGACAATGTAGTGTGACCAAGCAACAGCAAAAAATTCAGCTGTTGTTTATTTAAGAAATTGGCGGGCTAATTCAAATAAAATTAAAGAGTTAAGAGAATAGATAAAGGTCACTGGGAGAAATTCAAAGGTCATAGGCAATGCCATGGTAAATTTCATGGATGCATTTTGTGTGTTGCTGGAGGTATAAGCAGTGTCCTTTATTATTGCATTGTATTGGCATGCGTGAGCAGAACTTGACCCCTAAGATATGTATACTGCTAAAGCGAAGAAACACTCTATAATGTGCCATGGAGACTGCAAAGGCTCAGCTCTGTTTGGCCGTGGGCTGTGGAGGCTACGGAGGTTTGGACTCGTGTGGTGTGCACACATTGGGCGAATGGCATACCAACCACATCAACGGGGGAGCATACCGAAAAAGATTCTCAGCCACAAGTGATGCAGCGGCCGGAGCTGCCCGTATCAAAATGATTTTATTGGCCAGGTTCCATAAAAATAGTTGCGACTTGCCCACATTGATCAGCTCCACATGTGTGTCCAACTCGCAGCTCTCCAAATTATTGTAGCTTTGTTTTTTTAGGCTTCTTTCCTTAAACTTTTTTCATTGCGTGCTCAATTTTCGTAGGTACCTCTGACAATTATCAAACAAGTTTCATAATTTCATGACCCCCTTCGACAATTTATCAGCTGTTTTCAAGAAAACGAGTTGGCAGGTCCATGTTTATTGTCGAAGCGAATTTCGAGTGTCTCGGTACTCGCTCAGGAAATGCGCTCTGACAATTTTCGCGAGCGGATTTCCTGAGCTATGTAATTAGATGGGCTCAGCAAAAATTTCGAGTGTCTCGGTACCTAGCTTTAACTAAAATGAATTTTTGACTACGACTATGGAAACAATTCATTTCAACTGGAAATGATATAGTTGTCATGAAATATGATTTGATAAAGTATGCTTGAGGATATGAACAAAAACTAAAATAATAATGATTGTTAATAGTCGCTTTGTAACGTTTGACTAATACATATTTAGTTGTTTCAGATGACTCAGACTATCGACTGAGTAGTCGTTTCGAAACGTTTGACTATCGACAACGGAAGTTTGTGAATTAAGTTGACATTCCAAGAAAAGACTATTATTTTTGCTATATGTAGTACACAGTAAGAATTGTTTATTGTGTTGAATCAATAAAGATGACTTGACTATCGACTGAGTAGTCGTTTCGAAACGTTTGACTATCGACAACGGAAGTTTGTGAATTAAGTTGACATTCCAAGAAAAGACTATTATTTTTGCTATATGTAGTACACAGTAAGAATTGTTTATTGTGTTGAATCAAATCACAACAATGTTTGACAACATAATCGAAACGACTACTCAGTTGATAGTCAAGTCAACTAAAACAACTAAATATTCATTAGTCAAATGTTACAAAACGACTAATGACTATCATTTTGTTTAGTTATTGTTCATATTCCAAAGCATACTTGATGCAATCATATTTTATAACAACTATTACATTTTCAGTTAATATGAAATGTTTCTAAAGTCAAGTCAATAGTCGTAGTCGATTTACAAAAATTGACTAAATGATAGTTTAGTTTTTAGTCAAAAGTTCAGACTATTGCTAATATTCAGTCAGCAATTCGAACCCTGCATAAAAGTATGCTTTGTAATAATTGCAGATTCTCCATCCAGCGTTGCAATTTTGGCAGCATGTCGTTGCGAGTTCTTCCCATTTTCCTTGTTTACCACATAAAATATTCTGATAATTCTGTATATATTTTTTTTTTTTGCAAACATCAAACGCTCGCGTTTTACCATACAATCTATAACATGGAACAACTATGATATAGTATCTTAAAATATATATATTTATCGTCCTATAACATTTAAATATCGTCTTCTCTGGTGGTTGTAGGTAGTTAAAGAGCCGTCAGTTAAATGATTTCTATATATCGAATATATATAATATATGCATACATATGTGAGGACTTACCGCCTCTTGGCTTATCCTACGAGTTCTGTGTATTATTATTTTGTTGCTTATCAACTATGGAGCAATCGAGTGACTACTAAGACTATACAAGTTCGTTGGGCTGCCGTCACACGATCAGTGCAAGCGGTAGCCAAACTGTTGCATTTTCGAAATGCAATGCTTATAGAGTCCACAGCAAAAGAGTGGACTTTATCCTAAACAGACGAAAAAAAACAAAAAAAATGTCCTACTGTTTACTTAAGCTCTGATGGTAAGCGCTCAGTCCGAATACTTGGCCTTGAGATCTTTGCGCAGTATCTTGCCAGTGGGATTCTTGGGCACTTCATCCACAAAGATGACGCCACCCTCCAGCTTCTTATACTCCGCCACACGCTCGGCCACATAGCTGATTATCTCCTCTGCGGTGGCCTTCACGTCCTTTCGCAGTGCGACTATGGCACGCGGCGCCTCACCGTTCTGTTCGTGGGGAATGCCAAAGACAGCGGCTTCCAGTACTTTGGGATGATCACGCAGTACGGCCTCGAGCTCGGCCGGCGGCACTTGGAAACCCTTCACCTTGATCAGCTCCTTCATGCGATCTGTGATATAGAAGTAGCCATCTTCATCGTAGAAGGCCACATCTCCCGTGCGCAGCCAATTGCCCGGATAGAAGGTGACCTCGTTAGCCTCTTTGTTATTCAAATAGCCGGGCATCACCTGAGGTCCACGCACACACAGCTCGCCGGTGGTGCGGGGTCCCAGCCCGAGGGTATTGCTGCCATCAATGGGTACAATTTTGGACTCGGTGCTGCCGGGTAGTAAGCCGGTCGAGGCATACCGTGTATTGCCATGTGGAGTAAGGAGAACGACGGGTGAGGCCTCGGTCATGCCATAGCCCTGCTTGAACGCCACATTGGGGAATCTGTAAGGGAAGACAAATGAAGGTTAGCCTTTGGCAAGGAAAGTCCGAAAGTCGCCACTTACTTCTTCAAAAAGCGTTCCACATCATGCTGGCCTATGGGAGCAGCCCCACTCATCACCACTTGCAGGGCGGGAGCCGTTTCTTGTGTCAGTTTGGGATGATTGATCATAAAGAGCGCTAAAAGAAAATCAAATCTTAGTTGAGACAGTAAAGCATTTGACTGGAAATCTTCTTACCAATTGGCGGCACCAGATGCAGAATGCTTCCCTTGTAAGTGTCCAGGCATTTCATAAACTCATCCGGCTTAAATGCCGGCATGGTGGCCAATCGTGATCCCAGCCGCAGTTGCGATAACATAACCACAGTCAGGCCATAGATATGGAAGAAGGGCAACACTCCGGCCACAGTTTCCTGCAGACCCAGTGGATTGTTGGGCAGCGCCGTATGTATCTGCTCGCAGTTGCTGGTGATGTTGTTGTGCGACAACATCACACCCTTGGGCAGACCCGTGGTGCCCGATGAGAAGGGCAAGAAGGCCATATCTTTGGGACTGGCATCCTGGGGCGTACGAAGTTCATCGAAGCGTACATTTTGTGTGCTCAACAGCTCAAAGAAGTCAATGGCTCCCTCGGGCAGCGCCTCAGCCGCTGTGGTGCGCACCACCGCAATGGGCAACTTCTTGCCGGCCAGTTGGCAAGCTTCACGCAGTGTGCCATAACCCTGGGCCGTGCCTATTATGAATTTCGCTTCGCTGAAGGTCAGCTGACGAGCAATCTCATCTGTAAGGCAGAGAAGAGATCTTTAGACTTTGGCCCAAAAAAAAAGCAAATTAAACAAAAACAGATTTCCATAAGACATTTACAAGCCCCCCCGAAAGCCCCGTCATTAAGTTCTCTTATCAGGCACGTACCTGGCGTATATATGGGGTTGACAGTGGTAACGGTCAGCCCCGCTTCAATGGCACCCAGCACAGCTATGGGATATTCGGGTAGATTGGGCAGGCAAATGGCCAAGACATCGGGCTTGAAGAGTTTAAATTTGGTCTGCAGGCGTACGGCTAAGGCGGCACTCGAATCGCGCAATTGAGAAAAGGTATACTGACGATCGGTGATTACGCAAACCTGAAATATTGATGGGAAAGGTTTTGAAATTCGTGAAGAATCTGTACAAATATCGATGATTGTATATAAAGTTTTCGCTTAACAATCATTTAAAGGAACAAAAGAAAAGGTTGCAATTGAAAATTGTAAACAACTGAAGAATCAAAACAAAACAGAACGAATATATGCTGAGCTGTTCAAAGGAATGACCACCTACTGCTCCACTTGCTCATTAACATAAGCCAGAACCAACTGGCCAATCATTGTATCTACTCTTCAAAAGAAAACTAGAACGACCGACTGTAGTATTCCCTGTACCTAGTCAAACTGAGTTTGGGATCAAAAAGTGGCGGGACTGACATACAAATTTAGGCCGGCATATTGTTGTCGGTTTTAGACCAGGCAGGAGAACGGATCGAAAAAGGAAAGAAAATAGAAAAAGAAAACTAGCGCAATCTCTAAATCGGGGTGACCAAGCTCATTCCGCAAGCCTCGTATGTATGTATATGGCACTATCTTCTCACTCTCAGTGGCCGCATGAACAAAATCTGGTATCTCCTTCTATTTCTTGTGGTTGTTCTTGGTTTTCTCGCGGCCGTAAGCTCATTCTGGGCACTCCTGCTCTAAATAATTGCGATCAAGACTACACAAAACCTACACATTACTCATTCATTATTCGGAAAGGCTATGCTGAAGGTCGGTCACACACATCACACTTGAACAAGCCCCTTAAAAGTTGTTTGCAATCAATTGCCGCGTGTTGGGGTTGACCCATTGAATAACGCGCGCAGTCAAAAATCGCATCAAATGTATACAAAGAATGGGAATTATAAATAGAGCGATCACAACAAGTATATAAAAATGTATCAGCTTGTTTAATTAAAGCAAAAACCGCTCACACACACACCAACATAGGAGAATTTGACGTGGGGTCCGGCTTTGCCACCCGCTCCCCGTGCCGTTCCATGCGACTGAACGCTGATCAAAGTTCAGTGGGACAAAGTACAAAGTCTGCAAAGTCTAAAACGAGTCGTATACATTTGTACACACACACACACACACACACACACATTCATGTTGTTTGTCTGTACGTTTGTTGACTTTTAGCAAAGCGCCAAAGAAAACGAGCAAACGAGAGAGAGACCGCAGGCCCACCGGTTCCACAATGATGACGCTCATGTTTTGATGCTCTACACAAAACAATCAAATTTAGAAAAATGTAAATTAAAAATACATCAAGTGGGGGACCGATTTGAGGGAGAGATTGTACGGTCTAGGGCCCATCGATCTATTGAGTAAAAAACGAACTTTGGTCCCGCAAGCGCGGTCATTAATTGCATTTAATTCGAACAATGTTATGACACGTCCGAGTACTCGTATGTGCAGGCAACAAGTGTGATTACAACTATTGTACATATGTATGTAAGTATGTACATTTGTATGTATGTAGGCTGAGACGAGACTTGTACAAATGATGGCAATAAATTTCAATGAACAAATATTTGCACTTTGATGTCGACCCACACAGAAATGAATGCATAGTGCGAGGGTGGTTCAATAAGTGGCATGGATAATGTCAACAGATCAGGAGTGCGCACAGCCTATGCGCATGCCGCATAGCGATAGCATTGCAACAACTTCGTATGTTTTCTCTTTGGCTCTACATCAATCGCTACAAAAAAATTTGTTTGGAGGAAAGCGTCGAAAAATATATCTAAACTGCGATCCGAAAGGAAAAATGTACCCAACAATTAACCGGACATAACGGACAAACAGTGATTGGAACTGTTTAAACCAGCGATGGCCCTTGGTGCCTTCCCGGGGCCGAAAACATTTCGCTATTCACATGTACATGACCCGAACGCTTGCCGAAGCTGAGACCAAAAGATCAAAAAGGCGTATTCGCTCGACAGAGTTCGAAGCGATTAGGTCGAAGCAAATTCACGGAGCTTTCTTTTCGCACACTAATACACTCTTACCTTTGGCCATCGCTGGTTTAAACGATATTCCCATACATGTTTTTATGTCGAATTATCAGTATAAAGAAGGCAAAGAAGATAAGTCCCATCACTATTTATTTCCAAATTGCAGGGCAGGAAAGGGGGCATGGCAAAAATTGAAAATGAACCTGATCTGCCTGTAAGTATATGAAATATTTGTGCCATACATGTGAAACCTCTAACTCTTAACATCTCTGAAATCTGTTTCTTCATCCGGACAGACAGACAAACGAACGGAGGGACATGATAGTATCGACTCGGCTGTTGATATAAAAATGGTGGGGAAAAATTTGTGCTAAAACGGGAAACTCATTGAGCCACCCTCGTAGTTACCAGCCTTCCATTTCTACAAAATAAAGTGTAAAGAGTGGTCTTGTGGCAAAGCTCGTTTTTTCTTATGATAGAGCAAATGATTTTCATTTGTTCTTTTCTAAGTCAAACAAAGGAGGAAGGAATGGTATGATGAGCGTGAAATTAGATTGAAACACCCAGCATGCAACTTACAAAAGTTAAGGTTGACTTTGGATTTGTGATTCATGATCATGATTTAGTCTAAGCCTAACTTTAAGTTTACCCACTAAGCAACCCTTGCACATGGATTACAAGCAAAAAGTGAAATGTGTAAACAATATCTCCCAAGGTCGCTTATGCAAGTGAGACTCCCAGCTTAATGCACACTGACACACTTCCCACTTTTCTTCAGGCAATTTGCCTTGACGGAGCACTTGACTTACAAAACAGATCTTTCAGTTGAAAGAGCAAACGGCTGCTCTTTTTTTTCTGTGTGTGTGTGGAATTTGTGACTTATTTTATAGTTCCCATTATCTGCTGCTGGGCACTATCAGTTGCTATTAAAGCTGTAGTTAGTATGTAAGAGCGAGTCTTATCAGCGATAAGGAATTAATGACCCAAATTCTTGCAGACACTTGGCGGCTTATCAGTCGCGTTGTAGTAGACCTTTTGCGTCTACGCTCGATTCTTTATAGTGCCAAAATATGTGGACGGGGCGGTCGGGGAGAGGTCTAATAATTCGTAAATAAACACTAAAAACGACACGTCAACTGACCGATAACAAGTTTTATGGCGAATTTGATTTTGAATTTAAATTTGACACAGTTGAAGGATTAGGGAAAGTAAGAAAATTACCTTTCTCGGAGATCAGGATGAATAGAAAGTCTTGGTAGTATTTTGTACCCATCAAACATGGGGATGAAGGGTATAATGTATGGATGTAACCGAAAGAAACATTTCGATCGTATAAAAAGTATATATATTCTTGTACGGCAGAGACGTATAACAGCGCCGATTTCAAAGACTATAAGAGTTAGAGCCAACAATTTTTGAAGATAATAAAATTTGTTTCAGATCTGATTAGAGCCATCATTATACTCTGTACCGAAGGTACATAGAGTATATTAAGTTTGACAAAAAAGTATGTAACAGGGAGAAGGAATCATTTCCGACCCTATAAAGTATATACTATATCCCAGCAAGCATTTCAAGAAATTTTTGATCATATTCGAGTCTTTTTCGACTCCTTTTACTGATTAAAATAGTCACAAGTGCGCTCGTTTTCCGATCCGAAATGACTCTTTCGTCGGGAGAAAATGGTACCCTCAGCCGCGACTCTCTGAAAGAGTCGTTTGTGACTCTTGCGAAAGGTCGTTTTTCTTGAGAGTCTTTTCTCTAAAGAAGTCATTTATGACTCGCCCTTTTCGAATCATTTCGAGTCGTATTACCTATCAGTTTCGACTCGAGACCAAAAACAATCATTACTCAATCACCCGCGCGATCAATTTTCGATTGCTTTACGTTTTGTTAGTCTTATTCCGATGAATCACATTTTAAGCATATGCACTATTCATTTTGTGAGAAGCTTGGGTTGGCCCCGTTGGAGAGGTCAGCCGTTTTATATTTGACATTACTCATTTTCGAGTCTTCTTTTAATCAGCAGCTTTCAATGGCGACGAAAGACTCCTCAAAGATTTTTGTAAAAACGATTAAATCGGCTGGTATACTCTTCATCAGCATCAAGAGTCAAGTCGATACAGCCTTGTCCGTCTGTTCGTCTTTCTGTCTGTCTGTTTGAACGCACAGATCTCAGATATGGTAAGAGATAGAGGTCTGGCATGTATGGCAGGCAGATTCTGTCCCCGCAATTTGAAAAAAACGTCATATCTCTCACAGTTTTGAAGATAAATGGTTCCTACCTTTTAGAGATAGTTAGTAATTAGCATAATTTATCGGTTGAATCGGATGAACCATTCTCAAGTTATGACCAAAAGAAAGTTACTGGCAGTAGTGACGTCATTTATTGGTCAATTTTGAAATCCCTCAATGTTCAATGGAAGTTGTGGCTATATCTAATGTTCAGCAGCGCTGTTTTCAGCTGTTACTCCAGGTACAGAGTATAATAAATTCGAAAAAGATCGGACTAACAACACGAAAGTTTTGAAGGAGTCATTTTTATACGCAATCGATGGATAAAAACACACAAAATTAAGGTTACAGGGTATTTTGTGGTCGTGGTACTTGTTTATTTTTTATTTTGCTCGACAGTTGTCGAAACCCGAACCTACGCAATTATTTCATTATTTGAATCCTATCTTCAACTTCACCTCACTGGATATTTATGTTAACCCTCTTTGTTTTTCAAATACTTACCGCTGCCGTTTGTTTCTCCCACTTCTTGAAATCCCTCCAAATATACTCATGCACGGGCACATTGGGTATGACCACATTCTCATAGGGCGATGTCTTATAGTAACCATCCTCGGCATTGTAATGCAGAAACTTGTCCGTCTCACTGATACTCTCCGCCCGTGGCACACTGGCCGTGCTCGTGTTCCTTTGACGGCGATTCGTGGTTATGGTACGCGCGGCCACACTGCCAAGTGCCGAGGAGGCATTGCGCAGGCGCAGCAATTGTGTGGCGGCTGGGTACATGTTGGCTACTCGGAAGAACTTGAACTTGAACTGTAGGGAAACTTTCGCTGGGTTTTTTTGGTTTTTGGCTTTGCTTGCCGCACGCAAACGTCTTTTAGTGTCGAGTGGTGGGGCACGACTGTTTCCCAAGCGGCGTTGTGAGCGCTTTGCTGGCATACACCAATACGCACACACACACACACATGAACTGAGACGATTGCGTTGGCGTTGCCGTTGGCGTTCGTCTTGGGGTTCACTTGCTGCTCTGCTGCGTTACACGATCTTCGTGGCTGCTCTCCGCACCGGCCGGCTCTCTACCGTTCGCTCTCCGAGTGAGCTGGGTGTAACAGTAAATGCTATATAAATAATCGCATTGCATTGCCTGCAATCGCTGGGCAAAGATCGTGATGACGACGATGGGGTAAGATGAAGCCCTGATCTTGTCTTTCAGTCTGCAAATAAAACGAAAATAAACAATCGGTTTAGCACGTCGCGTCGTAGAGCACCCTTTATCACCCTGCCCGTTTTTCGGCCTAGTGGGCATGACTGGGCAGCTTTTGAAAGTCTTATCAGTGCCCGACTGAAGGGGGGGGAAAGCTGCAACAAGACGTACCAAGTCAATCAGAAATTGTACTTCGCACTGCCCGGTGTTTTATGTTTACAGCTAAAAATTTGTTATTGCGATTGACGCATTTGCAAGCAGTCCCCATTTGAAAGAGGAGAGAGCAAGAGCGAGGGTGAATGAAAGCACGCTGAATGCGTCAACTGACTCCACCGTCTGTTTGGAGGAGTGCATTCACCTTTTTGGTGCGGCGATGCGTTCTGTCCAGTTAATGGGAAATGTTTATGTGAAATGGAAACTTGGTTATGGAAATGAAATGAATGCCAGACGAGGGGGAGGGGCACAACAGCAACAGCGTCGTATCTCAAGGCCAGTTCTCTGGTTTCATTTCCCATTCCTGCCCCCCACACGGCTTCTTAAAATCAACGAACTTTAGTTGATTTGCATGTGTTTTGTGTGTTTCTCTCTCTCTCTCTCTCTTTTCCTCTTTCGCTCTTTTTATCTGCCCACATTTGCTTTCTGATTGCATTATGCACTTCGTTTGCCATGATACCAAAATCGTATTTTTATACTCTGCACCAAAAAAAGGTATATTAAGTTAGTATTAAGTTAAGTACATTAAGTTAAGCATCTCCGGACATATACAGTGACGCTCAACTAATTAGGTTAAAAAAAATTTCTATTTAAAACCATAACCCAAACCAAACACTTTAAAATTTGTATCCGAAACCAACAAAAATTGTTTTTATATAACAGTTACTTTATAACAAGGCTGCAAACCGGTCCTGAACCGAACCTCTAAGAACCGGTTCGGTTCAGGATTTTTGGGTCCGACAAACCGGACCATGAACCGAACCCCTAACATTTTTGACTCATCGAACCTTGAACCCGAACCGGACCGCTTTTTCTAAAAATTAGGTTCGGTTCAACTTATTATGTAGTTCGTCCAACGACACTTACAGCGATATATAGAAATTTCTTGTAATCTGACTGCTCTCATTCAATAAGTTCTCCAAGCCTACGACATTTCTCTAGGTCAGATTTATACTATTAACGTCGATAATGAAGCGACTATGGATCGAGCAGGGAACAACAGGAATTGAACTATGAAGAATGTTATGTTGATTGAAGGTTGCTCATGAGCACCAAAAGCATTTCTTGATTTGGACTATGTCCAAGTTACCTCAATAGATTTCCTGGAGGACTAAATTAAGTAAATAACGAATTTTTTAGGGAAGTTTAGTTTGACATTAGTAGAGTTCCCATACTTCTCCGTACTCACACTTAATGAAGTCTTTTGCTTATAGACAAATATAAAAAAAAAAAAATATTGCTCGACTGTGTGCCGCAAATAGTTCACTAACAATTAATGATTTCTTTAAAAAAGCTCCACCTAAAATCTTTTGAATTGAAAACTGCAGGACTCACAATTACTACTAAGTGATTTTAATTCCGCTGACTTTTCTTTTCGAGCAATAGTTCTGGAATCTTTTGTTTATTACTATAAACTTTCGATAAACGTTCTTTTATTATAAGCTTAGTGCCCATATTGGTTGCAATGCTCATTGACCCGAGTTTTTCAACTTAGTTTACTTCTGCTGAAGCTCCAAAAATAAATTCTTAAAAGAGAGTTTTCAAAATTCACTTTTAAATGAATAAACTTTTGATTGCAAAGAAGAAAAGTTTATGAATGCCATAGAAAGCAATGAAGAAATATCAAATATAAAATCTGTAAATGATGTTATAGATTCCTTCGATAATTGTCCAAGAGAACATTCATCGACAAATGTTTTAAAACTTTGGAAAGGTCAAAAAACGAGGACTTAAAAAAATTGCCTTACTATATCTGCTGTTCCAGCAACTCAGGTATCAGTTGAACGGGCCTTTTCAACATTTAAGTTTGATCTTTCTGATCTAAGAGCTAGTTAAGCTAGGTAAACAGCTCCTAGAAGATATAATGCTTCTAATGCTTAAACTTAGCAGTTTTTCTGAGTTGTTAAAGTTGATTAAATTTGATAACTATAGTAGTATTGTTGAAATATAGAATATTATTTAAACAAATAAGTATTTATAAACCGAAACTTTTATTTAATGTTCAAGCGAACCGAGGTTCGAACCAAAACCTTGGGTTCAGGAGTTTCAAGAACCGGTCCGCGAACCGAACCTTAAGTTTAAGATCGGGTTCGAACCCCCGGACCGAACCTTCTGCAAAATTTGAGAGGTTTGCAGCCTTGCTTTATAACCTTTATTAACATAGCCGTTTATCACTACCGAAACAGAAACAAATATATGGGTTGATTTCGATTTTCCTCTACTAGTAAATATTCCAATAAACGTAAATTCATTTGATGTACACTTGTACAATGAACATTATGCCTTTTTATTATGCGCCGCACTGTTGCTAAAGGGCACAAAGAAAAGAGAGCCAACGAGAAAGAGACAATGCAGCCAACTAAAATCTTTACCTTCCTCATCTTTCATTCTTTATATTTGTGATTACACAGTCAACTTCATTTTGGATTCACGAGTTATCATTCTAGACAACAAAAATATTTTGTTGAGATTATAGCAATTTCACTTTTTGGAATGTGTTGAACCCATTCAGTTGAGCGGTCAATCAGCGCTGTTTTCAGCTGCCACTGCAGAAGTGGAATGTGAAAACACTCAATATACACAATTGCAGGTGCAGAGTATATTACAGTCGGGCTTGACTAACTTTGCGTGTGCTTTGTACTATGGTGACTATCAGGGCTCCCAGCATCATTTTATAATCTTACTTTGAATATTCAAATTATATCGGTTTAATATTTTTCATTTCATTTTTTTCAACTTAAGTTTCATTTCTAATCAACAGTTGTCACTGCTCCAAAAAGGGCATTCACTGTTCGTATTGGGCTAAGCAGGGGGACATGTTGACTTTCTTGTTGCTTCCAACTGTTTCTGAACTTTGTACCCAAGCCTTAAGGCCGTCTAAATTGTTTGGCTGCCGTCTCTTATGCGTTTTGTGTTGCAGTTAAAGCAAAACAAGAAAGAAAAAACAAAATGAGAAGTAAACCAGTTTTACTTGCTTTACGTTGGTTTCTTATTTTTTTGAATAATATTTTTTATTAAATTTTTTTCTTTGCTCTCCAAGTGTTTTGTAACACGCTGCTCCGCTGCAGCTTGTGGCTTGTTTACCTTAATTTTTTTGGCGCTGATTTGAATGCACTCTAAATGGGAATCTTTTCCAAATTGACGCTGTTCTCTTGGTTAAACAAATCGTTTGCTGATCCGTGGTACTACGCATTTGGCGTGTGTCTTAAAACTGTTTTGAAAACTTCTTCAGCATTTAGGGGTAGTTGCTGATGAAGAAGACACCCAATCAAGGGCGTAGTTTGGGGGGGCGGCCATGAAGAGGGGACCAGTCCCACTTATTTGTTATGCAGTTCTAAATGGAATTGTTGTGATTTAGGCCGTTTCGTATTTTTGGCCGTCCTCCTTTGCTGCAGTTTAAACATATATGAACTCAGCTGTTCTCCTACGCGTTTCGGCTAGCCCGAGGGCTGTTTTTCATATTAATTGAAAACTTGTAAATAATAGCAAAGCCAACTGACGACTTGAGGGACAAAGTAGTGCTGGTTTATAGAGAAGAGTTGTGGAGAAGTAGCCGAAGCTATCAAGACTTATGCCGAAGCAATGACCTACAGTTTTGTGATCATTCTTCTGTGCTTCGTTCCAGTTAAGCCATAATTTCGTCCAAATGTATTCCGTTTGTAAAGCTCTAAGCGCATCACACTTTGCTTACAAATAAAAATAAAGCAAGTGAGGCTTTTTGCTGGTGTAAAATCATTTCGTAATTTAAACAAGTAAAAAAGTCGGTCAAGCCCGACTGTACCAGGTGTAGCTGCTGAATACAGTGCTGCTGAACAATAGATGGCGCCACTACTTGCATTTAACAATGAAGAAATTCAAAACTCACCAATAGATGACGCCACTACTGCCAGGGCGTGGAAAGTAACTTCTTTATTTGGTTATAACTTAAGAATCGGTCATCCGATCTTTGTCATTTCTTTGGCAAATCGAAAAATAATGCTAATTACTAACTATCTCTAGAAGTAACGAACCTTCTATATTCAAAACTGTGGGAGATATGACGTTTTTTCGAAATTTACGTGGCGGGAGAGGTCGTGGCAAAAATTGAAAATAAACTTGATCTGCCTGCAAGTATAAGAAGCATATGACCCATACATGTCAGACCTCTAACTCTTACCATCTCTGAGATCTGTGCGTTTATACAGACGGACCTGGCTATATCGACTTGGTTGTTGATGCTGATCGCTGATCAAGAATATATATACCTTCTAGTGTCGAAAATGATTCCTTCTTCTTGTTGCAGTATAAAAACTCTCCAAGTTGTACGTTGAGAATACTATCGGGACCCCCTTCATTCATAGCTTGTATCAAATGGCGCCACTGTGCGACGCTTGCGCATTGTTCATTGTGAAAGCTCAAGCTGAGTCAGCTTTAAGCTTACTGCTTAGCTACGCCAGAGGGCGCTCACGGGCATACTCTCCACTCTACACTCTCCGTTCTACACTCTCCAATGCCGACTAAGTCGACCGTTTTGCCCAAATTCGTGGTTTGGTTTACGAGACGAGCTCGTAGTCTACTTTTAGGTGCGTAGTGGCGCGCAGCTCGCGTCTTTAAGCGCTTGCCACATAAAAGAAAATCAAAAATTGTTTGAGAAAGCATTGGCCAACAAAAGAAAAGCAAAGAAAATTGAAAAGAAAACACATTCTGTCTCTCTCTCTCTTACTCTCTCTCACTCACTCTCGCCCTTAAGTCCAAACTCTGTTGGGGAGTAGTATTAAAGTGTGTGGCCCAGAGCGAAGGCGCCGCGCACGTGCCTTTCTTGAAAAGTCGGCAATTGTTGCATACTTCCAGGCGGAGCCGTGGCCAATGCTGACTTCAATCTTTTTTTTTTGTTGTTGTTTTCTTCAGTGCACAAGTGAAATGCGGGAAATGCGTTAAAAGTAATCAACGAAAGAAAAGCAAAAGAGAAAAATTTATTCAAACCAGTGAAAAACGCCGACAAAGAGAAAAGGAATATTACCAACATATACAAATACATATATACAGAAGCAACCACTACAGCAACAACAACACACACACAGAGAGGAAGAAAAAACAAAGGTAATCACAAAGGTCCCACAATATTGTGTAATGAAGTTGAATTAAACACACTTTCTGTCTAATTGTAATTGTTGTTGTTTGTTCACGGTATTGTCTATTGTTCGTACACAACGAAGCGCACGGAACGAAGCTAAATTTGCGTGCCTTTTGTTGTTTTAGGACCAAAATGTGTGTCAGCCCAAAGGGGGGAAGGAAGCTCGGAAAGAGAGAGGGGAAACTAGCCAAGAGTTTCTGTCGAAGAATAGTGGAAAAAGTGCTGTTTTTTTTTGCGGTTGCATAAGTGTCAACTACCGAAACACGCGTACAGTTTGACAGCCACTGACAAAGATTGATGCTGCTTGCACAGCGGATCCACTACTTAAATATTTAAAGCAATTGCTGGTAGCCAAAGCTACCTTATCGTAGTATGAATATATATGGGCTGGCAATACGCAAATTTTCGTCACGCACGAGTCGCATACACAATGAAGCAGGAGCAGCGGGAGCAGCCGCCAGCCTTCAACTTCAAACATCAAAACGAAACGAAGAAAACTCAACAAACAGCAAATTGTTTGCATTTTTAATATGGCTAGTACAAAGCGAGCCTACACACTAAGTACTTATGTTTTGTATGTGTATACGATGGGCCTGTTGGGCTCAGTCATTGCATAACGAGAACAGAGCACAAACCTACTTAATCCATTAAATTCGTGCGCTCTGCCTTGATTGGGTCTGCAGTCCATCAAAAGTCAGGCAGAAGCTAATCAATCAGTGGAGCCAAGAGCAATTGAGGCAATCAGGCGCTGTGTGGCTTGTAAAGCAGTTATTAAGAGCCCAAAAGTATGCTATGCATTAAATATTTACCATTCGACTGAATCAAAATTCGCTGAACTTTTTCTTAGGCATACTTTTCGGTGGGAGGGGGGGATTTTTGATGAAGAAAAGGAAGAAATTTGTAAAAAATCCAAAAACTTTAACTTTTACTATTCATTGGAGTTTTTGAGAATTTACAAGCGATATGCAAAGTGGGAGAGTACAGCGTGCAATACTCATGGAACAAGAAGTTTGCAAACAAAAGTTCGTTCTTGGATGAAGAATTATTATTCTTACCGTACTTCAGGCATTGAACTTTCCCAGCAGACCAAACGCTCGCAAACGATATCGCAAATGAGTGAATTGCGATACATAACCCAACAAAACTCTCGCAAACGAATCAGGAAAAGATAGCAATATGATTCATTTGTCGTTCAGTTTGTGGCAGTGAAAGACTCGTTTACGATAGTCGCAAGAAATAGGGTTAGCGAGCGTATTGCGATACTTTTGTAATATTTCTAGCAAGTCGAATATAATATTTACTGTGATACGTTTTTGATTTAAAATATACTTAGAAAAGATATTACTTCTGAGCCCGCAGCAATATCAAAAAAGTATCGTAAAAGATATCGCAAAAGACTCGCAAGAAATAGCGTTTGCGAGACTTTTACTCGTTACATTCCCATGTTGTTTCCCACAAAAAATTGCGTTTTTTATTAATTTATTTTAATGCTCTTCTTTGGCAGTTTTTATAATTACTTTGACATTCTAAAAATTATAGAGATAACTCACTAATTTGGCCATAAGAAACTATAACTAACCATATATAATAATAGTCGCTATTTTTTTTTTCTGAAATATCTCCAATCCCCCCCTGAACTTTTTGTTTTTGGGGAATATCAATTGAAATTTAATAAGTAAATTTATAATGGTAACACTTACTCTGCATAGCTTATGTGACTTAAAGCCGTCGAGCACAATTAATTGTTCACTTAAGAGATTTAGACTCTCGCGCACGCGTCTGAAACCTTTGGCAAAATAAAGGACAAAAGAACTGAAATATTAGTTCACTTCGGCTTCACTTCATAAGACAAAATCAACACATCACTCGTGAATTGGATTTTGCTTACCCTCCCTCTCTAGCATTCGGGTTTTTTTTTTTTTTTTGCAAAAGGAAGACACGAGGCAGCTGTTACTCTGCTGCCGTCAGAGTACGAGCACGGCACTCGAATTTCTATCGCTAAGCTCTCGCTGGAGAGCTCGTATGCGAGTGCTTTGCGATAAATAAATATTCCTCCCATTCTTTGCTTACTTGCGAGCTCGTTTGTGAGCATTTGGCGATAGTCTCGCAAAATGCTCGTTTGTTGGTCCGCTGGGTTCCTAATCCAAATTTTAAAAGGCTATTTTTTCTCTGTATGTGTATAAGTGAAGATTGGTTGTGTAGGAACCACTGTAAACCCCCAGCAAACAATTTTTATCGCAGAAGATAAGAATGCGATTCTTCCAGTAGGTGTCGCTTTACTCTGGCGATATAGCATTATTATCGCATTCTCATCTACCTTCGGGAAGAATGTGTCACTCTGCGACACTTCTTGAAGGAGAAAAAGCGTTTCTTCTGGGAGATACGAAAAAGTCTCTTCTCAGGGATAAGAAAGCGATTCACACAAAAAAATAAATATTTGTGCGCGCTGCGCTCTCTGCTTGCCTGTTCCGATGAACAACGAATTAAACAAACTTAAACTTACTTAATTACTTGAAAAACTTTTACTTACTCTGAGGCGATTCGAACTCGGTTCCCTTGGACTGAAATCACGATGGGACTGACGTTTTAGACGACTGCGCCACGCTGTGCGTCTAAGACGAGGCAACTAGAGGGTTACTTGTATTGAATCTATTTGAAAGCATTCACCCCTAAATGAATGCTTGTAATTCTCAAGTTCTTATTTATCACTCTGCCCATATATATAGGGCAATAGACATTGATGCCACATATCGCCAATTCATCCCTTTTATGTTAAAAATGCGAAACCTTGTGTGTTTTGTGTTTGTAAATCGCCAAACTATCATCAAACTCTCATCTCAAACTATCGCCAAACTCACTTTTTGACGAGGGAGGTAAGAAACCCGACAAAATGTTTGCAGGGCCGGCTTAAAAGTGGATCCAATTGCTGTTTAGTTTGATAGTGTGGAGTTAGATCGGTTTCCAAACAGTTTAATCCTCTAAATCTATACTCGTGCCGTAAGTTTGGTTTTCCCCTCAAATGGTGGCCTGTTTTGGCTAAACACTGTTGCTGGGTTGTTCAAAATTGATTTGTTCTGCTTCAATTCTATATTTTTGTTCAGTGATTCCTTTCAATAAGAGTTGTTCAGTCACTTATGCTCAGTGAATTGTTCTGTCAGCTGTTCAATGATATGTTCAGGGTGTCCTGATCAGCTGGGAACTCTGTATTAAGCAACCTCATGGGGTGGCAATCACGTTGCCACCGAACAGCTCAACAGCTGAACAACTGAGCAATTTGAGTGAGTAATATTGATAATAACAGTTGTCCCGTGTATTAGGTACATAAGTTTTGCCTACAGAAACCAGCAGCCGAACCTTAATAAGACTCAGTTCCTTACAGTACGCGGTTGTGTTATTAGTTAGGGATTCGGCAACTGTGCGAATACTTCTGCTTAGTTACTGAGCTGTACCAGCGGTTCTTTCACTTAAAGCAGAGATGGGCATGCACACATATCGTCACACTTTTCACACGCATACAAGCACAATTTTCGTGCACAACCCAGCAAACAATTGAGCGATTGTTTAATCGCCAATCGCCAAAAAGAGTCTTTTGGGAGTCGCGGGAGAGATTATCGGAAGATTGAATCTTCTAGCATTCTTCCCCGCGACTCCCAGAGATTGCATAGTCGTCCACCGCAGAAAAGAGTCTTGTGAGAGTCGCGTGGAAGATTGCTAGAAGATTGATTCGTCTAGTAATCTTTTGGGAGTCGCGGGGAAGGTGATCGAAAAAGAGGCAATGAAGGAGTAACGGGACCGCTTAACTTTCAAAAACAAGCATCAGACAAGCAGGCGACTCTTGTGAGACTCCTCTAGGCGAATATTGAGACACTTTCAATTGAGTAGGTGGCGACCCTTCTGGGAGACTCTTTTGCGCATCTTCAAAAAGGCTCTCTTGTGACACTTCCAGAAGACTGATCCGCGACTCTTCTGGAAGTGTCGCTTAAGTGGCTCACTTTCTCCCAACAGAAGATCATAAACCGATCAGAATGCGATATCGCAGGCGATTAAAATAAACTTCTTGGCGAGTCGCCTCCGACTCTTCGGCGATTAAAAATGTTTGCTGGGAACATTCGTGTTCTATAAATAGCTTTCAATGCTTATAGAGTACGTGTGATTTTGTGCAATGCACGTGTGCATAGGGACGTCGCGACGCGCCCATCTCTGACTTAAAGCAATAAGTTGCATACAAATTGATGACTGTAGAAACTATAACTTAGCAGATTAAGAACTCACTTAAGCATCTTCTCTGTCACTGTTGAGTGCTTAGTAGAAGAAGAAGTTATGCCGTTGCAGGTCAGCCTTTCCTATCTGACTTACCGGCAGTATATGCCTTGTTGCTTAAGTTTGAGCTACTTTGTAGTTCACCATCGAAACCCAACCTAACCCAGTTCCTCCTTGAATCAATCTAGGGCCAATCTTAGGGCCCTATTTTCTTTAGTAACTTTTGGTGACTTTCTAAGTATTGGCCTACTTTTGGAATAAGTCATGAATGTCTGATCAAAAGTGTGACCATTGAATGGGTCTTCGAAATACTTCTTTGAGCAGCAGTTTTCAGTTTTAGATGTCATTTGCATGTAACCGTTGGGGAAAATTGAGCCTACCTCGCACTTGCTTGCTTTTACCTTTGGTATTTCCCTGCCATTTCTGTGTTTGCCTGCTCATAAAATATTTAACGAAAATTTGTTGATTTGATTATGGAAATTCACAATAAGCCACTGATTGAGTTTATTTTTCGATATTCGCCTGTTCGAACCAAACCTGCGCAAATAAATAAATGATTAATTTTGTTTATGGCCAGCGAAAACATAAATTTACAAATTTCGAATTTCACATATCAACGATTCGCTTGTGCATGTGGGTGGGGCTGGGGCAAATTCGGGGAACAGATGTTCATTCTACTCTACGCTGTTGGCCCGAGGCTCAATCAATTGCACCGCAAATGCTTTATGTTTGCCATCCGGCGGCCATGTGGCTTCCGCTTCCGCTTCGATGGTCAACTGCAAAAAGCGGCTGCTTCCAAGTCGTTATTTTGCCTTTCTTGTTTTTGTTGATGCAACAGCCAAAAGTGGGACCACCGGCTGACCTGCATGTCCTTGTCCTCGTTGACCTTGTGTCGCGTTGTTGCCGGATCAAAACAAGTTGGTTAACAGTTTGCCCAATGTGATTTGATGGTTCGAGAGACAATTACATGGAAAACAGTTTGGCATTCACTGGTCGGTCGGCCGCTCGCCGCTTTGTCGCCATAAAAGTCGTAGCATACATTCTGGCGCGGGCAGTGGCTGGAGCCCCAGGCCAAAGCACGTGCGTTATATGTAAATTTTTCTTTTTGGTTTTTGGTTTCTGCTCTTTTTGCTTGATGTTCTTTTTATGTAAATGTGTGTGTGTGTGTGTGTGTGGTCCCTCAGCTCCTTGTACGCTTTGGCTCTCTCATGTGCTTGCTTGCTCATTGCTTTTAATAGCCCACAACACGCTACGCATTAATTTATGAATTTTCGTATTGTTGGTGTTTTATTTCTTTCTGCCGCTTGCTGCTTGCTGCTTGTGGGGGTGGCCAGTTCCAAAAGCTTTTAAGGACCTCAGCCAACTGCGCCAGTCAGTCTCAAACATTTATTGAAAAAATATATAACGAAAACACAAACAAAATACACGTCCAGGAGAAAGGTTGTAAATTATTAAAATTTATTCGAACTTCTTTAACTTTTCCTCAATTGATTTTTCTGTAACTTGAGCCTGAACATTTTGATGATTGATTTAAAATTAATAATATATTTAATGCTGGCTATATTTGTTCATAACTATAAGTAAAATGGCATTGCGACAAGCATTAAACGTCTTGGGCCAAACTGCTGCAAAGTCATTGGAATCCATCAGGGACTCTTCTGACGACACAAAAATGCAGCCATTTTCGCGAGCAAATAAGCCGTAACTCTGATCACCTCTTCCCTAGACCGCTTTGCAATGTCCACTGTCTAAACGGGATTTATTCATTAATGGCTACAAATTGTAGAACAACTAATGTGAAATGGCCGCCTTGTGCCTTCCAGCAACGTTTAAGTCTATCTGGCCACTCTCGGCTGGGCGGATCATTAAGATCTTTGATATGCTGTATTAAAATAGGATTGGAATACCAGAATAGTAAAATGCATTTGCACATTCTAGACCGAAACAGAATCAAAACGAGAGCGTTTTTTAAAGACCAAATCGTTCTGCTTTTATTTGAGTGTACTAAACCTACAAATGAGGTAACAATTTTGATGTCTATGTTCACAAGCTCAAGTGGCCTCAGCGACCCCTAGCCCAAGCCTCTTATGGGCGAAATAGCAGCCCATTTACCACCCAATCCTCGAAGGGGTGCAACCGCCAACGTGCGACACGATAGCGCGTGCGAAAAACCAGCATCGATTTCAGCATTAATTAGTTTTTCTTCAAAGATTACCCCAAGCATAATTCTACGACTGAATAAAGAACAATTGTTGATTAGATGAAGTCTCCTAGAGTTGGAGGATTCAATTCTAGCCTGGGGCTAAATGTGCTTGCTTATATAAGCAGAAGTTCATTATTAATAAGAGTAAAAAGAAAAGGCGGTGTCGCAGAGGTAAGCATATCAAATTGGGAAACCGGTTAAGCTCTGTTTGTAAGGCAGCAATGTGTGGTTTACGGAATCAATAACCATATTCAAAACAGAATATACATGGAATGGCGAATTTCGTACTTAAAGAAATAAAAACTGAAATAAGAGTCGGCAAATACATGTGTGGTGTGCCCGAGCAGTGCTTGCCAAACTGTAGACGCCAGTTTGTCGTCTGCCCAAAAGTCGCAGCATACTTTTCGGCTGACGTTGAACAACTACTTTTCGTATTTATCCCAGCGGGTTGTTGGAAATAAAAAAGGGTTGAGGGTATGAGGTTTGCTGGTATTTTCTTCGATTTGGTTGTTGTTTGCTTTGCTTTGGTCTATTGTTTGTTCGCCATGTGTGTCTGCGTGTGAGTGTGTGTAAGTTTTTCTTACTATGTCAATATTTTTTGGCGTGAGCTTTGCTTTTATCCTCTCCCCCCCTCATGACAAGTAAATATGCCAGGCAACAACAAAAGCAGGAAGAATAAATTGGCCAGTCTCAGCTTCAGTCTGGCCAAAAGAAAGAAAGGCAAGACAAAAGCGCTGGTGAAGTTTCTCAAGTGAATAGTTGTTCTGGTTGTTGTTTTTGTTGCTAGAGAGTCGCGCAATCGAAAAAGTTTTTATGACACAATTTCCTTTTGTTGCCATTTGCCTTTCGTCTTTCTTGGCACACTTTCGATTTTCGATTTGGTTCGGTCATTGGTGGGATCAGGGGCTGGTGGTGGTGGGCCAACTCCCTGCTTCTATTTTTAGCATAAACTGGGGCAGTCGAGTGGGCGTGGCTGTTGGAGCCAGTGAGTCCATGAGCTGGAAGCGGCACAAGGATTCAGACATTGCAATGCAATGCAACAATAAACGAGAAGGCTAACTATGTCTGTGCCGAAGTTTTTATACCCTTGCAAGTTCCAGCTAAGGACGCTAACATGGAAAACAAAAACGAAGTTGTAACTAAGACCCATTTTCCGACCGATGATCCTATAGTGGCATATAGTCATCCGATCCGGTTGGTTCCGACATATTACTCTCTGCAAAGTTACAGCTCGATAGCTTTAAAAGTGAGAGACTAGTTTGCGTAGAAGCAGACAGACGGATAGAAAGACAGACAGATGGTCTAAATGTAATAGACTCAACTCGTCGTTCTGATCAAGAATATATATAGTTTATAGGGTTGGTCTCATAAGTGTTGCAAACTTCTGAGCAAAATTATAATACCCTTTTGCAAGAGTATTAAAAGGAAGTTTGCATGCAAGAGAAATGTCATGCAAGCGGCAGCGCAGCAGCAGCAGCACACAAAATTATGTGTTGCATACTTACGTGCGCCGCACTGACCTTGCGTGCAAAGAGCAGCCCGCGACTAAGCAGAAGCAGAAGAAAACGGAGAAGGAGAAGGTACATTGGTGTGTATTTTATTGCATTGCACGTTCATTTTGGGCACAAAAGTCTAATTGGATAGGGAGACGGTTGGGGGGTGGCGGCTGGCCTAGACCAAATTAATCGATAAAGAGATCAAATTGAATTTGCCACCAGGCAAAGCAGAAGGCTGATAAGTCGCCGCAACAATAAAACAAAATCAAATCACATTCAGATTGTGCCGCCTAGTTGGATTGGTCCAAATGTCTCAACTATTAGCCACTGTCGATTAATTTACGACTAAACGATAGGCCCACATACTTGTAGGCAGTTCAAAATTATTAAGACATTGCAGGTCTTGCAGGTCTGTAAAATGATTGCTTGGGCTAAAGCTTGGTACTCAGACAAACTAAATCGATGCTGACGGGTGTCAACTCCATATAAAACAAGTAAGAGTGTTGCAGTCGAGTGCCCCGACTGCAAAATACGCTGTATTTAGTAATGTGGTTAGCCTGCCTTTAATTTTTAAATTTATTTGGAAAAATGGGGAGGCGCACTTGCATGTCTTCGGTGTTTTTGCTCGGATCTTATCACGGTATACAGAATAGATAGATATAAGGCCTAGCTTATTATATTTTAAGTGACTAGGTTCAAACTTAAAAATTGTGGCTCTAACCGTTTTTCGCGGTTTGAAGGAACAGGAGGAGCAATTTGCCACATCTGAAGCAAACTTGATCTACGGTATACACCTACATACATGCACAAAATTGTGCCTCTATCTATCACAGTCTCTGAGATCGACGCGTTCATACAGACAGACAGACGGACATGTCTAAATCGACTCGGCTGTTAATGCTGCTCAAAATGCTTTCTTGCACAACTTCATGATCCCCTTTTACCCATTTTTAATGGGTACAGGGTATACAAAGGGTGTCGGATGGCTTTAGTAAAATTCCAACAGGCCTCTTAAGCTCGGTCGAACTCAGACAAACTAAAATTTCCGTTCCTCAGCGTCGGAAGGCTCATGGTGCCGCTAACTTGACAGGCACAGACGCTTACTTGACAGACTCGCTCCGACAGCTAGATTTAATTCAGGTGCTAAGAGCAGAAAATATATATTTCTGCGTTCTAAAGGTCCTCCTATCTGTGTCTCTCTGTGTTTTCAATATAATGAATATCGTTATAGTTATTGAAATATCGTTTTTCATCAATTGTTTTAATTTGGTCTATCTGTGTGTGTGTGTGTTATATTAAACAATGCCAGCAACACGTAGGGGTGGATGTTTGGGCCGCCGAATGACTGCAGGAACACACGTGCGAAATGTTAAAGCAGCAAGAACATTTATTCCGCTTTATTACAATCTACTTTATGGGCGGTTCGTGTGAATGCACGTTGCGGTTTAATGCAAGCAAATCTGCGCAGTGGGTGGTGTTTTGGCGTTGAACAGAAAGCGTAGATAGGGGGGTGATTAAGATGATCAATCCCCCCCATTGAGTTTACAAATCGGAATTATAGGGGACGAAATTGAAGATGAACTTGACCTAATTTTGTAAAATAAATAATTTGATAAATAAGATAAGGTTATAGTAGGGAATATAATTCCTACCTTCTCTCAGAAACTTGTTAAAAATCTCCTTCGATATATCGCGAGTTATAAAGAATTTTCATGCAAAGCAATCGCTGGGTACATGTTTGGTACATAATTGTTTTCTTTTTTGAATGAAATTGGAAAAATTCAGGTTTTATAAAAAATATGTATTGTT
This sequence comes from Lordiphosa stackelbergi, assembly GCA_018904235.1. Classification (NCBI taxonomy): domain Eukaryota; kingdom Metazoa; phylum Arthropoda; class Insecta; order Diptera; family Drosophilidae; genus Lordiphosa; species Lordiphosa stackelbergi. The sequence continues at coordinate 55,084 of JAEIFU010000008.1, forward strand.
GCTATTATTTATGCTATTCATCCGATGTCAAATATATAATAAAAGTAACAATTTTATGATGACTTAAGCATAGTACGCAGAACGACAGACGTCACAGTATTATACATAGATAGAAACACTTTTTAACAGTACATGAGCATCAAAGCAAAGCCAAGGTGTTTCCAATTATTTGAAACACTGTGACAAAAGGAAATTTCTGTCTTTCTGCGTATGGGGCTTCAAATTTTGATCGCAGATGTTACATGACTTAAATCTAAAACTATTGTTTTCTAGGGAGGATGATGAAGCGGTACCGTATAGGAAACCAGCTCTTTTTGATGTGTAATGCATAAGTTGTTTAGAGTTGTGAACAAGCGCAACTTTTTCGGACTTGAGTCAGCTGAACTCACTAATTATTGTTTCCTCCGTAAATAAGTTGATCAAATATGGTCGAAAAGTTCCCTAATTTTATAAAAATATAAGCCAAACTTTTATTAAAATGTGGGCAAATTATTTTTTGGGAAGTTAACAAGAGTTCAATGTTAATTGTTTTAGCGGCTTTTGTACTTTTAAAATCTGACTGCTGCGCTTTTTTATGTTTTGTGTGGTTGGTGTTTTTGAAAAACCCTTTTTAACCAGAATTATTTTATAAATCATCCTTTTTTATTCCCCGCACTTCAAACATTTTTTAGAAAAAGCATTTAAGCTCAAATTAAAATTTTTAAATTTAAATGATTTAAAGATAAAGATTTAAAAAGAAAACCATGGCTGATCGCCTCAACTTTATTGCATGTTAATTCTTGATAGTTCACGGTCCATCAAAAGAATTTTTTGAGCTAAGGGTGACTTATACTAAACAATTAGTTTAAAATTCGTTATTTATTTGACATTTGGAGAAAGCTTTGTACATAATTTTCTATTATACAAAACCTACATTTTTCAGAGTTCTTTTAAAAAGAAACCATAGATGAATCCGAAATTTTGTTGAATTAAAATTCTAAAGAATTCGCGGTCCATCGTTTTTTTAAAAAGGGAAAAAAAAAAAAATATTTATTATAACACCCTAAGCTTATTACCAATTTTCAAAAACATCGGCTAAATTTGTGATGTGTACAATTTTTCAAAAACATCGGTTAAACTTCTGTCCATGTCGTCTGTTGTTACGTTATCTGATTTTCCAAGTTTTCTTCCCATCAAGCGAGGTGTCCCGCAAGGTTCTGTTCTTGTCCCATTGTTGTTTACCATTTATGTGAATGATCTTCCTAGTGTATTGTCAAATAGTCTTAGTAGTCCGTAATGGTATTGAAAAGCACTGTCGCCACCTCTCAAAAAGGTGAACAATTATTATTGCAAACGATAGCAGACATACCCTTTGCATTGTTCTGCAACTGTTAACAAAACTTTAATTTGCAATATTTAGCTTTCGATCCAAAAAAAAAACCTTTTCCTTTGTTTTTCTTTTTATTTTTTTCAAGCTGGCCAGGATCTAAATTAGTTTTCTCTTTCTTATCGTTGTTCGTTTTCTTCTAAAGGTCTACACTGCAAATGGCAACAAAGTGTATAAATTTTTGAATAGTACCCGCCCTCCCCCAACGCCCGCACAATGGCAAAGGAGTCCAGACAAAATGGACTGCTCCTGCGTAGGGGTAGGGCATGCAGCCTCCAGCTTGGTTTCAGTTACATTTTTGAGGCTGCTTCATTTTCTTGATGACACAATCTCATTAATAATGTGGGAGCTCTATTAATATTTAAAAGGCGAAACGCAGCTCACCGGAAATTAAATGTGAGTGTGTATTCGTGTGGCGGGCGGAGGGGCGTGCTCTGTGTGTCTCGTAAAAAGGGTTAACTTAAGAACGGTAACCACTGCAATTGGATACTTGCCCTAATCGAAGTAAACTTCCAAAAAAGTGGTCCCACTTTCAGCAAGCACTCCTGTCATGTTAATTTCCATGATGTACTTTAAGTGGGCCGTAAAATACAGGAAAAGTGGGCTTAGAGGTGCCTTGCATCAAATTAAAATGTAAGCACCCAGCCAAATCCCACCCCCGGTTCTTACTTTGGCTGCTGTGCGCTGCTTCTGCCTTTTGTGGAGCAAGGTGAGCCTCATTCACTGGCGGGCAACGCTTGTCCTGTGCTTTGGCTGTGGAGCGGGGGTCGGTCAGCCAAACGACGTCAGCAGCGCCCCCTCATCCCCCCTTCAAATCCAAAAGTAGTTGTTGTGGCTGTCGTTGTCGCATAAGCCACAGGCATCAAAACTTCCTCTCGTTGTATGTGTGTGTGTGTGTGTGTGTGTGGGGGGGGCGTGAGGGCGTGGCAAGTGTGTCAAGGGGAGTGAGGACTCATTTATTATAAATAAGTGAGGCGGTCGAGAGTTGAAAGTGTTTGACACCGTCGGTCAGTCTCACCCAAAGTCCATTTGCCCATGACGTCAGCAAACGGCATTCAAAGTGCACCCGAGTTCAAGCTAAAGCTAATATACAGATCTGCGTCAAGAAGTTAATACCCTTTTTTGGATTAATAAGGATTTGAGTTTAAGAGAGTTGTTGGGGATTGTTGGTACTTCAAGGACTACTTTAATACTTTTATATTAAAAGTTAGTAACCCAAAATAATGTCGGAATATTTCGCATTTCATTTTTGTGTTTGTGCATTATTTGACTATCAAGTTCCCTTCAAGACTTACAGATTTCTATGAAGGTGGGGTGGGGGGAAGGGAGGGTGGGTGTTGTGGTGGGAGTGGTGGGTGTGGGCGGGAGTGGGCGGACGTGGAAGGGTGTGGGTGGGTGTGGTGGGAGTTGGGTGTAGAGGGGTGGGTGGTGGTGGGAGTTGGAGGGAAAACCCACGCAGAGTTCGATTTTGGGTTCTACGGGGTATTATTATATCTAATATTGTTTGGTTCTATACTGTTGAGGCGCGCGAGGGGGTATTGCTAGTATTATATAAATAAATAAATTCAAAATTATGTAAATGCTTAGTAAATATGAACATCCTATGGGCCGGTCGGCGAAATTTCTCCTATAAACACATTTGATGCAGAAATGCATCACACCCTCTTTTAAAAAAAAAAATACTAAACTGGTAAAATAAAAAATAAAATAAAGTGTATTTTTATTTTCATTTGTCTACCAAATAAAAAAGAATCAGAAATCGGGTTGTGCTGTAAAGGGTTAAGACTGAAGGAGACCGGAACATTTTTGAAAACCTTTTTTTTTAGGACGAATTGAATAAAGAGCAAATACGGTTGCTAGAGCCAAGCTCCTCTTACAAAAGCTGAAAGAGTTGTGATTTGAAATTTGGTCGTGTTGTCTAATTTATTGATAACAAATCAGGGTTGTATGGTCTGGTCTCGCATACTTGAGTCCCAAACGCTTTCCGTTCAGGTACACAATAAAACAATGAAGTCTTTTGAGCATTAAACAGAATGTTTCAATATTTTTATAGTTATACTTTACCTAAGTAGTTTTTACAAATAATTTGAGTTTTTCACAATCACCATATCATTGAAATTTTCCTGTCAAATTGTTTTTAAGGCCTTCAACACACATTCGTATAGAGTTCAGTTCTAACTTACACATCGACATGGAAACATTTATAAACAGAAAAATTCAAAATTAAAAAATAAAATGTTTTGGTGTTTTTTTTGGTTTTTACAATTGTTAAGGTCAACATTCACTTCGTCTAAGTAAGAAAACAGCTGTTCAAGACGAACACTTTGGTATAACTTTCATTTGCAGCTGCATCCAGTCGACTGCTGCCCGTTCTCACACTTTCGGCTGGTATAATGTGGTTTATAACTCTAAAATACTTGTTAAGCAAGAAAAAATCAGTCGAAGAAGCACATTTTGGATTTTCATTTGCAGCTCTGGCAGGCGTCTTCTGTTCCCTTTTTTAAATATTCCGCTCGTTCTATGTTATTTCCAATATTTAAATACATTTTTGCGCTCTCATTGGGTAAGATTTCTGATTAACCCATGTAAACCTCCTCTATATGGTCCTACCCTTTAGTTGATTGCTTTGTATGTTGATATGGATTTAATTATATGGAAATCTTGCCTACGACGTGGCAAATCAAGGCATTATCCGTTTTACTTGAGCCCAAATATGGGAATTGTAAGTAAAGAGTGGTATTTGTTGGTCGATGGTGTCCCATAATATTTTTTTGCAGATTCTGTGGATTTGTTTGTGTTCCTTGGATCATCTGGCGTCACATTTGTTTTAATCGTTTTGGTTGCTGTGCCACAATAGTTTCTGTTTCTATGTTTCTAAAGCTGCTACACCAAAGTTACAAATAAATGAAACGAATATATAACACGGTTCAAATAATAAAATTTTTAAATTCAGAATTTCGGCCTAAAACCCTGTTTAGCGGAGAAGCGAATTATAAGAAATTAAGATGAAGCCTTATTTCAAGAGGTTACTAATCAAGGTTCCTAATCAAGGCAAATGTGTTTTAAATTCTTTCATTTTCTGCTTCGAAGTGTTTCTTTATAATGGTTTCTTTCAAAAACTTCAAAATTTGGTAAAGCTACGAGAGGAAGTCAGACAATGGCAAAGTTCAATAAAATTTTTTTTTTTTAATTGGCGACCGTGACTTGAGCTCTTTGAGTTGTCCATGCTCCTAAATTTAAGTAAATGAAACTATATACTCAACCTACGCATCAAAAATAGAAGTAGAAGAGAAAATCGATTGTGTATGTGCTCGTGGGTGTCTGATACACAGGAATTCATTTGAATCCAATGAAGTCAGCAGGACGTCGATGCGTTTAATATAGCAAAGAAACATTTTAAGCTGTTATCGCAACATACTTTTGGCTTGTGCTATGCGTATGCCTTAACGCGCGGTATTTGAATGCGTAAAGCACCTACCAATGCGCGGCTTGCGCATAGCCTGTGGACACCCCAAACAGGCATTTTCCGTTGGCCACCAAATTTCGATGATATTTGTTTTTTTTTGCCCCTGCATCTGCAGATAAAGTATTATGGGAAACCATACACCCCGGGATACCACGACCATAAAATTGAAAATGCCTTGATTTGTACCGTACTTGGAAAGACTTCCATTTAATTAAAACGAGCAGCAGTGGATAAAGCTTTAAAATATAAAAACTAAGTCACAGCCACCAACTTGACACCAAAATGGAGATTTTAATTGTACTTCGCCATCGTCCGACTTACTTCCGCTGCTTTAACAAAAATTTATGCCCCAAAATACTACTCTAAGCAGAAAAAGATGGAATTTACACTAGCGTCGTTTTCCAAAAAGCACCTCGGGGAACATCTTAAAATTAGGCTTCATCCTAAAAGATTACAACAATTTGTTTCTCCATTATATAGGGGTTTAGGCCGAAATTCTGAATTTAAAAAGTTTTATCATTCGTCACTCGTCCAGTGTTAATATATAAGTCGTATTTATTTGTAACTTTGGTGTAGCAGCTTTAGAAACATAGAAACAGAAACTGTTGTGGCGCAGCAACCAAAACGATTAAAACAAATGTGACACCAGATGATCCAAGGAACACAAACAAATCCACAGGATCTGCAAAAAAATATTATGAGACACCATCGACCAACAAATACCACTCTTTACTCACAATTCCTATATAGTATTTGGGCACAAGTGAAACGGAAAATGCCTTGATTTGCCACGTCCTAGGCATATCAACATATAAAGCAATCAACTAAAGGGTAGGACCATATAGAGGAGGTTTACATGGGTTAATCAGAAATCTTACCCAATGAGAGCGCAAAAATGTATTTAAATATTAGAAATAACATAGAACGAGCGGAATATTTAAAAAAGGGAACAGAAGACGCCTGCCAGAGCTGCAAATGAAAATCCAAAATGTGCTTCTTGGACTGATTTTTTCTTGCTTAACAAGTATTTTAGAGTTATAAACCACATTATACCAGCCGCAAGTGTGAGAACGGGCTGCAGTCGACTGGATGCAGCTGCAATAGAAAGTTATAATCGTACCAAAGTGTTCGTCTTGAACAGCTGTTTTCTTACTCACACGTAGTGAATGTTGACCTTAACAATTGTAAGAACCGAAAAAAAACACCAATTCATTTTATTTTATTTAATTTTGAATTTTTCTGTTTATAAATGTTTCCATGTCGATGTGTAAATTAGAACTGAACTCTATACGAATGTGTGTTGAAGGCCTTAAAAACAATTTGACGGGAAAATTTTAATTATTTTGTTTTTGGGGAAAAAAAAAGGTGTGTGTTAAAATTTTTTACTAAGTTAAAACCATAAAACCTAAAAAATATTGGAAAATTGTGAATATAAGTGCGGAATGGTCAAAAGACTTCTGAAGTAAATTTAAGTGGAAAGCAAATTTTAAAGGCAAAAAAAGAGATTAATCGGGATGATCCCATTCATGTCAAGACAGACGGACATGGCTTTATCAACTCAGCTGTTCATATATTTTGGTTTTTATACTAGACCCATACAATGTATCACACAATCTTACATTGACTGGGTCGACCTAAATGCTAACCCATGAGACTCTGTCATTTGGGTTTATTTCTGCGTGCCCTCTGCACTTGTGTTCCAAACGCAAGCAGGTTTGAAACCTGGCTAATTGCAGTAAGGCTTCTAGGGCTTAACACCCCAACCCTGAAATTATGAATTAAAAGAAAATTTTAGACGATCGGGTTTGATTTCAAGAGCTTTTGATGACAAAAGCTTGGTAAACTAAAATTTGTTTAATACCCAGTCTAAAAATCAATTTTTTATTTATTTATTTATTTATTTATTTATAGTTTAACAATGTTCTGTCTAACTTTAAGAGGGTCTACTTAGGAACGACAATAAATTATTTTTTAGTACAAACAAGGAGGATTAAGATGAAAAAATATGGTAATGCAAGTTATAGTTTAAGCAAAGGCTTCGGAAGGGTTCGTGATGAGCGTAGTTTGTAAGGCAAGGCTGTAGATAAATAGGATAAAAGTTTCTAGTAACGCGTTGTGGGACTGCAAGACTTATATTAGATAACAAAGCGATAGAGTCGATATCTTCTGACAGGACTTTATGAATAATAAAAAGAGCACTATGGCAAGTTCGGCGGTTCTTAAGAGAAGGCAGGTTGATGAGGCGTAATCTGTCCCCATAAGAAGGAAGATGAATGGTGGAATCCCAGTTTAAGCCTCGAAGAGCAAAAATTAAGAACTGTTTTTGAACCGATTCCAGTTGATCTTGATATTTTTGGTAATAAGGAGACCACACGCACGACCCATATTCAAGTATTGGTCTCACTAGGGAGACATAGAGTTGCTTAGTGACATAGGGGTCATTAAATTCCTTCGACCATCGTTTAACAAATCCGAGAACTCCCATTGCCTTGTTTGAGATAACTGATATATGACTATTGAAACATAACTTGGGAACAAATTGTATACCCAAATCATCAACTTTATGGATACGTTACAAAGGGATGGAATCAATCATATAATCAAACTCATATGGTTGATTACGACTAAAAGTCATACATTTACACTTGCTGAGATTAAGAGGAAGGTCATTAACCGAGCACCAGGTGTGAAGAGAGTTTAAATCGGATTGCAAGAGGAGACGTATGACAAACAAAGTTTGAGGTCATCCGCATACATTAGTGCCTGCGAATGGGATAAAACCTGTGGGATATCATTAATGAAAAGGTTAAATAGTAAGGGACCTAAATGACTACCTTGGGGGACCCCAGATAGTACAATAATGGAGCTGGATAGTACTGAACTCGTTGAGATCGATCACTTAAGTAAGACTTTATCCAGTTGAGGAGGATTGGTGGGAAGCCGAGCAGAGAGCTCGTGATTAACTGAGTCGAAAGCCTTGCTGAAATCAGTATAAACTACATCAGTTTGTTGCTTATTGACAAACCCATTGTTTACAAGAGTAGTAAACTCAAGTAGATTCGTAGAAATAGAGCGATTCTTCATGAAACCATGTTGAGATACGGATATTACCGAACGACAATAATGTTGTAGTTGGGGAGTCAGGATCTTTTCAAGAAGCTTAGGAATATCCGAGAGTTTCGATACACACCTGTAGTTCGAAATGATTGACTTTGGTCCCTTTTTGTGGATAGGAATGATATAGAACTCTTTCCAAAGACTAGGGAAATCTCTTTGTTGAAGAGACTTGTTAAATAGTTTACAGAGCGGCATATAACTTTGTCAGGAACTTTGTCAGGTCCGGGACTGAAAGAGAACTTGATTGTTCGTAGGCAGGATAAAACACTATCTGCATCTACAACAGGGCATACAATGCAGTTGGAATTTGCCACAGAATAAGGATATTTAGAGACAAAATTATTAGCAGATGCAGAATAGCATCGTTGGAAAAAAGTTGCAAATAGATTGGCAATATCAGAGTCGTTGTCACCCGATACATTATCTAAAGAGAGGGAGGGCGGGAATTGAGAGGATTTCCTTTTAGCATTGACAAAGTTGTAGAACTTCTTTGGGTCATCCTGAAAGCTCAACTTACACCTGACCAAGTAGTCCTTATAGCATTCTGAGTTGAGAACCATAAATTTGGATCGTGCCACCGAATATTTGGCAAAATCCTCGCGGGATCCAGATTTTTTTAAATTTTTTGTAGAGCCGAGACTTAATATTTTTCAGGTTAGATAAGCCTCTCGTAATTTATTTTAAGCATAAGACATTCTGTGAGTGGTGGGTGTGTTGTGTTTGTTTTAGTTACTAACATTTTTTTCTTTCTGAAAAACTTATTTTGTTAATTATTAATCCGCCGCCACTGGCACTTGATCTCAGTAACTCGGGCATGGCCTCTTAGCTCGCTTCGCTATGGGCCGTCAGTTTTTAGGCGCCACCAGTCGAAATATAGTCAATGGGAACTTTGATTCAACTCGTCAAAAGACACTCTTGAGAGCAGCGATTGACGCGACTGGCCCGCAGGGGCCGAACACATTTTGCTATTTACACCGACACGAACCGAAATGCGGTCGTGACTTGTGCCAAACAGCTCTGCAGTCACTGGCCAGCGGTCGATGAAGTAAGCGGCAAATTCTCACTTTTTGGTCTTGCTTTTGTTGACAAACCCTGATTTCGAGATAGAGCTTAAGCGAGTTACTCATACATCAATTGAAGATTAAATTGTTTTATTGTACATACCAATAAATCGTTAATTTAATGTTCCGAATTTTATCTCATTCTTTATTAGTTTTCCGGAGATAACGATTGCAAATGCATTGCCATAGTTTCGTTTAAAACAGTTGAATTTAAAGCCACATTCCTCTCATCATTGAGTATTTACCTCAATTTTGCTTCGCATGCTCTGCCTCTTCACTTGGCTAACCCAATGTGCGGCTGGGCAACTGATTTGGACATTGGCGTGCCCTGTTCTGAGCCTGTTTCATCGGTTTATCAATGTCTGTGGCATTTCTCATTTAATGCCTCAAATGGCTGCGTGTGAGTGCAGTCTGCAGTCTGCATGTGCAATCCTTAGCCCACATTTTGCCATTGTAACTGTTGTTGTTGTTGTTGTTGTGCTAACATATAATACGTTTTGCTTATTTGCTTTCGGCTTTTCCCCTGCCTCCCACTCAGCCACAATTGTTGCAACAATTACACAAACATAGAGAAACTTAAACAAGCGAAAGCGAGGACAATAGACCTGACATGGACGGACGGAGGGGGAGGAAAGTAGACAATGAATGGACCGAGCTACTCGAGATCCAAAGGGAAAATATGTTGAATAGCAACGAATATAATGTAGTAAGTACAGATACAGCTGGAACTACGAAACTGGAATGACCAGCTTGACCTTTTTTTTGTGTATTTCGATGAAAATTAAATTTGAAGCCGAAGAAATTCTAGCAGAATCTCTGCTCGAACCCAAATCTCAGTTCGCCTTGGGTCTTGGGCTTTAGCTAATTGATTGACATTTCCGGTCGCTACCCAAGCGCAAAATGAAGGCCTCCCGATGTCTGTCTGTCTGTCTGTCTTTGTGTTTTCTACACAAATATTTATAAACATACATTAGAAAAAATGCGCATAAATACATATACTTAACCTTGATTTTGCCCAGAGCCTTGGGGTTGTTGGGCTTTTGCGTGCCTGGCTTCTGCTTTAAAAAGAAAAAGAACAATGTCTGCGGGCAAGGCGTTCGCTAAGTAGGCCAGTTATGGCGGTGGCAATTGATTAACTCAAAGTCTATATTTGGCTCACAATTTCTCTTTGCCAGCGACCCGGCTTAAGTCACTTCTCTTTATCTCTCTGTCGTTTGCATCGTTTGCCTCATCCTAATGCTTCATATTTCATAAATTATGCGTTCCATTTGTCTTGGGGCATTTGAGTGAACCACTTTTATGTAGTTAATTAGGCGACTCAAAACTCACCCAAAAAGGAAAACAGAAACAGAAGACATACGACAAGTAAATGGAAATGAGAGTGCCACTTACTTGAATACTTATTCATACTTTAAATACTCTAATATTTCCTCATTTACTCATTTTATGTGGGTGCAGCGGAAGGTAGCGGGGGGAGGTAGGTCTATCGATCGTCCATCTCTTACCATCTGTGAGATCTGTTTGCTCATACGTACAGAGTAAAAAAACTGAAACAAATTCAAACTATTCTTCTTTGCAACATTTGTAGGAGCGTTTAAGGATTCCGGCCTCAAGTAACTCCACCATCCCAGCTAGATTGTTATTTAAAATTCTAGAATTGCTGTCTTATGTTTAAATTGTAATTTGAGTAGAGTTTAAAAACAACAACATAAAAGTCAAAGTTTAAGCTAAAAAAAAAATAACAAAGTAAACTGATAGCTGAATGAATCTCTGTGGCAGTCTACGCATTAAAAGTTCACCGTTGTTGCAAAGTTTTTCCTTTTTTTTTTTTGCATATAACACGCTTCATTAAAAGTTCCCTCTCGTCATCCAGCGGTCGAAAGTCAGCACAGATAATCAACTCAGAAAATATTCGATTATTCATAATTAGTGCTCGACTTTCGTTATTTGGCTGCAACAATAAAGTTTGCATTTTGCAGTTAATTAAATTCATAACTTTTCGTACCTGGAAACCGCACAAGAAACGGTCCACACACACACACACACACAAAAGGGAAAAAGGAGCCATAAGTTAAGAGGAAGGGCAGCATGGTCTTCTTCAACTGGGCCACTGGGCCAGATGCTGGCAGCCCGGGCAGCGCATTTAAGTTAAGAAAATTCATAAATGCCTGAGAGGCGCTTGGCAGAAGTGCGCTTGTAATAAGCACTAACTACAAGAACAACAATCCGGCCGGAACAAAGCACCTGTCGTTGGCGCTGCTTGAATTTTAATGAAATTAAAGATTACTGAGCATCGGCATCATCAGGAAGGGGCGCAGCGGGAAACACCTTTGTGCTTCACTCTAATTTTGGTACAATTCCTTTTTATTTATTAACTGCACTCGTTGCTCTCCGGCAAGTCAAGCACTCTATTCCGCTCTCTCATCAGGTAGTGCTAATTGCTAAATCGGCGCTAATTGTTGGTCACCAACTGGGCATGTGGACGAGACTCATTAGGCGGACTCCCAAGTTAAGGTTAAGTGGAATTATATGCCATTATCTGGTGCATTGTTGGCCAGAGCGGAAATTTCATAACTAATTGCACAAAGTTCGTGCTAATTTTGCACAATTTCTGCATAAATGCACAAATCAATGTGATTGGTGCTGTTGCTTGATTCTGAATTGGGAGTGCGTGCGTCCTACACTGCGTATGTGTAATTTTAGGCATGCATCAATTTGCGGAAATTGTGAATAATTCATTTTGTTGACTAATTATTCTCAGTATTTCAATTGATATGCAATGCGATTTTAAGTAAAAACACAATTGTGCAATTGAGTTTAATGTGTTAAATTCCAATTTAAATTCAAACTCAAATGACTTTATGGGAGAATTTTACAAAGCAGAGCGGGTATCAAAGAGACTTTCTGGGTGGGTAAATCTGTGGCAACTGATGCATTCCCAGCTGTTTTAAGGAAAACATCATGTTCCCAAGCCACAAAATAGGCGATCTAACACTAGCTATAGTGGAATATTGTGTCTTAATGCAGCCATGAAGTGGTTTACCTCAATTTACAGTAACCGAAAATAGAGTTCTCAGCGAATACCAAATTGAATCCCGCAGCAAATACTCGATAGACGATAGCGTGCTCCCACCTAGATAGGAAAAGAAAGCTCTATATCTGCTTCATCGATCTTAAGGCAGCATTCGTTAGGTAAAGCCATCGTAGCTTATTTCTGAAACTAAGCCATTTGGGAGTATCTACGATCTGTATGGAACTGATGTAACACTTCACTCGGCCACTGCTTCTGTGGCTGCAATTTAAACGAGAAAGGCAGCTAACTTCGTCTGTACCGAAGTTTTGATACACTTGAAATAGCTTGTCTCAACGGTTAGCGACTTCGACCAAACTCGCAGATCAGCTTAAAAACATTACATTTTACCCATGACCGTGTTTGAGAGCAGTAATATTGAGAATAAAACAGTTTTTCTTACTAAAATCCATTTTCCGAACGAACATTTGTATGGCAGCTACAAGAATTAGTCATCCGATCCGGTCGGTTTGACATTAGCAGCGTGCAGTAAAAAAGAAGACTCGGCAAAGTTTCAGATCGATAGCTCCAAAACTGAGGGACTAGTTTGCGTAGAAACAGACAGACGGACAGACGGACGGACGGACAGACGACGCGGACAAAGCTTAATCGACTCAGCTCGTCATGCTGATCAAGAATATTTTTATGTGGCGGAGATGATTCCTTATGCGTTGCAAACTCGCAAAATTATAATACACTTTTCAAGTGTATAAAAATTTAATGTACGCTGACGTTCCGATAAATGTGCATAAGACAAAGAAACTAATGGTTGAAGAACGTCTAGAGCAGATATTTGGATTTTTAAAGACGCCGAGCTGGAGACTGTAACCAGGTTCAAATACCAAGAAACCGCGAGCTTTAAACCTTACTTTCAAGAAACAGTGCTGGAGCAAATGAGAAGACTTTTTTCGAAAACCGCTCATCTTTCCAAGCACCAAATTTCGCTGGGATTATGTCTGTGATGTGCTATGAGTCCAACTATAAGAATGTAGCCAATATAAAGAAGTTGAACAACTTCAAAGGACGTTTCTTCAAACTACCAAACACGCCATCCACCTGGAAAACGAACTGCCATCGCTCAACATATACTGCCTCCCATCTCACTTCAAATACATTAGCACGATTTTTGATATTCATAGCGAAGGATTAAGGGGGTATTCTCCATGTCGAGGCTGTTTTAAGGACCTTTTTTTAAAAATTAATCTTATCTGAAAACGCAAAGAGTTTTACCAACTCTGTTTTTTAGTGCGAAGCTCTTTACGGACGTCAGACTGGGGGAGTAAATCTTGAAAAATTTTGTCTTTGCGACAGCTCCTTTTTGGGGATGTCTTTTGACTTTTGTCTTTGAATTTTGTATTTGCAAAATCAACAGCTTTTATCATTACAGTAGTAGCAGGAGGGTTGTGTGTGGAGTGGGATAGTGTGAGTGGAAGTGGTAGGTATCTGGTGGGAATCAGGTGAAGTTTTGGTGTGGATCTGGTGGTGATCCGGTGGGGATCTGGTGGAGATCTGGTGGAGGTCTGGTGGGGATCTGGTGGGAATCTGGTGGGAATCCAGTGGAGATCTGGTGGGGATCTGGGGTGGGTCAGCTGGGGATCTGGTGGGTATGTTGGAAGTTGGGGGTGGAAAGAGTGGCTGCATTGAGGTCAAGTTGTGAATTCTCTGCTTTAAACTATAATCTTGTTTGTTTGACAGTGATTTAACAGAAGCTTAACAGTGACTTAACAGTGACTTAACAGTGACTTGAAAATGATTTAATGGTGACTTACCAGTGACCTCACTGTGACTTAACAGTTACTCAACGGTGACTTGACAATGACAAAACAGTGATTGAACAGTGAATTGACAGTGACCTTACAATGAATCGGCTCTGACTTGACAGTGACCTAATTTTTTTTAATATTATATAACATTTATTTATACAGAATCCAAAAACTGTCTTTTTGCCATTACTTAAATCGGTTGTATCAACGTAAAGAGCTTCGCTCGTACCGGGTGTCCCATGACACACACTCTTTTTTTGTATTATGTTACAAACAAATTAGAGTAAACAAAAAAATTATTTTCGATACGAGGGCTGTTCAAAAAGTTATCGGCCGTCAAAGTGGATGTCCCAAAAAAAAGGTATAGTGCTGGCGGCCATGATTCCACGTCTCCAGGTTGTGTGAAATGGAAACTAAAAACGGGGTTATAATAGGTATAGATGTCATTCTGGTCTGACCCTCGAAAAAAATTTTGTGATTTTTTTATGTCAAAATGGCGGCCATTGAAAAATGAAAATTAGATTTTGGGCCCTTTTTTGTAGTTTAAGCTTAGTACTCAGACAAACTAAATCGTCCGCTAGCGGAATCGACAACTTATTCCGATGGGTACGATGTAGTGTGACTGTTCAACGCCAAAACACCACCCTGCGCTGATTTGCTTGCATTTGAATTTAGTTAATTGTTTTTGCAAATATTTAGGGATTTGTGGAGGATATATGGAATGCAGAAGTCATGGGAAATGCAAAATCTTACCATCGGTTTCAAATTATGCCAATGGACGATTTTTGTCGAGCTTTTGCTGCTGACATTTCGACGGGTGGGTGTCGGAAAAATTACAAAGAATTTTTTCTGCTACCACCCCATCGGAATTGAATCAGCTGTTTGTGCCTGTCAAGTTAGCGGCACTACGAGATTTTCGATGGGTATGAACGGAAATTTTAGTTTGTCTGAGTTCGACCGAGCGTAGGAGGCCTGTCGAAAATTTACGAAAGCTTTCCGACACCCTTTTTTGATGTGAAACATCTTTAATTTCGGTAAGGACGATTTTGGTGGGAGTAAAATTGGATTTGAGCGTCACGTGACGTCATTCATATGTTGTGTTGTTGTTTTGTGGAGTTTTCGGCAAACACACACAGCCATAAGAGGACTGGCAGATGGGGGAAGTGAAAAGGTTGGATAGATGCTGAAAAGGGGCAACTGGGTGGGTTCTGGGAAAGATCTGGGTGGGATCTGGTTGGGTTCTGAGGGGAATCTGGATGGGATCTGGGTGGGATTTGGAAGGGACTTGGAAGGGATCTGGAAGGGATCTGGAAGGGATCTGGGTGGATTCTGGATGGGATCTGGATGGGATCTGGGTGGGATATGGATGGTATCTGGGTGGATTCTGGATGGGATCTGGGCGGGATCTGCATGGCATCTGGGTGGTATCTAGAAGGGATCTGGGTGGGATCTGGAAGGGATCTGGGCGAGATCTGGGTGGGATCTGGGTAGGATCTGGGCGGTCTCTACGTGCGATCAGCGTAGAATCTGAGTGGGATCTAGTCGGGATGTAAATGGGATCAAGCTTGGTTGGATCTGGGTGGGATCTGAATTTGTGCTCCCCGTTAATTTTCTTTTTTCGAAAGAGTGGCCTTGCTGATTTATATACCATTGAGAGAGCTTCTGATTTGAAAATAAGCTCTTAGACTATGCATCAATTTTCACATCAAAGACTCGTGAGTTGACACCCAGCTAAATCGATTTAGTTTGTCTGAGTACTAAGCTTTAGTGTAAAGGAAAAACGGTAAATTTTTTTTTTTTAATTATGGTTGAGGGTCAGACCAGAATGGTGACAATTCTGCGTCGATTTCACTTTGAATCATCAAAATCGGTTCAGTGTAACTGGAGATATCATGGCCGACTGCTCGAAAAACGTGGTTTCGAGATAAATGCGTTTAAAGTTTGAAGTAATGTGAAAATTACTTGTATTTGTGAATACATTGGTCGACAAAAAATTCTATATCTTCTAAATTCCAAAAAATTGTCTTTTGGGCCGTCTCCAGCTAAAAAGCACCAAAAATAAACTGATGAACGTGGAGAATACCCCCTTAAGGAATAGGCCAACATATTGGTTCCAGTTCTGATCGGTTCTTTTTGGTACAAGCTTCCGGTTTGATTTCCTGGTTTTTGAAATGTAATTCGGGCTTTATTATAGTCATGGTTTTTAAATTCTCAGTGTTCTGTCTTAAAACTAATCAAATTTTTTTAAGAAATGTGCTCAATCTGATGAATTATGGCTGATGGTTATAAACCAGGAATATGCTTTACCACAGAAAAATACAACAATAACTGTTAATTTTTTAATATATGCAAGCCATTATTTGCCTTATTTGTTATATATTTATGAGTTTATGCCAATGAACTTCGTTGTATGAAGTGTCAAAAAACTGATATCCCTAATCGATTGCTCTCAACTTCAAGCCGTATTCACTTGCAGGCTGCCCCTGTATCAATGCACATTCAATCGGTTGGCTGCCAAATTCCGCATTCGGTTTTGTGGTTTTGAGGCAGTCGCGTTGCACTGATTGATTGCCCAGTTTAGGCATAATGTGGCCATATGCCAAGTGTCGCAATTTGCGGTTAGTGCTCTAAGTGCCAAAAAGCAGGCTACACTTTATTTTGTACAACTCACTCGCTCTCTCTCTCTCCCTCTCTCTCTAACTCTCTCCTTCTGTTTTGTGTCTTTTGCAGTGCCAGAAGCAACCGATAAGACTGTGTGAATTGGTCATGTGGTCAAGCAGCAACAACAACAACTGAACGTCGCGAGTCCGTGCGTTCGTGCGCTGTGTGTGTGTGTGTGTGTGTGTGTGTGCATGTATGTGTGTGTGTGTATGTGTGCGAGTGTGCGGATGTGAAGAAGAGCAAGAGAATGACGGACGGACAGCGCAGCCAAGTTGCAGCGCTGCCCAGCGTCATCGTTAGCGCAGCGGATAATTTCTGAATCAGAACCGTAATTAGCAAATCGAACAGCAATCCAGTCGAACGCACGTGCCACCACCCAGCCACACCCAGGACATTGGAATCCATCAGCTGTGTGTGTCACCCGCTCCCCACCCCAGGCTCCCGGTCCCCATCGCTAGAAGACGGAGACGGCAACGCAGCATAGCGTGTAGGCGGCAAAATGCCTGGCGGACGACGTGGACTGGTTGCGCCGCAGAACACATTCCTCGAGAACATCATCCGGCGCTCCAATTCGCAGCGTGAGTACACACATTGCTAGTTTTTTGGTTTGCACATTTTGTGAATTTATGTTGTGACCCACATTTGTGGTCAGCTGCCTGTGGTTACCATAAAGGGGTGACAGAGGGGGAAAGAGTTTTCCGTTAAGCTGTCAACTGGCACAGGAAATTGACAGCATGGGCCCAGCACGGCAATGAAATGGCCTTCTCGGGTGATGTCTTCTGCCATTGAATGCCAGTCTTGAGGTGTCAATTAAGAGCTGATGCATTATTGATGTGGCAAGGCTAACCAACTTAATTACCATTGACTGAGACCATCCAAGAAGAGGTGCAACTTGATCCCATAAATAACCCCAACCACAAACTGAGACTGAAACTTGACATATTAGGTGGGTAGATCTAACAAATTTTGACCTTGACTAACAAACCACATGGCTAGATTGCAGCCATAAACATTAACAAGACCACCACCCGCAACAGTAACAACCACAATGAGCACATAATTAACACAACTGATGTTGCACCTTCTCCGCTCACCTCCAGCCCACACTGCTGCAGTGTCTGTCAACGTGGTTTTTCGGCTGTGTTGTTGCTGTGCTTGTCTGTTGTCCGTCTGTCTGTCAAATCATTACGCGAATGGACCATGAACTGGAGCTGAAGTGCTCATTAGTTGAGGTTAAAACCAAGAGTGGACTCACTCACTGAATAAGCGAAAGCCAGGAACGAATAGTCGCACAAATTAAGATAATGGAAATGTGACAAATCATTAAATCGCGGAAGGAAAAATACCAAAGAGGATCAAAAATGGTAACAATTCCAAACAAATTGTACTTCTATCAAGTGAAAAATGCAAGTATCAATGCATAGGCCATTCGCAGCTAATGGTTCTCCATTGTAATAAGACCGCTAATTACTTAAGAAACTGCTTTCCAATACCACAAATTATAATAACGCAGTCATGATTAGGACACTACTGGTGCGTATATACACCATCGAGGACCAATGCTAAGAATATAGTCAAGATCACAAGGAACATTTCAAACCACTTTCCGTTACTGACAAATCATTCATTCGCGGAAAAATATCCCTCTTCGGATCAAAAGTAGTAACAATGCCCTTCCCTATAAATCATATTAATTGCTTGACCAGCGTCAGTAGACAAGTCGATATAGCCATGTTTGTTTTGCATCACAGTTCAAGACATATTGCGTTTTTATTTTTTTTATTGATCTTCCATGGTGATTGTAGCGGTTCAGTATTGTCATAAACAGGACAATGTATAGTTCTGTTGACATTGAAATCAGTTTCTTAAGTAACACTACTGTGCAACTTGATCAAAAAAACATCATTAACCACTATGCAGGAATCCATTGATAAGTGCTGCGAACTTGAGTAAATCCCTATCAGCGTTTGGCTAGATTGGAAGCACTTTTTTATGGACCCTCAGGAAGTTTTGAAATTGGGTGTGCCAACCAAAGGTATTAGTTTTAGGCAAACAGCTCATTCAGTTTTAGTGATAGCTGCAAACTATCTTTGGCAAAGTTGTAGCTGACGGTGCAGAATAAAATTCTTTATACAAAGATTTTTAAAAATGCATGTTTTCCGGTAGTATTTCTTAAAAAACTTTTTCAAACGTATTTTTTTACTTTTTCAGTATAACTTTTAAAAAATCAGAATTTTCATACTCTTTGGAGAAAATGAAGCTTTTAGATAACAAACAACTCTTCTAAAAAAAAGGTTTTACAATCTGAACACTTCTACAAAAACAGCCCCAAAAGTGTGAACTTCTAAAAAAATTATTTTTATTTATTGTTTATTAGATACTCAAGTTTTTCACCAATATATATATAGCAGCCAATTAAGTTTTTTTTAGCTTTTAAGAGCAAAACCTTACTCATTTTACTTGTTGTTATCCATAATTTAGGAAAAAATGATTTTTGAAAATTTTTCGAAAATTCTGGAATTTATCAACAAAAAGGTTGCCAATTTAAGACTGTATAAAATTTTTAAACATGCTCATCCATTTTTTGAACAAGTTGAGATAAAATTAGAGAGTAAATATTTAATTAAACAAAAAAATTTTAAAAATAATTAATAATAAAATAAAATCATTTAAAAAAATACCAAAATATTTACGCTTATTTGATCCCAACTTGTTAAAATGTACAGAATCAAATATTACAGTATTAAATAAAAGTGCTTCAATCTGTAGGGATTTACTCAGTTCGAGGTAGCACTATCGATTCATAAAGTGTGGTAGTTTTGAAAAAGTTGAAATTTGTCGCACAGTACTTAATTAGCGGTTTCGTTACCATGGCGATCCCATAGCTGCGAATGGCGCTCATGCATTGATCCTGGCACGATTTGCCACTTGGTTGGAAGTACATTTCGCTTCATAGTTACAATTGAGCGATTTAATGATTTGTCAGTAACGGAAAATTGGTTTAAATCGATTCTTATGATCTTGACCTTTAGCATTGGTCTTCCATGAGTGACATTTAAAGCGGTTCAGTATTGTCAAATTCAGCAGCAGTATTATTATGTTATTGTTATTTGTGGACTTAAAAAGCAGTTTCTTAAGTAATTAGCGGTCTTATTTCCATGGAGAGCCATTAGCTTCAAATTGCGCTCATGCATTGATCCTGCCAAAATTTTTCACTTGATTTGTGTTAACGTTCTTAATTTTTTACTATTTCTTATCCTCTTTCGCGATTTTAAAAATCGACAGTCACGGTAAATAAGGTTAGAATAACTTACTCTAGGAATAGCTCCCGGCTTACAAACTGTGGCTCACAGTCAGAGCCGTGTGTTGTGGCTCACGAGCCGAGGGCCGGTTGATGGCTCTCGAACCTATACCCATGCAGACCGGACAATTTAATAACAAAACTGTATTATTTTACTTTAAAACAGATTTACAAAAGTCTAGCAATTAAAAATACCCGGACAATCATCACATGTTTGCCAAAGTTTGTTCTTACATTTGTTGCTTATGCAAAGATCAAACTCAAACCACGACTAACAGTTTGACAAACAGTGTTCACATTGCGTTCAGACAGCACAAACTTATCGAAAACTTGATTTGTCAAACTCGTCAAATCGGTCGTCAAACAAGTTTGACTGTAAATAAATATGGCGTTCACACACAATTCAAAACTTATTTCGTCAAATTTTCGCCATATTTGACAAATTAGGCTGACTGTGTAAACTGCTTAAGTATTCTGGGTAGCATTTTCGGTTCAGCTGGGCACTGGACACTGCTTTCTGATCGCCTTGTTCTCTTTTTCTCTCTTACTTTGCTTTTTTTTATAACAGGGTTCGGCAACGAGAGCAGAAAAGTTGCCAGTGGCAAATGAGAAAATAGTTGTATTAATATACACAGAACTTTCAAAAGCTTCCATTTTTGGCTCGTTCTGACGTTCTGCAGACGTCTCTGCTGCTGCTGCCGATTCCTTGTCCTAGATCAAGCAGTTGCGCTTGCTTTAAGATATCAAATTCAACTTCATCCACAGCCAATGGGTATGGGAAACAGAAATGCGTAGCGGAAAACAAAAACATATCAAATGGCATGGTTTGGTGTGGACACGGACACGGATACGGTTAGAAGTGCTCGTACTCAATGACGCGCACATTCAAATCAGGCAATGCCCGCGTGTTTTTGCTTTTTCCTTTGTGTGTGTGTGTGTGCGGCAGTTTTTTATTCGTGTTTGGCATGAAAATCACATTAGAATCTATTGCCCGGACCTACTCACTGCCCACTTCCACCTATCGAGTGCAAAACGCAATTTTCTCGCCTTAATATCGCTACACTTCCACTTCCTTTTTGGCGTCCCTCTTTCCCCTTGCGTCTTTCGTCGTTGTGCATTTTCACTTTACGCTCTTACATTTTGTGTGATTCTCAAGCATTTCCTTTTCGGCAGGTAGGCAGGCAGGCAGGCAGGGCAGGTACCACTAGCCCTAGCCCACTTCTGCTTTTATTCTGGCCTTAAAAATCCTTTTAGAAAAGGCTTTATGTCTCATTCGACAGCTCTGTAATCCGCTTTCGACAACAACGAGTGTGCCGGGAAGTCAACTTTGTAAGCAAAAAGTGTCTTTTCCACATGAATATGAAATCTATGCTTATTAGAGTACACTCGCAGAGATGGGAGAGGAAATTTTAGGCTTGGGAAACGAATGAAAAGGAAATAAGCCATCAATTGACCATCTTTATTTGCTTGTAAGTCATCAAGTGATTATTTCTGTGCTACTTTTTAATTAAATTTTTGGCCTTAAGACTTTGAAGAATTCAAGTTCTTTGAGAAAAACGTAATTTCGTTGTCAAGAAAGAGCCAAGTAATATTCATTGAGTTGTCAGGCTTTTGATTTTCAATCAGAATTTTTATATATTCAACCGTTTGCCATGTCGTTTGTTTAGAAATGCTAACGTTAACAAATTGGCCCACCCCAGCTTAAGGCCATAAAATTAACTAAGCAAAACAAAACGAAAAAAAAAAAGTTTGCCAAAAAATAAGTACTAAATCCTAGCTGCTCCTTCTACTCCTCCTCCTCCTATTGCTCTCCCTTCGTTTTCTCTGTTCAATTTTAATTAGTTGACTTTATGCAAAGTCGTTAGCCCTGCCCCCCTCCACTCCCCCCTGCGGCCTGTTGTCGTTCGATTTCTGGCAAATAGGCAAATCTGTTTGCTCTTGTTTGCCGGCAAACTCATTAAAGCTCGACAATGAAAATAACAAAAAACCGTTGGCAAGCATTTTTCACTGGTTTATCTGGCCGCACACACAACCCCTCTCCCACCCTTCTAGGCTGGTGGTCTGTTTGCCGTTTTTTGGGGCTGTTATTTCTGTTTTTTGTGTCACTTTTGCGGTTTGCCTCGCACGTTTATCTCGAGTGCCGCATGGCACTCTCAACTCTCGCTGTTTGATCTTCGTCAGCAGGACAAAAACAGCAGGAGAAGAAATTGGCCACTTTCGTTTGGGCTTTGAAGTTTGCGCAAATATATTTTGGTCTTTTTTGGTGCGTTGTTTACTTGGTCATTGTCCTGTGGCCACTTGACAAGTGTGTGGGATTGGGTGTTTGCACAGGTCGAGGATGGGGTTGGGGCATAAGTGACAATCCTGCTGATTCATTGCTTTGTGTGCAATATAATTGCGATTGCGTGTATGTCACGACGTTCAATTAACCATAAATATTTCAGTAACACGGACACGACACATGTACGCGCAGTTGTACCGTTAGTCCTGGCATGCAACAAGCCAACGGGTTAACAATTGCAATTACGGCCAAAAGCCTGCTCCCGGTCACAGTCCGCACTCGGTGCCCTTTTGTACATATTTATTGATTTCATTTTTCATTTTCCATTGTTATTTGTTTGTGCACTTTGTTTGTGGAAATTAACATCGAGCGGGCCGAGGGCCGAGCCCGGTTTTGCCATTACGTTTATTGATTTTTCGCCCCTTCGGCTTTGGCTTGCGTTTTCAGTTTGCGACACTTAACATTTGTGCTTGGTTGTTGTTTTCATTGTTGCTGTTGCGTCTTTGACCCGTTTTTGGTTTTTGGTGGCCGGAAATGCGCGAGTTTGTTGCTGGTTTAAGCCACTTGAAAAGCCGCACGAGAAGGTCAAAGTGGCGTGCGCACGAAAGTATGCAATGGAAAATAATAATAATCATTCACTCGCCACACAACTGAATCGACATTGGGCGGCAGTTGGACACTGTGGGTCAGTGTTTGATTTCAGAAAGTATGGGCATTGGGATCGTTTCTTAACACCGCACACTGGCCGGAATTGCCAAAACTTTGGCATAAATTAGACCGACCCGGTTAGAAGGGAGAGCGAAAGCGAAGATCGGACAAAGCAGCTACCGATGCATCTGGAATTTTCAATATAATTTCCTTTAGGGTTTGACACACTTTCAATCGTGGCGACAGTCCTCTCTAGTCCTTTCTTACCCCCTCTGATCTTTAGATTTATAGAAGTTTAGTCAGGTTAAAATTGCCAACTTTATGCCGCAAAATGTGTTTCTTTTACCGACGGTATATGAAAGACTTTTACTGAGAATTTTGCCATTTGCGTCTGTTGTGAAAACAGGTAGAAAAGAGAATTAGCTAGCCCATAAATCATACGCCCTGTTGCCCCAATTGGCTCAAGGCAAGGTTTGGCCGTCACTAATAACAATAATCAGCAGTTGTTTCGCAAATAAGTGGGCATTCTTGTGCTGATTGGGGCATGTATGGCATATGTATAACATTTAGGGATTCTTGAGAACTGAGACATGATTGACCTTTGCGGTGTAATCAAGTCACCTCGCCAGTCAAAAGCAAAGAGCTAAACGTCAGCCATATAACTCACACAAATATTCACATAAAATTCTCAATATTATCGACATGTGGCGGAAGGGTGGGTGGGGCGCTTTAATTTGCGATGAGGTGGGTGAAGGGCCAAACGACACTTAGCATTAAATAAAAGGCCATTTAAGACGTGACCAGCCCAGTGGCCAATATGATTATGTTGTCTGTCCTGTCCTGTTCAGTCCAGTCGTGGGCCCATCAAACATTAGCAGCTGAAAGCAACAAACAGGGGTGGAGGAAGTGGGGCAGTCAGCAGGTGCCTAGTCCAAGACCAAGTCTTGCCTTTGGTCAGTCAAATTGGATTAAGTTGTTGTTGCCGCTTTTGTTTTGTTTTGTGTTTTACCTTCCAAACAGCGCGGGATAGCGAGGGCGGGTTTTGGGGAATGGGACATGTGTGGGTCTCGTGTCAGGTGTCTGCCAGTGCGGTTGCTGGAGCTGGAGATGGAGAGGATGAAAAATGGGGTATGAGGTTATGTTATGCGTGTGTTTGTTTGTTTGTTTGTTTTTTTTTGTGTGTGTGTGTGTGTGCGGTGTCGGGGGCTGATGATGAGTTCACATAAAATTAAAGTACATCTTAATCCCAGACAGATCCCATTAAACACAAACAGGAATACATACATTATGTCTGTGCGCAAAGACACCTGAAAAATTATCAACGCAACGATGCGCATGTAACGAAAGTACGTGCATGTACTTCAACAGGTTTTCTTTAAATAAGTCAACGGCTTCTATCTCTGTATGAGATCTGTCTGTGCATGTCTGTAAAGAATGGGAATTTGTAAGAGGCCGCTCAAATATTTTAATCTATGGGGATTGTGACAACAACATTCCATAAATCCCTCAAATACATCTAAGCAAACCAAGACCTTTATTCAATCAAATCCATTTTAAAAGGCAATCAATTCAAGTCCAAATATGGTAGACGAATAGTTCTTGAATCTACCCTTTAAGCTTATGTGAGGACAACAATATCTCGAATCGCACCTCATCTCTTTTGGAAAAAAAATCGGTTTTTATAATGACTTTAATCACTTTTATAAAAACTTCCATAAATTATTAGCTTCACTTTAATTCACCGAAAAAAATGGGCAAATACTATAACGATCTAACAAGCTGTATGCTCAGGATCACAACAAACCGGAAGGTTCGACAAATTTAAGAGGGTAGCTACCTTGGTACAAAGCACAAAAAAAACAAGTAAGAGTGTTGTGGTCGAGTGCCCCGACAGCAAAATACCCTGTTCCAAGTAATGTGGTTCCTATAGCTTTGAACTCCTTTTATTTTAGAATTTATTTGAATAATTGGGGAGGCGCCCTTGCATTTCTTTTGTTTTTTTTTTTGTCTTGTAGTGGTATACAGAACAGAATATAAGGTTGTCAAAAAAGTCTTGCGGCATTTTTTTATTGAATTTTCAATTGTTCCTAAAATTGGTTATAATAATGCGATTTAAGTCAAATATGCGCCGTTTTGTTCGATGACGAGTTCCCAACGAGATGCCAACTTCATAATGCCCCTCTTATAGAAGCTCGCTTCCCTATTGGCAAAAAACTCGGAGAGCCAATTTTCACAGGACTCTCTTGTGGCCAACTTCCGACTACCAAGCTCGTTCGCCATGGACAGAAATAGGTGGTAATCATTTGGTGCGAGATCCGGACTATACGGTGGATGCAAAAGAATCTCCCATCCGAGCTCCCGGAGCTTCTGGCGCGTCACCAAAGATGTGTGTGGCCTGGCGTTGTCCTGATGGAAGACAATTCGGCCTCTGTTGATCAAAGATGGCCTCTTCTGCATGAGTGCTGCATTCAAGCGGTCCAGTTGTTGGCAGTACAGGTCCGAATTGAGCGTTTGGCCATAGGGGAGCAGCTCATAGTGGATGATTCCCTGCCAATCCCACCAAACACACAGAAGAACCTTCCTGGCCGTCAATCCAGGCTTGGCCACCGTCTGGGCAGCTTCACCGCTTTTCGACCACGACCGTTTGCGCTTCACGTTGTCGTAAGTGACCCACTTTTCATCGCCAGTCACCATCCGCTTCAAAAACGGGTCGATTTTGTTGCGATTCAGAAGCGATTCGCATGCATCCATACGGGCAAAAATGTTTTTTTGCGTCAAGTCGTGTGGCACCCATACATCGAGCTTCTTTTGAATCCAAGCTTCTTCAAATGGTTTATAACGGTTTGATGACTCATGCCCAGCTCTTGGCCGATGCTACGGCTGCTACTATGCCGGTCTCTTTCGATCAATTCAGCGATTTTATCGCAATTTTCGACGACAGGCCTTCCGGACCGTGGCGCATCTTCGATCACCTCTGCACCAGAACGAAAACGTTGAAACCATCGTTGTGCGGTGGAAATGGAAACTGTATCGGGTCCATAAACTGCACAAATTTTATTGGCAGCATGAGATGCATTTTTGCCTTTATCGTAGTAGTACTGTAAAATAGTATGCCGTATTTTTTCTTTACGTTGCTCCATGTTTGCGACGCTATAACTCACGAACGACTGAAAACAAAAAACAATAAATCAAACACGTGTTAGCGCGTGAAAAGAGCTTTCCAAAAAGCTCTAGCGTGAACCGATGCGACGAATACAACTAGAACTACGCGCTTGCAAAGACAAGCTTGCGGAAATACCGCAAGACTTTTTTGACAACCTTATATATATTCAATCATTAGGATCAAACTTAAAAATTTTAGCTCTGATAGTTTTTCGCGGTTAGAAGGAGAAGGAGGAGGAATTTGCCAAATCTGAAGTAAACTTGATTTGGGTACGATATACACCTACATACATGCAAAAATTTGTGGCTCTACCTCTTATAGTCTCTGAGATCAACGCGTTTATACAGAGAGAAAGACAGTTTTTCGCTGATAAAAGATGGAGGAGGAGGAATTTTCCAAATCTAAAACAAACTCGATGTGGGTACAGTATACACTTAAATACATGCCTAAAATTGTGGCTCTATCTGTTACAGTCTCTGAGATCGACGCGTTCATACAGACAGACAGACAGACAGACGGACGGACGGACAGACGCACAGACGGACATGGCTAAATCAAGATTATATATACTTTATGGGGTCGGAGGTGCTTCCTTCTGGCTGTTACATACATTTGCACAACTTCATGATCCCCTTTTTCCCATTTTTAATGAGAACAGGGTATAAAAATATTAACGAGAAGGCAAGGCCAACTTAGTCTGTGCCGAACCTTAAATAAAGGGGTATCCTTAAGAAGTTTTTATACTCTGTACCGAAGGTACATAGAGTATATTAAGTTTGTGCAAAAGTATGTAACATGGAGAAGGAATCATTTCCGACCCTATAAAGTATATATGTTCATGATCAGCATCAACAGCCGAGTCGATATAGCCATGTCCGTCTGTCCGTCCGTCTGTCCGTCCGTATGAACAAACAGATCTCAGAGATGGTAAGAGATAGAGGTTTGACATGTATGGGACAAATGCTTCTTATACTTGCAGGCAGATCAAGTTTATTTTCAATTTTTGTCACGCCCCCTTCCGCCCCCGCAATTTTGAAAAAACGTCATATCTCCCACAGTTTTGTAGATAGATGATTCGTACCTTCTAGAGTTAGTTAGTCATTAGCAAAATGTATCGATTTGCCGAAGAAATGATAAAGATCGGATGAGCGGTTCTCGAGTTATGCGCAAATAAGTGAAGTGTTCCGTGCGAGCTGGCACCAGTTGGTCACACCAAGCTTGGCAATGTCTGCCCGTACCTGGTCATCCCATCTTAGTCGTGGTCTCCCCTGCTTGCCTCTTCCTCCATAGTCAGCCGCCTTCGAATAATAAGCTTTCCTTACTGGAGCTTCTTCGTCCATCCTGGTGACATGTCCTAACCAGCGCAGCCGCTGTTGCTTTATGCGCTTGACCAGACAGGTGTCCCCATAGAGCTCATACAGTTCGTCATTATTTCGAATGCGGAAAACATCGCCAACTTTTAAAGGTCCATAAATCCTCCGAAGAATCTTTTGTTCAAACACGCCAATCGCCGCTTCATCCGCTGCTGTCATTGTCCATGCTTCTGCGACGTATTGCAGGACTGGGATGATGAGCGACTTGTATAGGGCTAATTTTGGATACCTATTTTGAATACATAAAGATATTTTATGGCAAAATTTGGAACCTTTTTATAAAATAGTTTTTGAGTGGCAGTCCCTGCACCTGCATTTACTGGATCGCTAGTTAGTTGAACATTCACCAATTCCAACACACCTCCGAACATTCGAGACGCTCTTTGATTAGCAATTGATGCCAGTCTGAGCCCACCTAAAAGCTATCGAACTCAGCACGAAGCCCTTAAAGAGAGGCATCATGAAAGCCCTCAAAGAGAGGCAACACAAAAGTCCTCAACAAGACATGTGAGCCCTGTTGCTGTTGATGATGATAATGGTAACATCAAATTGAATGTGCATTGCTTGGCCGTATATGAAAATGAAAATCATAGAATTTGCTCGTGATTTCGATACCTTTAGTAACTAACTCTATTTGAAATATATAATATTCATTGAGGTAGGTATTTTGGCTTGAAATATGCTTGTAGTTTCTTTCATTGTCCAACTACCCCCGAGTCCAGTTCCTGGGAGTATTTAAGACCCTTGAATTGCGTGTGTTGGTTTTTTTTACATAACTTTTGTACACAGTAAAGTGGCATTGAGTCACCACTTTTTCTCTGGGTTGGAGGAGTAAAGGGATTTTCTTTGCCATCTTCTCAATCTATTCAAGTATATTTTTAAGTATAAAAAATACTCTACACTTTCTGGAGACGTAAATTATGAAACACTTGGCTGTTATGGAATTATGACCGACTTTGCACTAGTTCACTTTTATTGTTGTCTAAAGTGTGCTTACAATTTTATAAAAATTTTTACGTTTGCCTTGATGCTGGAGTGGGAAGCGGTAAATGCTTTTATTGCTTTTTGCGCCGAATAACTGAAAGGGCCACTAAGTGCCCATGCCCGTCGTTCTGGTTTATGTGTCAGAAGCCACAGGCACTACAAATCCCCCCCCAAAGGGAGCCAACCACATGTGCAATTAGCTTTCAATAGCTAAGAGCTTGGTGGTTTCTGTCTATTAGCTCCGACAAGCAAGGCAGAGGAAACGCAGTAGCAAAGCGAACGTTTAAATGCTCTGATTTATATTTTGGACTTCTTCCCTTTCCACCTGTCTTAACTATTTCAGAGAACTATAAGAATTTACAGACTCATCATTGTTCGTTTTTAGCCTCATCAAACTTCAAATTTGTAGTTATGACTACAAGTACAAACTGCTGTTTCATGTTCCCAATGTTCAAGGTCAATTTTGTGTGTTTCGTGACTCGAACTGGACGAGTGGTAGCCATTTAACTTCCCTTTCAGGGTGAAATTTTCGTAAATTTTGTGGCCGTTGTTGTTGTTATTGTTAAAAATGTTTTAAGCGGCACCAGCAATTGTGAGAGCTGGACAATCCACTAACCACACACACACACACACAGACACTCATACACACGCATGTAGAGAACAGTCGGCGCCATTGGTTTGCCACGCTTGGCAGCTTTTTGCTTTTGCTGATGACACATTAAAGTTTTCGCCCCGTCGACATCGTCGTTGTCGTCATTTCCGTTTTTCCGGCTCTGTGTGTGTGTATGTGTGTGCGTTAGTGTTTGCTGATAACCCAAAAGGAAAAAATAAACGAAAAAGTTGATTGCGTAAACTTTACCCTAAAAACAACAACAACAACACAGGGGCAACTGTAACCGAAAGTCTCGAACTATTTTCTAGTTGCGAAGTGCAAGGCGCGAGTTTTGGTTTCACTTATAAGCGCATGTTCGTCTGTGTGTGTGTGTGTGTGTGTGTGCGTGTGTGAATGGCTGCTATTTTGCATTTTTTGGCCAAACTTTCGGGCATTGCGTGCCAGCCAGCCAACTAGAGTGCCCCTCCCCAAAAATAGTATGCCTCGCTTTAACGAAATTAGCCAGCAGATAGCTAAAGGAAGGAAGCAAAATACCATGCGGTTTTGGGCAACAACAACAAAATATTGTACTTAATACGCAAATTGCATTAAGTTGCAAAGTGAATGCATTTATAACCAACGAAAACCAGAACACCCAATGACAAAATTCTGGCACAGAACAAGCTTTCAAGTAGGTTAAGCTAACAGAACAAACAAGGAAATTCCCTGTATTACTTTATACTTGAGAGTTTGACCAACGCCTTAGGGAAAACGTTTGATGGCAACGCCTTTTTAGCGCCCAATCGATACTTCAGCAAAATATCGTCTAAATATCGCTAGGGAGAAACGAATTAAACACGTTCAATATGTCATTAAGAGCCTGTATTTCCCATATGTAGTATATCGAAAGTGTAGAATGTGACAAAAATTACTGAAAGTATCCCAAAAGCGTCGTACGTAAGTTAAAGTGCGATTTTTTGCCCACCATTTACGAAGAGATTTCAACCCAAAAAACACCCTTTTTTCAATTTTTTCGTTTTTGAAGATTTTTGAAATTTGTTATAAAACTAACAAAAAATTTTGTGCTAAACTGAAAATTACCTTTTAGTAGGCATGTCGAGATCTAATTTCGGATTTTTTTTTATTGAAATCAATAATGTTGAGTTTTAAAATCGTTCGGTTTATAAAAGAACTAGCAAATAACCCGACGCGCTTCGCTGCGCCTTCAACCAAACAATATTAGATATAATAAAACCCCGTAGAACCCAGAAATCGAACTTTGCTGATGGGTTTTCCCTCCAACTCTCACCCCCATCCCTCCCACATCCCACCCACTCTACACCCATTTCCCACCCACCCACTTCCCCTCAGTTCCCACTCACTTCCCACCCACTTCCCACCAACATCCCACCCACTTCCCGCCCACATCCCACCCACTTCCCGCCCACATCAAAACCACTTCCCGCCCACATCCCACCCACTTCCCATCTGCACACCCCTCCCACATCCCACCCACTTCCCTTCACATTCCACCCACTTCACAACCACTTACCACCCACTTTTCACCCACTTCCAAAACAACTAACCACCCACATCCCACTCACATCCCACCCACATCCCATTCACTTCCCAGTGGGCATCCCGGCGTTATATCCAACATCGGAAAATGAAAACACAAATGAATTCTCATTTTGACCTTACAAACCGAGTTTCAAGTCAATCGGATGAAAAATAGTCATTTTGCATGTAGAATTTTCCGAGCATTTTCATGCCTGGGAGCGGATTTTCCGACATTGAAAAATCACATTTTAATTATTTCGTATTCTGTCCTTACAAACCGAGTTTCAAGCCAATCGGATGATAAATAGTTTTTTTTTTAGGTAAAATTTTCCAACATCAGAAAATCACATTTTAAACTATTTCGTATTTTATCATTACAAACCGAGTTTCAAGCCAATCCGATGAAAAATAGTTTTTTTCATGCAGAATTTTCCGGCAATTTTCCGACCGTCAGGTCAAATTTTCCAACTTCGGAAAATCACATTTCAATTTATTTCACCTACTTTCCTTTCAAACCAAGTTTGAAGCCAATCGGATGAAAAATAGTTTTGTGCATGAAGAATTTTCCGGGATTTTTCCGACCGTTGTGTCAAATTTTCCAACATCGGAAAATCGCATTTCAAACTATTTCGTATTCCATCCTTACAAACCGAATTTCAAGCCAATCGGATGAAAAATCATTTTTTGCATGCAGAATTTTCCGGCCATTTTCCTCGTGGGCGGATTTTCCAAAATCGGGAAAACACGTACCGAAGTATTTCGCATACTTTGCTTACAAACCAAGTGTCAAGTCAATCGGATGAAAAATAACATTTTTCCCATACAAACTTTTCCGACGCTTTTCCGACTTTTCCGGGTGGAATTTTCCAAGACCCCGTCTAAGTACGCACTTTCACCACTAACAGAAACTCCTGTCCAAATTTCAGCTTTCTATCTCTTACCGTTTAGGCTGTGCGATGATTGCCAATCAGTGAATCAGTCAGTAAGGACACTCTCTTTTATATTTATAGAGATGACTCATATATTTGGTTAGTAAAGAGACTTGGGCTCTAGGGGGACTTAAGTCTTTTTGCTGTATTTCCAAGAAGTGGTTTAAAGACTGACTGCTGGACTTATGGATGTTTCGCTGCATGGTCTGACCAATATCCTGCTCTGATGATTGCTTATCCTATTGTTTTTTCACTTATAAAAGGGTAAAATAAAGTCAGATCAGTCGACTGTAGGTTCTTTTGGCGTAGTTTTTGTTAGCTACTAAGTGTGAAAAATTGAGGAACATTGGACTCAAGATGAGCACTAACGTTTTCGAAAACAGTGTAAGAATAAGTTTGCTTGTTAGATGTACAATGTTCTCACTTTTTGTCCGATCGACTTGAATTTTCTTCATTTCAAGAACTTTTAGAGCATTTGTACTCATAAATTTCGACAATATTTCGATCTTGTTTTGAGTTAACGTTCACCTATTTTCTGAACAGATTTGAACACATGCCGATGCCGTGGCTTGTGCCAAGAGAGTAAACTGCTTTTCAGTGGCTGGCCAGCGGTCGATGAAGCTGGTCAGAGCTGGTTTCTTTTCGCATGCCAATACACTGGCCTAGGGTATGCTATGTAAAGTAAAAGGCTATTTAAATGCAACTCGTTCTGCCCTTTCTCTCTCTTTCTCTTTTCGCCCCTGTTTAATTTATAATTATAACTACGCTCACTAACTACAACGCCTTGGTTGGTGGTTCACACTTAATTATGCAAATTTAATAACAACGCCAAGCTCACCCATACACATACATATACAAAGGGGGTTGACACACACACACACACATACACACGCACTGTTGTAGGAGTTGATTATAAATGCGATTTTGCCACAAAAAAGAAAGGAGTATGAAATAGCTGCAATTCCTTTTAAGCGTACCCCATGGAGTCGTACCAGCTGCCTAGCCTAATCAACATCTCATTCTTTCTCCCGCTCCTTCTCCACCTGAAGCTGACGCTAATGTAATTAAATCGCCATGCTGACAGGCTGAATCTTTTTATTTTCCCTTTTTGGATAATAAAATTTATGCACTCGAGTACACCACAAAAGCGTAAGCATGAGAGAGGTACCAAAGGGGGAGGGGAAGGGGAATGTGTCAAGCAATAGAGAAAGGAAACAAAGCGCAACTAAATGACATGCCCAGCTGGCAATCTCGGGTCTAATCGTAGAGGAGAAGGTGGAAGAGGAGTTGCAAAAGGCGTTCCTCTCGCTCACTAATGTCATAGAAAAACACCAACTGAGAGAGTGTTCGTGTAGCACGTGTGTACGTTTGTGTGTGTTGCGTGTGTTAGTGTGTTGGGTAACAAAAGCAACAGCGACTAGTTGGAAAATGCAAAACCACAGAAAATAATGACACAAAATGACTTTAACGGCCAAAGAGAAATGGAGAAAGCCGGGGACAAGGGCTAGGGCCAAGCACTGTGGTTCCAAACTATACAAAAAATGTGATCCAAACGGATGGATCACTGTCTGATACTGTCAAAGCTTAAGAAGAGTCTCAATTTTGGTGTGCTTAACCCACTGTGCGGATGTCGTGCGGAAATAAAATGCTTTTTTTCAGCATTGCAGCCACATTTTGCCTGGTGTGTGTGTGTTTGGGTGTATTTAGTTAATGGACTAGTTTTGTTATATCCTGCCGGGGACCAAAGACCTCGTCTTGAGCCCCACACAAATCCACTTAGGGCCGGGGGCTCTGCGGTTGGGCGCTTACAAAAATCCAAATCAATCAACAACAAGGCCCAAACTAACAACTGTAAATGCCCCACGACTAATTGGCCAAGTGACGAGGGGCGAGGGGCGAGAGGCGAGAGGCAAGTGGTGGCTGTCTCATCAATCATCCGGGAACATGACTGCCTGCTGATGTCGTCTATGTGACTTCTTGTTGACACTTACAACTCAATTGTCGCCGGGATAAGTAGGCCCCCAAGCCAAATCGAATCGAGATTTACCATTTCGGGGCGTCCTAACTGTTGAATTAATGATTAAATTATTTCGGTAATTAAAATCTCTTTGCCACGGTTATGGCTATTGTTGTTGTCCTTTCGAATCAAAAACCCATTAATTAGCGCTGTCTGTGTGCACATTCTCTTTTTTTACGGTCTTTGGGCAACCTTTTTTTGACAGTTCATTTGGCTTAAGTAGGGGTTGGTTTATGTTGACGCTTTTGCATACATAATTTAGGTGTTGAGCTCATAAATTCTTAATTGAAAATTGTTACCTAAAATCGATACTTTAGTGTCTCAATGTGCACTACGCTAGGCCCGTTTCCGTTGATAGTTTTTTGGGGCTTAGTCAACCAATTCACCGTTTCCTATTCTTCAGGGCCATTGCAAGATGTGGCTTAAAAAGAAATCGCGACCAAGCAAATGGCCAAGGCAAATTGCAAAACTTTGTCCGCCAGCTCTGAATGGCATTTAGTGTAGTTGTTGTTGCTATTGTAGCCGCACACAGAGAATGGCGCGTCGCCTGCCAAGTTGGCATGTTTATTGTGCAGCCACTGCCGCCAGTTCATCTGCCCCCCAACCCAACCCCACACCCCTCTCTCCATCTCTCTCTCAGGCCCTATCTCTTTCTCAGTCTAAAGTAAAATGTTGTGACGTTGACATAATGGCAAAATCAAACACGCACACGAAATTGTGGGTTTATACAATGAAGGATTTCGTGATGTGAGATTTCACTACTCTCAACTTCTGTGAGGATCAAAGTTCGCTTTTGTGAAATATGAATCAAACGTAATTTACTAATTTAAGTATCTAAGTCTAAAAAAAACGAGAGCGTAAGTTAAAGTCGGGTCTAACCGACTTCGAAATACCCGTTACTCATGAAAAAACATGTTTAACAGTGTTCCTGCGTTCCTTAGTGTGACCATCCAAAAAGTATGCAACATTTTTTTAGGGTGGGAGGCGTGCTAGCGGGGGGGGGCTGGTTCACTTTTTTGCTCATAACTTGAGAACCGTTCATCCGATCTTTATCATTTCTTCTGCTTCATTTTGCTAATTACTAACTATCTCTAGAAGGTACGAATCGTCAATCTTTAAAACTGTAGGAGATATAACGTTTTTCCCAAATTGCGGGGGCGGGAGGGGGCGTGGCCAAAATTTGAAACAAACTTGATCTGCGTGCAGATAAAAGAAGCATTTGTCCCATACATGTCAAACCTCTATCTCTTACCATCTCTGAGATCTAGGTGTTTATACAGACGGACGGACGGACGGACGGACGGACAAGTCTATATCGACTCGGCTGTTGATGCTGATCAAGAATATATATACTTTATAAGGTCGGAAATGATTCCTTCTGCCTGTTACATACATTTGCACTACTTTAGTATACCCTTTTTACTCTACGAGTAACGGGTATAAAAATCTGGCCCGACTGTGACTTGAACCCATTACTTCAACGTTGAGAGGCCAACTCTCATCTTCTACACAACGGCGATTGTTGCTGGTGGGGTGGCCAAGTCCCTTATAAGTGATAAGTGCGAGTAATAGCCGTGTGAGTGAGAGCGCTGTCATCGTCCGTGTGTATTCTGTCAATCAAAATCCCGAGTTCGAATCCCCAATAAGGTAAGCTAAAAAGCAAAGAGTTCAAGTGGGTAACAAAATGTGTAGAGCAGCACCTCTCCTCTCTTCCACCACCAGAATTTGGCTAATATTAGCTTTTTCTGGTTTTACCAGAACGGTCCTCATCACTTCCAAAAACAACAACAGAGAGTTCTTAAAATTAGGAAGAAATAAGCCCGGTGTTCGCGGTATAAGGAAAAACGGACTTACCCTTCTATTGAGATCGAAAATACAACTGTTCGGTGCATTATAAACGGATTCCAGTTCCTTTTCAACTTATTTGTAATTGATTGTCAAATACCTTGGGGTTATCCTGACACCTACAATGAGCTTCAAGAAGCATGTAGCCAGGACAAAGGGAAGCAAAGGCGAGTATAAACTCGGTGTGGGCGAATTTCATAAACAAAGGTACAGTGAACCTGGCGTCTAAATGGAAAATCTTCAACTCAGTGAGCAGAACAGTACAGTGCTATGGAGCTCAAGTCTGGGGTGGAGAAATAAAAGAAGAGGCAGACCAATTGCAGCGATATTTTTTAAAGAGAATACTCAAGCTACCAGAAAGCACACCGAACTACATATTGGGAATAGACGTAGGATTAGAAGATGGACACATCTATAGTCTAACACTTCATCTCAAATACCTGTCAAGAATATTATTTGAGTATGAAGATTCTAGACTTCCTCATATCCTCGCTGAGATAATGATGCGAAATAACTCTGGGTGGTTTGCGAGGCTTAGAGAAATGTTCGCGTATCATGACATATCACTCAGACAACCACTCGCATCCGATTGGATTCGACCTAATGTTCGGTACCCTAAACGCATCAAAAGCAGACAACCGCATGAAACACAGAACAAGGCGTCAGTAAGAACCAGAATTTATAAAGACCTTAATTATGCAATAGGACCCAAATACTGCAACGAGTACTTCATGCAAAGCGAGATAACTTGGATAATGAAGGCCAGAGGAGATCTCTTATGGTTAAAGAGCTGCCCAAGAAGAATTGTAAATGGAGGTATTTGCTCACTATGCAATATGAATGAGCAGGAGGACATGCATCATTTTGTAGGCCGATGTCCAATACTGCGGGAATTTCGTTGGCGATATTTTGAAACTTGTGCGTTTACTGAAGAAGAGGTGCTTATGGCCCATTTCATTTTGCAAATTGTGCAATGGATGGATATATTTTTTTTGCCAATAAAGCTTGGGAAAGATGGTCTAGGGAATTAAATGATTATATGTGTCTTTGGTCAGACCTACTCTTGAGTACGTATCATGTGCCTGGTCTCCAAACTAACACAAATATCAGGACCAACTCGCTTCTGTACAAAAACGGTTTTTACTCTTCACACTCCGTGGCTTTTATTGGGATTCCAACAGGCATCTACCATCATACCAGAGCATAGACAACGCTTATTGGATCCCTGATCAATCCAATCTAAGTAAATACATCATCATACAATAAATACAAGGTACTTCGATACTCTCAGTCGGCCTTTGGCGTATCGAACCGACATGATCACCTTCGTTTTCTTTATGAGATTTATTTTATAAATCTGTCAGAAAATTATAATAACAACTGAATGGCCTTGAATATGGCCTCCGTTGTAGTCGATGAATTCTATACGGCCACAGTCAAATGGTACTGCCAGGTGTTCAAGCGTGTATGGAAGCAACTGACATCCTGCCAGTTTGTGTGAATGCACCCCAAGCCAAAACTTGGATCAGCTTTTATTGTGCTAAGAACTCCACGAATAATAAATATTATTATTTTTTTGTTTTTTTTTTTTTTTTTCTTTTATTTTTTTTTTTTTTTTTTTTTTTTTTTTTAATATAAAAAAAACGCCAACAACCCGTACACCAACACCCAAAAAAAAAAAAATTTTTTTATTTTTTTTTTTTTTTTTTTTTTTTTGTTTTAACTAATAATAAATAATATTATAAAATTAATTTTTTTTATTTTTTTTTAAAAAATTAAAAAAAAAATAAAAACAAACCAACAACAAATTTAATTATATAAATTTTTTTTTATTTATTTTAAATTTAATATTTTTTTTTTTTTTTATATATTATATAAATTTTTTTATTAAAAATTTTTATAATTTTTATATTTTATTTTATTTTTTTTTATTTTAATTTTTATTTTAAATATATATTTTATTTATTTTTTTATTTTTATTTTTTTTTTGTTTTAAAATTTTAAAAAAAATTTTTTATAATTTTTTTAATATTATATTTTTTTAAATAAATATATAAAAAATATATTTTTTAATTTATTTTCTTTCAATATAATATATCCTTTGTTCTTCGAATGGTCGATCGTAATTTCTTGAATATTGTAGGGCTGACATCCATTTTTACCCTACTTGTTTCAGACGTGCATGAATGGCAGTATGGACAGTGGCTCATAAGCTGATGGATTTTCTGCAGGCTTTCCTTCCACTCTCTGGGAATGTTCTCGCGGTAAGGGATTAATTGTACAGGTCTATAAAATTCTCAGACTTGGATTTAATTGCCAGTTTGTTGACTCTGTCTGGCTTATCCGCCTTGACTTTGTCAGTTACTCAAATGACAGTCTATTGAGCGGGTGCTTGATAAAGATACAGCGCGATGCACGATTGATGGGAGATCATTTATGCTCGTATGCAGAAAGTTGGGTGTCAGAGATCAAAGAATGGAGGGCGAAAATTGTGGTTTCCAGTTGATGGTAACATTATGCAAAGCTCCATTTCATTTTGTTTTTGTTGTGATTTATGCGACTGCATAAACCTGACATATCTTTATCGTTCTCTCTTTTTCTATTCATCTATCTTTCTCTATGTCACTGAAATAACAACCATATGCAGAGCGTAACGAGATAGCCCAGACCACGCCTCCCCTTCCCATTCACGTATCTCAGTCACGGCAACTGTTGACACTACAAAGTAGCAAAAGTTGTTTGTTGTTGTTGGTGATGTCCTTGTTGCTGTAGTGTGTGTGTGTGTTTGTGTGTTTGAGAGTATCACATAAATATGCATTTCCCATTTCCCAACAGCCATTGAGCCATTGCATGTGCATATTTTTATACATATTCATTGGCTTGGCCATGTCCGTGTCTGTGTGGGCTAGTGTGTAGCTCCGGCTTAAGATCCAGTTGCCAGTATTTTCATACTCCTCACCTGCTCTTTACCGTTATACATATGTACCATCCTACTTCAGTATGTGTATAACGTCAATATACAAAAAAAAGATTATTTATTTCTCATGTCAAAATTTTACAAGGGTTTTTTTTCGTTTGGATGCGGCATTTACGACAGGCAAAGGGTACTGCAGTTGAGAGTGTGAGTTATAAACAGTCATAATTTCGATGTGGCACAATCAAAAGAGCGAAATTCTATAAAGGTCTGGCAACATTAACATTTGACGTGTACGCAACGATTGCTTGATTTCGAATGTAAACCTGATTTTTATTCAATTTGGCAGAATGGTTTTAACGTATATTGAAAATGTGAGCATTCACTGACTAGCTTCAATTCAAAAATCTGAAATCCGTTTCAACGGAACAAGGTCTATAAAGCACAACAACGTTTTGAGTAAATCTCTCCAATGCAAAAAGCTGTATCCTGTATTAAAGCATAAGTGCTTTGTGAGTGACTAGCTTCAATTCAAAAATCTGAATTCAGCTCGAAAGACTAACGTGAAAATTTGTATCCAAAGGAACAACTCTAGCAAAGACAGAGACAAATAGGGAACTTTGAAACTACATTCAAATCTTACATTAGATTTTCATAATTTATGTTCCTTCCTTATACCCAAATACGTACCTTCATGCGCAACGTATCAATGGCCCAAAGGGAAATAAAATAGCAAACAACAATTCAGAGTCAGCAGTCGATGCCAGTTTCGTTGCCATGTCCATGTCCATGCGATGCCAGCGCGTGGTTTACACATGTTACCTGCTCCAACTTGGCTTACATTACATGGCAGCACACAACAGCTATAACAACCGCCATTAGTCGACTGACTGAGTGAGGGACCCCCTCCTCCTGACTCCGTGTCTAAAATGCAACCAAACCAATAAAACGATTTTTATTATGAATGACAACATTTGAAATGTTCCAATTACGCGCAAATACTTTGATAAATGCGCGCAGTAGATGATTGAGCGATGGCACCCAACAAAAATGGGCCAGATTAACAAGTGAACAACTGAGCAATTTGAGTGAGTTGACTTCAGTTCCACTTTGTTCTCATTTCATACATTCTAACAGAGATTGAAAGCGCATCGGATAACGGTTAGCCGCTTTTTTCGGTTGTGGGATATGAGTTACCTTACGGGTTACGGTTATTAAAGTAATTCTGTGTCTGGTTTCGGTTTCATTTACGCTTATTAGTATAAAATATCAATTTGACAAAGTGAGATTCCATTCGGAATCCTATTCATTTCGTAAATGTACCAAGTTGAAATTTCTTGTATCTTGTTAGGTTTATATAAATAAAATGACTTCTTAATCGAGATTGTAAGTATTTAAAAATAAAACAAGATCGCTCGCCAGAGTGGCTACTCATTAAAAGTGTATAATTCCATACATCACCTTTTCCGAACGTTATTCCAATTTTATCCCAACCGTACCTTAGCCCTATCCTAACCCTAGCTTCACCTTATCCGAACCCTATCCTAAACAAATCTACACTCAGAAAATTATTTTTATATATTTAAAAAAATCGCCATAAAATCGAAATCGCCCTTAAATTTAGAAAAATTTCTATATTTCAGAAAAAAATTTCTGAATTTTAGAAAAGTTACCCTAAAAATGATTTTTTAGAAAAATCTTTCTAAAAATTAGAAAAATATATTTTTTTCTAAATTTTAGGGTGAATTTGCTTTATTGCCTTTTCTAATTTTTCGGGGTAATTTCGCCTTTGACTTTAGAAAAAATTTGTTAAAAATTTAAAGTACTTTTAAATCTTTCCCTTTCTTAAAATGTTTGCGAAATTGCATTTCGCTATGCTGTAGTTCGGTTTTAACGACGAAGCCGTCTATGTGATGGCATTTGTTTATACACACTAATGTCCATTCGCAATCCCTGAAGAATGTAGATGTATTGAGCACGTTTTTGTTATGTCTTGACATGCGTTTCACCATGTAGTAATCGATTAAAGGATTGTATAAAATATAGTCAATGTTAAAAACACCTCAAATATAAATAAAAAACATTAAAAAAAAACATTAA
Source organism: Lordiphosa stackelbergi (assembly GCA_018904235.1). Classification (NCBI taxonomy): domain Eukaryota; kingdom Metazoa; phylum Arthropoda; class Insecta; order Diptera; family Drosophilidae; genus Lordiphosa; species Lordiphosa stackelbergi. Next base: position 95,295 of record JAEIFU010000008.1, read on the forward strand.
ATAAGAAAAAAAGTATGGTCCCACGGGGGACTTGATTCCAGTCCCCGACATTTTCTAAGCTAATGTCTTATCCACTCGACCAAGACCCTTGCTTCTAATTGTTTGGCAAAAGTGAGTACTTAAGCGCCAAAAACGGCACGGAAATTTATAGGTACGATTTTAACGCAAGGTATTGCTAAACAAAATTGCAAAAAAAAAACAAAAAAAAAAGAAGAAAAAGTTTGCTCCTACTGGGACTTGATACATTCTTAACTACGGTTAAGACGCAACGTCTTGCTTAAGGCTAATAGTCGAGTGGGCTAAGACGTCGTCAGTGTGTTCAGTATTTGTAAGTGGCCCCGAGTTCAAGTCCCAGCAAAGAGTAAGTAAAAAAATATAATTCCTAATGCTTATTTCAAAATTAATTAAAGCTTAAAAGAAAGGTGGGTTGGTGAAGAGGTGACGGTAGGTTGTGATTGGGTGAAGTTAGAGGGGTGGATCCAACAACAACCAACACGGTTGGTCTGTGGTCGGTCGCGTCCTCCTCTTTCTACAATTTTTTTTATTAGTCTTTTACTGCCAGCTGCTTCCTCCTCATGCCAGCGCTGCCATAATCGCTTGGGAATTTTAAATCGACATAACAGCTGAAATTGTCTAAGGGTTTTTTTAGAAAATTTTGCCCTGAAATCTAGAACACAGTTTATATTTTTTAGAAAAGCATTTTCTTAAATATAAGGCGAGTCGCCTTTGGCCCTTTTTTAAGGGCGATTTTCTAAATATTAGGGCGAAAATGACACTTTTTAGGGCGAGTTGTTTTTTGAGTGTAGGAATTTTTCTAACCCTTTCCGTACCATAGTTTTGCCACCGCAAATTTAAATAAAGTAGGCAGAAAAAATATTTCAAAATAGTAGGCTAGAATAACCCAGAAAATTCAACCTTTAAATGTGCTGAATAAATCCAGTCAGTCGTGTGTTCAACGTTGCGTGAGCAAGCCGACATTTGTTTTCTTTAAGACTTTTTTTAATGTTTTATTATCTTGCTTGGAAGTGGAATCACTAGCATCGGATCCCAATTGTTTGGTGCGCCTATTATTGTGCCTAAACTGTATTTACTTATTTCGTAAAATTTGTTAAAGAATAACCTTTCAAAATTGAATTATTTTTGCCCAATTTTTGATTTTTTTTCTTGGATATTTCATTAATATCCTTGAGGGTATACTTGGAGTTAGTTGTGCAGAAGACCTGAGCAATTCTTTCCTTTCCTTGCTTTACTTATTCCCTATTTATTTTCTCAGATATTTCATTATTATAAGAATTATAATTATAAAAATCCAATGCAACGGATTGCATAATAGGTTGCTAAGCCAAAATTTCAGTTTTACATGTTATCTTTCTTCGAAGCATTTTTCAACTTCATTGACACCTAAGCTAAACATTTACCTAATTTCAATTATTTTATACCAACCCTAGTACTTGGTAATACAAGTGGTATGGTTCCCTTTTGTTAGATTTTGGATTCAATCGCAGGTCCATAACGTTTATTGGATGCTTCGTTTGCACCTTTTATTTCATTTCTTTCTCCCTCTTTTGCACATTTGGATCCATCGCTTAACCACCAAGCAAGCAAACAAACAGGGCGACGTGATGTCGAACACATACTACTCATAAAAAAAAGAAAAGAAACAGAAATAAAAATGAAAAAATATCCAACTGGATTTGGGTATTGAATAATGTCTGTTTAATTTCGGTCAATTATGCTTGAGCCTCTCAGTTGGAGTTGGGAACCAGAAAAGATGTCGTCGTCGTCGTGGCATGTAATTTCATTTGCAATTCGAGGCGGCGTCGGCAGTGGCGAGTGCTAGAGCAAAAATTGAAGCCTCCTAACGTCTGGTTAGGCGGAGAAGGTGTTAGATGACTTAATTACCAATACAAACCACTGTAGGCTACAAAAATGCCCTTTCCGTATGATCAAGAATACTATGTAGTTCCTGCTTATAAATCTAAAACATTTTGCCCTTCAACATTAAAATGTTGCCAATTTCCGTATGCTCGACACCTTTCCTCTCTCCCTGCCTTAGACCGGTTTCTCAGGGACCCTCTAGTTCTTTCTGCAATTGGCTCCGTATGATCAAGAATATATATACTTTATGGGGTCGGAGGTGCTTCCTTCTGACTGTTACATACATTTGCACAACTTCATGATCCCTTTTTTTCCATTTTTAATGAGAACAGGGTATAATGAGGAAGGTAAAGATTTTGGTTAGCTGTACTCTCCCTTTCTCCTTCGCTCTCTTTCCTGTGTGCCCATTAGCAACAATGTTTGCTAATAGAAGTTAAATCCAAAATGAACTCATAAATTTGTTTCTGTTTCGGTGCTGATAACTAGACAGCGGATTTTGCATATTTTAATCCTAGTAGGCAGTAAATTACTATTGGGGAGTAAATTTTTAAACAAATTTGTTGTCATTTTGGGTACTGTGTTTTAAAACATGCAAAATCCGCTGTCTACTGAAAACCGGTTGCAAGAAACAATATTTGTTGTGTTTTTTGCGGTTAAAGTTTACGGTTTTAATCTCTATCTTCTAATATATGTATTCATTCCCAATTCTCGTTATTTAATTTCCATTTCGTTCTTCTCTTTTCAGCGGACAGTTCGTTTCTATTGGCCAACGCACAAATCGTCGATTTTCCGATTGTCTACTGCAATGAGTCCTTCTGCAAGATCAGTGGCTATAATCGAGCCGAGGTCATGCAGAAGTCGTGCAGGTATGTGTACGTATTGCCAATTAATTTACACTCGCTCTGTTGTTCTGGCTATCTCTTTCTCTATTAATTCTGCCTTAAAACTGGTACTTATACATATGAACATATATTATGGCTCTTGTTATCTATGTGGCATGAGCAAACTCTTAAATGAATTATGTGAGTTGAGACAGGTTCAGGGAAAGAGATGGCATATACACCTGTACAAAGAGACAAGTCTTTAACCAAAGGATGTAAATCAGGTTCACAATATATATATATATATATTTCAATGCACTGTGCTGCTGTCACAATAATCTTATCACGTATTATAGTTTAAGCATGGTCGCCACGGTGATTCACTGTTTATTGTTTGTTTTTTTAATATGGAATAGGAAGGATTGTGAAAAAAGGAGGAGGAAGGAGTGAAAATATGGGGAAGTAAAGAGAAAGCAAAGCAAAGAAGGTTAGCAGGAATAATGGAATGAAACAACAAAAAGAAAACAATGAAAGTAGGGATTATTGAAGAATTCAGAAAGTATTTAGGACAAAGTAGGTAGTAGGCAGAAAAATATATAGCAAATGGAAGTAGAACAGTAAAGACGACAGAAGAAAAGAAGTATTATAGAGAAGAATTATTAAGTTCAAAATGGATGAAGGATAAAAAAGTTGATTGATGATAAATTTAAGAATGGAAGGCAGAAAATAAGAAATGAGGATGAAGCTAGTAATTAGTAAGAAAGGACGATTAATGCAGAAAAATATTAGAGGCAGGTGGAGACAGATTACAGAGAGGAAAAAACTGCATAAATTAAATTAAGTTGATGCGATGACAAATGTTCTTTATGCGTAGAATCTTTTCTTTTCTTAAATCTAACTTAAACTGCTCTTCAAGTGTGGTGACAAGTGCACACTGATCCTTCTATTTACACTTTTCTGAAATCTCAGATGAGAAACTCAGAGAAGCCAATCGGATGTTCCCATACAACTCACAATGAACTGAAGCTTTATTCAGCCATATCATATGAGATATCAGACAAGTGCAAGTAATAAATATATTTTATGGTATTACAACAAGTGACATGTGTTATGGGTGAGGTTGTCTTCTCTGAATATGATATTTATCGCTAAGTGTGCATTGTGGTCGAGTCTCATGTTCAACTTTGAACACTTTGTTTCAATAATCTATTTGACCAGACCGAGTGTTAAGCCATTTCTTTCTCTATCCTAACAGATGTGTGGTTGCTGCATATTATGTTTTAGCTTAAGCTTTGAGTTTCATCTACTTAAATGCATGTATAAACATTAGATTGGATCTCTTGAGTAGTCTCACCCCCTTATCTAATGCTTTTTGGGAGTATACTATGCGCTTTAACTGAAGCGCTTAGGCTCTAAAGTTTTTTGTGATTAACTCATACGCAGTGTGGCCAATTTATAAATAGTCGGAGTTGATTTTATTTAAGAACTATTCGGATTTGAAAAATCATAAAAGACTACTATCATATGTTCTTCCAAAAATTGACAGCAATGGAAATGAACTAATAATTTCTTTGTAAAAATTTGTATTTGATAAACACGTCGTTTGAGTAAGTTTTTTTTCGAAACTAAAAAAAAAAATTGTTTAATTTTTACAACTATTAATTATAATTATAATAATTATAAAAAATAAAAACAACAAAAATATGTAAAATGTTGCTTTAGTATTCCCCTTAAAGGAATTAAAGAGAATTAACACTTAAACAAAAATCAAAAATTTTTAGAGATTAAATTCAAAACTCATCTCAAAAAAAAATTTTTTTTTTTTAAATTGTCCGATTTGATATGATTCTGACCAAGTCTACGCTCGAAATATCCAACAAAAATATGTAAAATGTTGCTATGGTATTCCCCTTAATGGATTTAAGGAGAAAAACCACTTAAAACTTTTTTTTTTAATTTTAGAGATTTAATCCGAATCTCATCCCATATACTGGCAGTAGATTTAAAATTCTTGGTTTTTGGGGCGAGAGCGCGTCCACTAAATGTAGTCCGATCGCTGCCAAACTTTTTATTATATCAATTGGGACCAAAACAATAGTTTTGCCGCCCGGTCAAAAGCAAAAATCAGAATCTCATATATATTAAAAATTCTTCGAAAAAAATACCAAAAAAAATTTGGAAAAATTGACCCCTTTTATATAATTCTGGCCAAGTTTATGCTCAAAATAAGACACATTTATATTTAAAATGTTGCTATGATATTCCCCTCAGAGGATATAAAAAGAATTCACAAATAAAATTTTTTTTTAATTTTTAGAGATTAAATTCGAAACTCATCCCCCTCATTTTCCATACATTTCAAATTTTCGATTTTGAGGGCGAGCGCGCGTCCACTAAATGAAGTCCGATCGCTGCCAAACTTTTTTTCATATCTATTGGGACCAAAACGAATCATTTTCCGCCCGGTATTTTGAAATCTATTTTTAGCAGCCCTAAGTAAATGATTATTCAAACCAACCTTGTGTGATATTTCGTATCACAGTTTGAGCAGCATTGCCGTCAGTGGATGTCAAATTGTTGAATAACTCCTCCCGAACATAATTATTCTACAAAACACAAATAAATTTAAACTTCGCTCATATTTCCCCAATGCTTATGCTTTGACTAAATATTAGATAGACATTTTCAACCTTTCACGCAGAGCTCATAAATCAACAACAAACGCCCCAGGGGCCAACGTATCCAATGAATCTCCAGTGAATTGTTTGTAATTTGCAAGCCAAAAAATTGCCACAGCGGCTAAGTAAATACAATAAAAAAAAAGAAAGGAGCATTGTGAAACCTCCCGCTCCCCAGTGTTAGCCTGGCCAAAGTTTTTTTAATGGCAATCTAGCGCTTAGCTGGGATACACCTTTGCTTCCTCCATGTCATGTGAGTGTTGCACTTTGACCTACTTTTTGGTTGTGGTTGTGGTCGCGCAAGTAAATAACAACAACAAAAAAGAAGGTTGACCGAAAAAAAAGGAATCACGTTTATTTTTTTGCGCGAATTCTCTTTCAATTTGCCATTTGTACAGCAGTTTGTGGCGCCTTTTTACTTGGCGGGACCTCGGGATTTGTTGTTTGCTTTGTAACCCAATTTTCGGGGCCAGACTCAGATCATCTGCATACATATAATACGTACGTACTTAGTTTGTTGAACTTGTGTCAGGGCAGCTGGAATTAGCAGCCATTGTGCTGCTGACGTCATTGCATGATTCCGTTTTCATCCTAAAAGCATGCAACATTTTTTGTGCACGTGCTTTGCCTTGGCAACGCTTTTCATATAGAATATGGCAATTTGCATCATCACTCGTGCCTGCGGTATCAAATGTTGGCAAATGCCATAAATTATTCTTGAGACACCTCTAAAAAGGCAGAGCCCACTTTTTGGCAAATTAACAGCAGTTCTCCAAGAAACAGGCATATGCATATGTGAAGTAAATAAGCCAAAAGGGGGTCATAGCAAGTGACAAATGTGGTCTGCCCCTCATAATTCAGGGAGCATTTAAGGTCGCAGACCAATGAAGTTAGCTTACGCTTTAGTTTCCTCAATATGATAGAAACTCACATCAGCTGAACTTTCTGCCAGCAAAATTCCTGCAACAGAAAAATTAAAGAGAAGTTTTAACTGACTCAAGCAGGGGCATAATTTTTTGTATTACTCATACGCAGTGTTGACTATTTTAGAGAACAAATTGGCAAAAAACGATTCCCCTCTCTTTTCTTATTTTCAACATATGAACTTATGAATTTCGTAATTTTATAAAGTCTGAAATTGTACAAATTTAGATTAAGTCAACGTGGCGTATGAGTAATTTGGTAAACTTAAATTTGTTGATTTCAAAAATATTTAATATACCAGAAAAGTAAGCTTTTAGTGTCCATTTTAGTAAAACAGGGTTTCATTGCAACAACTCCAAATACCATACAACTGGGCTTTGACCCAGCAGCAATGTGCTTCACCCTATTTCAATTAAGTATTAAATCAGTTGAAATTCAACTGAAATCATAAAACAAGTCCTGTTTCTGCTTAATTTGCACGCTTTAGTGTTGCCCTCATAGGTGGGCAGCATAAATATTTGCACATCAGGTAAGGATGCTGCTTACACTATTTTCCTACGGCAATTTAATTTCACCTTTGTTTTCCAGCATGTATTCTTTTTAGTGTACGTGTGTGAATGTGTGGGCGTATGTCATTGGGCTTCAACCAAGAATAATACCTCGTCTCTTTACGTTTTTCTCCCTCAAAATGCAGATGCGGCTTCATGTACGGCGAGCTGACAGACAAAGAGACGGTGGGACGGCTGGAGTATACGCTGGAGAATCAGCAACAGGATCAATTTGAAATTTTGCTCTACAAAAAGAATAGTGAGTACAGCCCAAGCCAATACTTAACCAGGCTCATGCACATCGTAGGCTAGTCCAGCAGCGTACTTAAATGGTATTCCCGGCTAGAAACGTAACCGTCTAGGCATTTCTTAACAACAACAAACATTAACGCCTTCGCGTATCAATTTACAGATTTGCAATGTGGCTGCGCCCTCTCGCAGTTTGGCAAGGCAACCCAAACCCAAGGTACACACAATTGACTTATGGGAAATGGGAAGGATGGTTGGCAGCAATGTTATGGATGTGTTTGTGGGTTTTGCGGGTTTGCGGGTTTGGCCAGTCTGAGTCTATTATGAAAGTAAAATATAAAGAAAATTAAATATGCATAAATCAATTGACCAGAAAAATTGAAATCAATAATTTTCAAAGCAAATTATTTTCATTGGGCAGACAGAAGATGTATTAAAAGGGGATCATTTTAGTATCTAGGCACCTAAGGCAAACTATAAGTCCCGTTTATCTATCTCGGTCCACCGAAACCGCCCTGCACTCCCTAGTATCAAGGATTGAAAGTTCACTTGAAATAAGCGAATACTCCTCGACATAGAGGGTGCCTTCAATAATGTCAAACCGGAAGCCATCACCTCTGCCTTGACATATATGGGAGCAGATGTACCGCTGGTAAGATTCATCGACCAATTGCTAACCAGCAGGTCGGTGTACTCCCAACTTGGCGGTGCAGCTGCTCGCAGATGTGTTAACAGAGGCACTCCGCAAGGAGGTGTTCTCTCTCCGCTGCTATGGGTTGTAACAGTTAACCAACTGCTGCGGCTTTTGGAAGCGGAGGGACACGTAGTGGTGGCTTACGCTGATGATATTGCCATTTTCAAATGTGGAATTTTTCCCCAAACGCTGTGTGACCTTATGCAGACCGCACTGACAACACTGGCTCAGTGGACAAAATCATGTGGCCTGGGCGTCAACCCGGCAAAAACGGAACTAGTTCTTTTCACCAGGAAGTACAAAATTCCTGATCTTGTACCTCCTAAAATCAACGGAGTAAGCCTTGTATTTAGTGACAATGCGAAATACTTGGGGGTCATTCTGGACAAAAAACTATTCTGGAAGGACAACATAAATGAACGTATAAAAAAGGCAACCGTAGCTCTTTACTCGTGCAGAAAGGCAATTGGCCGCAAATGGGGTTTTTCACCCTCCATAGTACACTAGCTACTCTACTCTACGGAGCACTAGTATGGTGGCCAGCACTAGGAAAACAATCTATTCTGAACAATCTCACCAAAGTACAGAGAAGTGCGGAGATATGTATTAGTGGCGCTCTTCGTACCACACCAACGGAAGCTCTTAACACTATTCTTCACCTTCTACCACTAGACCTTGTCTGGCAACTGGCTATCACAACAGCCTTAAGACTAAGGGAATCCGATGCCTGGAATGCGGGCAATTCGGGACACTCAATTATACTTGAAGACAAAACGGGTATACCACTAACTACAGACTACTGTATACCACAAACGACGTTCGACAAATAATACGACGTTTATATCCCAAACCGACTTGAATGGGAAAACCTTCCCCACAGTAGAGCTAACGCCATCAACATTTACACTGATGGATCAAAGCTCGAAGAAAAAGTAGGAGGGGGCGTGTTCTCCCCCAACCTAGACCTAAATTTATCGTTCCGCCTTCCTGACCATTGTAGTGTGTACCAAGCGGAAGTGGTAGCACACTCACGCTCAAAGAAGGCAACGTATTTATATACTCTGACAGTTAAGCCGCCCTCAAAGCACTTGACTCTCATACAAATAATGCTAAAACAATTACCAAATGTCGATTATCTCTCAACGAGATCGCACGACACTTTAGTATACACCTTATATGGGTACCTGGACACCGCAACATAGAAGGTAACGAGTCTGCGGACAAACTGGCCAGAATAGGAACCACCATCGAGCTCCTTTCAGAGAGGAGCACGATAGGTATGCCTATGGCGACATGTAAACTGCACACAAAAGCAGAAACACTTCGTCTCGCCACGGACAGGTGGAAAAACCTTTCTTCCTGTGCCGTATCAAGACTTACGTGGCCTACATTCAATCAAAAACGCACTATCACACTTTTGCGTCACAGAAGGGACCACATATCACTTCTGGTGGGGACCCTCACGGGTCACTGTCTTATTGGCAGACACGCAGCGCGCCTAGGCATAACTCATCATGACTTTTGCAGGAGTTGCAGATATGAAGAAGAAGAGGAATCGATACAACACTTTCTCTGCCATTGCCCCGCCCTGAGCAGAAGGAGACTAAGGACACTTGGTCAACCTCTCCTACTCAACCTCTCGGAGATATCCGAGCTAGAGATCCCAGCTCTACTTAAATTTATTCTGTCCACACAATGGTTCAGTAACGAGGGCCCTCCTCAGAACTAAAAAGGGTTAACAGGGAACAAATATGGCATCGCAATGGGCCCAAAGTGGCCTAAGTGGGGGAGCGACTTGTCGCTCTCAGCCATCGCAACCTAACCTAACCTAACCTAGTATCTAGGCATCACATACATGCCAATTCTCTATCTCGTACCATCTCTGATACCTCTTTTCTGTTGTTGTTTTAGCGGAGTGTCCCAGGGGGAGAGGAGTGAAAATGGGCGGAAAGGGGAGGAAAACTGGGGGTAAAGTGGAGGTGACTAAACAGTGGCTTGACAGTGGCTTGACAGTGACTTAACAGTGACTTCACAGTGACTAAACAGTGACTAAACAGTGACTTAACAGTGACTTAAACAGTGACTTAACAGTCCTTGAACAGCCCTTAAACAGCTCTTAAATTTAGCATCATGGTTCACATCAGAGAATCGTGAGTGTTGACGACACTCACACCTATTTATTTTATGAAATCTTCAATTCACACCAATTTAGTTCTCGACTCACAGTTCGTCTTCATACATAGCAAATCGACAAAGATTAGTTTATGGCAAAGCGCCGCATAAGACGGGTGCCATTTAGATTTCCCTTAATAAATTTTACAGTTTTCCTTTCCACAGAAATGATTGGTCAATTGTGGAAATATTCCGCGCAAAACGTGCTCTTTATTTTTCGTTGAGTGTATCGTTATTGTAGGCTAGATAATCGAATTGCAAAACGAATTCAGGTCAGGACATATAGACAGATAGACAGACACACACATTGGATTGCATTTTGCAGCAATTATTGATATGGAAGCGCTCCGTGTTAAAACAATGTTTGGTGAAATTACGTGAGTGTGCGCTTGTACAAGTGCCCCTTGCCCCCCCATGCCCCCCCTCTATGCAATCAACAATAATTGCAAATCAATTTGCTGTTTGACGATGAATTGTTGTTCTTCTCTGTGTTTAAAAGCATAATTACTCGCTAAATTAATGCCCGAAATGTGCATGTTTCCGCTTCCGTTTCCGGTTTATGTTTATCTCCGCCTTCTCCACCAAAAACGCTAATTGAGCTCTGTGTTATTCCCTGGGCCAAGGCCAAAAATAGAATTGGCATATGAAAAGTTGTCAGCTGGCGCACCCAGACAACGACAACAACAAAAAAACAAGCTCATCCAGTGGCCACCAGAGACACCTGTCAGCATATTCAATTTGTTCAATATCCAAGTGTGTGTTTTTTTTTACGTTTTTCTTTTTGGTTCTGCCAGGAAAAACATTGGCAACCATTTGATTGCCTATCGGCGATTTGGCCATCATGCACGTTTTTTTGCTGCCCCCCAATGAAATCAAAATGAACAAAAGGGGCGAAAATACAATATGGTCGTTTTTTGGATTAGTTTATCGTGGTTATTTGCTTTATTGACGGTATTCAAAAAAGGTATGCATCCATTTTGGGGAACCAAAACCTCTGATAAATTGATGCTAATAATAGAAAAAACTATAAATGCTAATTTTGTGTTTTTCGTTGGACCAACTTACGGGAAAACTGAAAATTTCATTTTATTTTCAATTATACTCCTACGCGTTTCGGTCTCATTTTGCTAATGAAGACTTAAATATTAAAAACTGAAATATATTTTGAAACATTTTGTTAACAGCAGAAAGAATTGCCTCAATTATCGTTTCTCTGTTTTTATACCTCAGTGACATAGCTTTTCCTTTAAGTTTTCTCAGGTGCAACTTGACCCTTCCCTTAGCAAGAGTCATAAAGTAGCTTAAATTTTTAAGAATTCTCACTTACTAAAATATAAACTGTCGTTTCGACATTAGGTCAGGTTCTATTGATCCCTGCTTAAAGATATTAATATATTACCTTTCCCATCTCTTGCTCATCCCTTAGAAACCCCGCTATGGCTCCTACTGCAAGTTGCGCCCATCCGCAACGAAAGGGATTTGGTTGTGTTATTTCTGTTGACATTTCGGGATATCACAGCCCTAAAGCAGCCCATCGACAGCGAGGATACCAAAGGAGGTGAGTAATGGTTACAAAAAGGCCCTGCATTCTCTTTTCAATCTCAGTGTGTGCATTGGAGTGTTCTATATGGAGTGTAACCTATATTTTGTACAAGTATCTACTCAAGAAAGATTTGGTAAAAAACATAACCAAGCACACAGAAACCTGCACGACACTGTACCTACTTGACCAATTTTACTCTCTCTTCTCTTACACTTAAACACACGCTACCCACTCACTCCTGCACACCTGTACACCTGCTTGCGCATTGTATATACTCGCTCGCTCGCACAAAAAAACTGTCTGTACTCTACCAATATTGGCACAAAACCAAAACTCTTTTATGTCGTCTCTATATTATTGCTTGCGTTTGTTATGCGTGTCTGTCCATATCGTAGCGGTTAATCTATTCCTTCCAGTTTTAGGTCTATCCAAATTTGCAAAACTGGCACGGTCGGTGACGCGAAGTCGTCAGTTCAGCGCTCACTTGCCCACGCTAAAGGATCCCACAAAACAATCGAATCTGGCGCATGTAAGCAAGATGAGATCGTAGAGAAGATCGCAACAACTGAAACACTAAAACACTTTCTCACTCTCTGTCCGTTTAGATGATGTCACTGAGCGCCGATATTATGCCACAGTATCGGCAGGAAGCACCAAAAACGCCGCCACATATACTCTTGCATTATTGTGCATTTAAAGCAATTTGGGACTGGGTGATATTGTGTTTAACATTTTATACAGCCATCATGGTAAGTGCAGACGATATTTCTCTCAGTGTAATTAACAAAGTAAACCAATCCTGCTCAAGGCAGACCTCTAGTTTTTGACGTGAAAGATCTTTAATTTCGGTACGGAAGATTTTAGTAGAAGTAAAATTTAATTTCAGCGTCACGTGACGTCAGGTCAGGAGGGAAACTGGAGGTGATTAAACAGTGACTTGATAGTGACTTGGCAGTGACTAAATAGTGACTGGACAGTGACTTAACAGTGACTTGACAGTGAGTAAACAGTGGATAAACAGTACCCAAGCAGTGACTTGAAAGTGACTTAAGAGTGACTGGACAGTGACTAAACAGTGACTTGACAATGGCTAAACAGTGACTTGACAGTGAGTAAACAGCCCTTATACAGCCCTTAAGCAGCTCTTAAATATAGCATCATGTTTTACATCAAAGCCTCCTGAGTGTTCACGGCACTCGCACCTTTTTTTATACCCTTGCAAAGGGTATTATAATTTTGCCCAGAAGTTTGCAACGCATAGAAATATAAATATCCGACCCTATAAACTATATATATTCTTGATCAGGGTGACGAGCTGAGTCGATTGAGCTTTGTCCGTCCGTCTGTCTGTCCGTCTGTCTGTCTGTTTCTACGCAAACAAGTCTCTCAGTTTTAAAGCTATAGAGCTGAAACTTTGAACATCTTCTTCTTTTTACTGCACACTGCTAATATGTCGGAACCGACCGGATCGGATGACTATATATTATAGCTGCCATAGGAACTATCGGTCGAAAAGTTGGTCTTTGTGAGAAAAACTTTTTTGTTTTTAATGTTAACGTGTCTCACTTCAGCGATTATTAATATTATACACTTTTACACAAATTTGGAAGTTTATGTCAAAATCGGATGACTATATCTTATAGCTGCCATAGGAACTATCGGTCGAAAAGTGGGTTTTTATGAGAAAATTTTTTTTGTTTTTAATGTTAACGTGTCTCACTTCAGCGATTAGGTGCCATAGGAACTATCGGTCGAAAGTTGTGTCTTTGTGAGAAAAACTTTTTTGTTTTTAATGTTAACGTGTCTCACTTCAGCAATTATTAATATTATGCGCTTTTACAAAGATTTGGAATTTTTGGTCAAAATCGGATGACTATAGTCTATAGCTGTCATAGGAACGATCGGTCGAAAAGTGGGCTTTATTTAGAAAAATGTTTGTTTTAATGCTGGCGTTCTTAAACTCTGATGTATTAAAACATTTGCAAGGGTATAAAAACTTCGGCAAAGACGAAGTTAGCTTGGCCTTCTCGTTGTTTTTAATGTTATCGTGTCTCACTTCAGCGATTATTTTCGTTTAGTTTTAATTTCGGTCAAAATCGGATGACTATATCTTATAGCTTTCATAGGAACTATCGGTCGAAAAGTGGGTTTTATTTAGAAAAATTGTTTGTTTCAATGCTGGCGTTCTTAAACTCTGATGTATTAAAACATTTGTAGCTAGGCCTTCTCGTTTTTCTTAAGTAATAATCAGAAGACACGTGTTGAATTAAGAATTTTGATTTTAAACCACATGGACATATATTTTCCAGGCCAACAACAAAAATCTGTAAACGCTCTGCAGACCACACTAAGGCGAACCCCCAAGCTGACCAAAATTTGCTAGAATATCTATATTCAGTATTTAAACCATAAATAACACTGTGCGACAAATTTCAACTTTTTTCAAAACTACCAAGCACCACTATGCGGAATCGATAGTGCTACCCGAACTGAGTAAATCCCTATCAGCGTTTGGCTAGATTGGAAGCACTTTTTTTTTATGGACCCTCAAAGTTTTTGAAATTGGGTGTGCCAACCAAAAAAAGGTGTCATTAGTTTTGGGCAAACAGCTCATTCAGTTTTAGTGATAGCTGCAAACTGTCTTCGGCAAAGTTGTAGCTGACAGTCCGCAGAATAAATTCTTTATACAAAGATTTTTAAAAAATTCATGTTTTCCGGTAGTATTTCTTAAAAAACTTTTTTTTCAAAAACGTATTTTTTTACTTTTTCGAGTATAACTTTTAAAAAATCAGAATTTTTCGCATACTTTCTTTGGCAAAAATGAAGCTTTTGAGATACCAAACAACTCTTCTGAACAAGGTTTTACAATCTGAACACTTCTACATCCTCCAAAACGGCCCCAAAAGTGTGAATTTCCAAAAAAAAATGACTTTTTTGTTGTCATTGTTTATTAGATACTCAAGTTTTTCACCAAAATAGCAGCCAATTAAGTTTTGTTAAGCTTTTAGAGCAAAACATTACTCATTTTACTTGTTGTTATCCATGATTTAAGAAAAAAATGATTTTTTGAAAATTTTTGAAAATTTTTCGAAAATTCTGAAATTTATCAGCAAAAAGGTTGCCAATTTAAGACTGTATAAAATATTTTAACATGCTAGTACATTTTTTAACAAGTTGAGATCAAGTTAGCGTAATATTTTATTTTTTTTAAGTTTATTTTATATTTTATTATTTAAAAAATTTTTTTAATTAAATATTTACGCTTGTTAAATAAATTGCCTTGAAAAAGCTGTGGGTTCCATGCTCTGTTATCAAAAGAGTGAAAGAAGCTCGGCTTAAAAATTTGAGCAGTTGAAACCAAATTTATTCATTCAAATTTAATTTTCTTTATCAATTTGTTTCTCCAGTTAATCGATATGAACAAACAAAAACTGCTTACTTAATACCAAATGCGGTAAATCTCAGAGATAGAAATATATACAAATTTTTCAACATTTCACAGAATGCTGATTCAAGTTATCAAATGCGTGAGTCGGAGATTTTGCAGCAGATTTAAGAATCTTATACAAGATTTCAACGGATCTTCTCTGCATGGCCCAGAGAATTTTCTAATGATATCGCCAGTGAAGTCCCTTCTATATACTTTTTATCTTTGCTCTACTAGTTTTCTAGCTCATTCAACATATTTGATTCACTTTTAACTTTAACAAAATCCCAAAATCCCGGCTTATCTTAGAGTTAGCCACAAAAACAAAACAATGTAACAAAGGCCACAAAATTACATTAAACAATAATAGAACTATGCAACATGATAACGGAACAACCAACTACAAAACTTATGCCAGTGCGGCAAGTTTCGAGGGGAAGGATGGGGCCCTAACACGTGCGGTTGTGGTTGTGTGTGTCTGTGTGAGGAGAGGCCAACCATGTTGAGTTGAGCGCAATTTAAGCGAAAATGTTAACATCTTGTTGACGGAAATAGGCACAATTTGAGTAGACAAGCGACGACGATGACGAGGACGTCGACAAGATGTGAAAGGGCATGGCATGTGGCTTGCCTATAATAAGTAGACCACACTCTCCCACATATAATGCGTCCCAGAAAAAGTGGTTGTATTTTTTTATAAAGTAAACTTAAATTGAAAAGCATGAATGCAACAAACAGTTTCTTTTGCTTATAACACAAGCATCCTAGTCTCAAAATTATCCATCACACCGATATGTGTATACCCTCCAAAGGGTATTTAAGTAGTTTCCCTTGCAGCTTATGCACTTTAAGTGGGGCGGGGCTTGTACCCGTCAACGGCTGAAAGCAAGTACAAGTCATGAAATCAGATAATGGCTCTGTGGTTAACACCACACGCACGCACACAAGTGTACATCACATTTACATGGCCAAGTGCCTGCTCAAGCTCTGTCTGCCCCTGTCCCTGTCCCTGTCTGAGATGTAACGCTGAGGTAGGGGGCAGGGGCAATGTTTTATGTGCTTAAATTAATATGATCGAAGAGGCAGAGCATAAGTAGCGTCTGGTAACCCCGCAACCCTGGTCGTATGCTAAGAGGCTTGTAACTGGCACTTGAGATAACAACAACAACAACAACAACAATGGCAACAAGATTGAGTAGGGGCCAACTGTTGCTCCGGCAACTGTAACTAAGCCGCTTACGATTCTGACATAAAAAATACTGCTAATTCGGACACTTCTTGGTCTTTAACTTCTTGCAGGTGCCATACAATGTAGCGTTTAAAAACAAAACCTCAGAGGATGTTTCCCTGCTGGTGGTGGACTCCATAGTCGATGTTATATTCTTTATAGATATTGGTAAGTCTGAGAGATTAAAGACATAACAGTTTCGTACTTAATCTTAAAATAAAAGAAAGCGAGTCCAAACGTGAGAGTTACCAGCTCTGAGACTTCACTGATTCATGAATTTGTTGTTTTTCAGTTTTAAACTTCCACACCACATTTGTGGGCCCGGGCGGTGAGGTGGTCAGCGATCCCAAGGTTATACGCATGAACTATCTCAAGTCTTGGTTCATCATCGACCTACTAAGCTGCCTGCCTTATGATGTTTTTAATGCCTTCGATCGTGACGAGGATGGCATCGGTTCGCTCTTCAGTGCTCTGAAAGTGGTGCGTCTCTTGCGTCTGGGACGAGTGGTGCGCAAGCTGGATCGTTACCTGGAATATGGGGCTGCCATGCTGATATTGCTGCTGTGCTTCTACATGCTGGTGGCTCACTGGCTGGCCTGCATTTGGTATTCGATAGGACGCAGTGATGCGGACAATGGGGTAAGACTCACTCAGCCGCCAATCCAAGGAGGTCTGCTTACGGTTTCATCTGCTACTGAAGATACAATACAGTTGGCTGTGGAAGTTGGCGAATGTGACGCAATCCCCATATTCCTACATCTGGAGCAATGACACGGGTCCCGAGCTGGTGAATGGGCCCTCGCGGAAGAGCATGTATGTGACGGCCCTGTACTTTACCATGACCTGTATGACCTCGGTAAGTGAGCCGTTGCGTAGACCTTCTCATGAGCCCAACTTTACTCTTGCCTTCCACAGGTGGGCTTTGGCAATGTCGCCGCGGAGACAGACAACGAGAAGGTGTTCACCATCTGCATGATGATCATTGCAGGTGCTGTGTCCAAACACGTTCCGTTGCCGCGTCCAAGTTTCGCTCCCTTGATCATTTGAAGTGAAAGCTAAACGTTAATTTAGCGTCGCTAGAACTAATAACTGCTGCAATTTGGTCTAGCCTCAGTAGCCCTAGTCCCTCCTACTAAGTAGTGTAGCATCTCACATGCTCCTCATTGAATTGATTGCAAGAGACAACTTTAAGCCTTTTTACATGTTCTTTCCGTAAACTCTTCTTCGCCATAGTTGCACAATTCTCCGCCATGTGTGAGTTTCGCCTTGGTTTCCTTTGTGTATTGGTGTCTCACCTCAGACAAGACATGCGATGCGAGTTCACGCCTAACGAGGACACGGTCGGTATATATGGCTCAGGTGGCTTGCCCGCAAAATGACGTACCTCCTCGGGGAAAGTGAGGCACTTCAGCCATGTATATACCCGGCCTGGCTGTCTCTCTCCTCTATCTATCTGTGCTAATCGCTCGTCCAATTTGTTGCATTTATTAATGTTCTAGCTGCGCGCCTGCGCTACTCACATGTTCACACACTCACACACTTACATACAAGAGTATCTGTATATCTGTACATATATCTAGCTGAGTGTAACGTATATTCTGTAACCTGTCAACCACTGTACACCCTATTCCTTTCAATCTCTACGTGTGTTAACTTGCCTCTCCCCCACCACATGTACAGCTCTGCTCTACGCCACCATTTTTGGCCACGTGACCACGATCATACAGCAAATGACCTCGGCCACCGCCAAGTATCACGACATGCTCAACAATGTGAGGGAGTTCATGAAACTGCATGAGGTACCCAAGGCACTCAGCGAGCGTGTAATGGACTATGTCGTCTCCACGTGGGCCATGACCAAGGGTCTCGATACCGAGAAGGTGAGTAAGTCAGACGGCAATGTGGTGATCCAAATCAAGTGTTTGTCCCAGCAGCAGCAGGTCCGATGTGTTTGTGGTAACGAGTTACTCGCTAGCTTAACATGTTCTTTCTGTTTTTGTTGCTTGTGAGCTGCTAGAGCTTCAGTCATACATAACATTCAACAGCCATTTCTGGATAGTGTGAAATCCGATTGTATCATATATATAGAATTCTAAAAAGTAGAGCACTTCAACTATCACTATCTCTAATACACTCAACATACACTTGCCACTCGCCACTCGTTACTTACACACTTCTCGCTACACATCTCCCACTCCACTCCACTCCACACACAGCAAAACGTTCTCCTTTGCTGTTTGCTTTGTTCTTTCTATTATTTTGTTAAGCTGCTTCTCAAGTTCACCCAAAAGCAACAGACCAATTTGTAACTTAAATTAAAATGCTTTAAAACCATTTGGATTAGCTGAACTTAAGTTTTGCGAAGAAGGTAAATGGGACCAACGGGGGTGGGTGTAACATAATATCAGACGATCCGATTTCACTCAGATAGTTTTAGGGCTGGGTTTGTCAAGAAGAGCGAGGTCAAAAAAATGAGAGTGTATTGGAAGCGTTTTCAACCATAGGAACAGCAAGCTTTTTACGGTAAAACGACTTGGGATTTTATTCTGGATTACTCTGATTTTGCTGGGATGAGTTTTCGCCGCGATGCCATATATCTGAAGGCCATACCGGAGCCAAAATGACTTTGCATATTAGGACCTTGTTTCTGAGTGACAAGTTGTTCTCGGGGCTTAGTTGCTACTGCCTGAACTGCTGCCTTAATCATCTGTCCAGTGTGACCCTAGATATTTATAGACAGTTTTGTGATTCAAAAGTTGACCGTGCAAGATTAAGTTGGCGACTTTGTTTTCGTGTGTGTGTTCCCTTCCACCTTCCTCTCCGCCTTGGAGAGAAAAAGGGGAAAAAAGGATACTCCAGGGCAGGTATCACTGCGGAGTGGGTCACCGACGCACTTTTGTGCGTTTTTATTGTAACGTTCCATCTAGCAGTCCAGTTGCTTAACCTTTTCAGGTACTCCTAGAGCGGGAGAAGCTCCTTGATCTTTGTGCCGCACTCTATCAAAGGCCTGCTGGATGACAAGGAATGCTGCCATCATAGTACTGCATAGTGCTAGAATTCGGTATTGCCTTACGAACTCTTCGAAGAATACATCGCTCGATGATTTCCCAAGAGTCGATAGAAGGCTAATCGGCCAGTACCAATCAAGGGAGGAGGCTTGCCTTACTTCCAGAACGATGAGAAATGGCTCATCGCCTCAGAGCCGCGTTGTAAATAAGCACCAGATACAGAATGACCTCGTCTCGGAGGAGCTTCATCGTCCTGTTGTCGATGCCTGGGGTAGTGCGTATCACCAGTTCTTTGATTTTCCATTTCAGCCCGGCGAGACTGATTGAGACCAGTTTGGTCCGGCAAGGCGGCTGGAACCGGTCTGCCAAGTTATGGGCAAAGGCTTCCACGCGGTCCACTGGTGATGGTTGGCAATGATTTGAATTTTCCCAAGGAATTCACAGCATTCCATAAGCCGCTTTAGTTTTTCCATGTTCTTCTTTTGTCCAGTTAACATACTTCCCTCAGACCTGGGCGAATGGACGAAAATTGAAGCGTAAAAAATGTTTTAGTCATTATTTAGATAGCAAAATCTTCAAAACCTTTACAAAAACTGCAAAGAATTTGGTCCCATTTACTTTCTTCGCATACCCAACTTAATTTTCACATTTTCACACTCCGAAATAAATTTGAAAAAAAAAAATCAACCAACGAACAAATTATGCTCGTTTTGTTGTACTCAGAACCATGAATCGTGCCGAAGTCGAGGTAAGCTGTTGTGTGTATGTTTGTGCGTTATATTAACCAGACAAATAACGACGAATTATTTGACCTACTCTGCTAATCCAACACAAATGTTCTTTATGTTCTTTCCTGCGCGCGAGCCAAATCCGTGCCAAAACGAAAAGCGTCCGTCAAATCCGTGCCTTTAGATGAACTTGAACCAAACCAAGTGGCGTCCCTCCCCAGGAGGGCTCGTTGATTTCAAGTGTTTGGTTTAAACAAAACAACATGCAACAGAGTTTACATCAAAACCAACAAGTTGAACATTATTTGACCAGCCGTAAAAAAAACAAGCAAAAGAGAAATAAACTGACCTTTATACCTATTTCGTTGACTGTAGTTTGTGCCGCCGCAATTCGGTGTATAACTTCAAAAAAAAAAAAGAAAAAAACCAGGCAAAACACCAACAATAACCACAAAACCTCATGCCAGTTGGGCTTGCCTCCGTAAGGGTGGCGAGTAGCGAGTAACGAGTACTCGTTCCACTCATACTGACGCAAGCCCCTGCTCTATACACATCCACACGGCCCAATCAACACACACAGAGACACAGCTGTTCAATGTTGTATGTGTATTAGTGTATGTGTGCGTCTGTGTGTCTCTCAATAGTTCCTAGCGTGGTCCGCAGCACAAGAACTCGCCCCTCCCCACTGCCATCGAACCGGGCTAACCCGGGCCAATCCCTGAAGCCAGAGCACACAACGCAACTTGCAAACGCAAAACTCATTCACAATTCGCAGGTACTAAACTATTGTCCGAAAGATATGAAGGCTGACATATGTGTTCATCTAAATCGCAAAGTATTTAACGAGCATCCAGCATTTCGTCTGGCCTCGGATGGCTGTCTCCGCGCCTTAGCCATGCATTTCATGATGTCGCACTCCGCGCCGGGGGACCTGCTGTACCACACCGGCGAGAGCATCGACAGCCTGTGCTTCATTGTGACGGGCAGTCTGGAGGTGATACAAGACGACGAGGTTGTGGCAATATTGGGTAAGTCACGTCTCCAGCTTTATGCCTAATCCACTCAACCACTCTTCGGCGCAGGCAAGGGCGACGTCTTCGGCGATCAATTCTGGAAGGACTCGGCCGTGGGCCAGAGTGCCGCCAATGTGCGTGCCCTGACCTATTGTGATTTGCATGCCATCAAACGTGATAAATTGCTCGAAGTCCTCGATTTCTATTCGGCATTCGCGAATAGTTTTGCACGCAATCTGGTGCTCACCTACAATCTCAGACATCGACTGATTTTTCGCAAGGTGGCCGATGTGAAGCGCGAAAAAGAATTGGCCGAACGGCGTAAGAACGAGCCGCAATTGCCCCAGAATCAGGACCATCTCGTGCGCAAGATCTTCTCCAAGTTTCGTCGCACACCGCAGGTGCAGGCCGGCAGCAAGGAGCTGGCGGGCTCGGGTCAAAGTGATGTCGAGAAGGGTGACGGCGAAGTGGAGCGCACCAAGGTGAGTTGGCGCTAATCGCAGCGTGTGTTCCACATTAGTTCCAAGTGTTCTCGTTTTTGTGTAGAACGTATGTGTGTGTGTCTCGTTACTGTTCATTTCGGTGTGTGGCCATTGTTTTGTTAATTTTTCGTTCCGTTTCCACACGTTTCGCTTACGTTACGTACTTAATGTGTAATTCAAGTATTTCAACTAACATGTTCTTTCCTGAAGCATTAACACCCGCAGAGCCAGCACCCGGCCTCAGGTTTGTTGGTGCATACGAGGCCCCAAAATCTGGCACTGGTTAAGCGTTTATCATTAGTTAATTAGGTGTAAGGTGCTTCACATAGTTATGCGACACTTGGAAAATGTATTCTATGTCAATGTATCCCTCAAACGTAGCTTAAGTATGCTTTAGTTGTTATGTGATACAATTACTTCAAGTGAAAGGACACCCAAGCAACGACATGGCCCTCACCATAATGAACTTGGAAAGGAGAGCAAAGAAGTGAAAGTCAGGTTCATTCACACAAAATGTTATGGCTCGTGGACTAATCTTCAAAGATGATCTCGGAACACAAAAGTACAATCTTTATGGGACGTTGGACACACATATGAAGTTGTTGTTGCACTACGCTTAGCCATAAGCTATGCTAAGCTATGAACAGTACAAGTTAAAAACCATTAAGAATTGCCATTACAGGCGACAAGAAGATGTCTCATAACTGTGTTAAGCACCTTCTCCCTTTCATAGTTATTTGTTAAATGCTCTTACATATATATTGTACAACTAATCAGTGTAAACCAAGTGACTTATGCTCGTTGTGTGTCTTTCTTTGTCTTTCTTTAACATGCTTACGCTGTAAACTGTATTCTCTGACCATACAAAACCACCATCTCACCACCGCATATCACTTTCGGCTTGGCAATTCCTACACCCAAAACACACACACACACACACTGATACACCTGCATCTACTGCACATACCACTCGGTGTTGTCTGTCTATAACTGTTCTGTTTAATGTTTTATTTCCGTTTGTCGAAATTGGCCCTTAACTTGGAATATGATCTAAACAAAATTACTAACGAAAAATTCTGTATTATTTCCCTCACAATCACACACACACACACAAATGATCAATACGAATCTCCCGCCGTTCGTTCCCCGCCGCATTTCCCTGCGTTCTATTCAATTGTTCCCTTCCGCTCCACACACACCACACTTCCGTTTCTTTTTTTTTGTCTTCCTCTCTCTCTCTCTCTCTCTTTCTCTCTCGATCTGTTTGCCTGTAACTGTACAAAATGCTCGTAAAAAAACCATACTCCAAACTCCTATCCAAGAAGCTACCTGCCAAACTAACATTAACCGAGGACTCACGCATCCTAACAACCGCCGCAGTACCCTCACCATCGCCATCACCCTCGCCCTCATCGGGTCCACCATCTGCACGTAGTACCCGTGCCAGTAAATGGGGACGCCTTCTGGGCAGTTCAAGTGTCGATTCAGCTAGCGATACTAGCGCCAAGGTAGCAGTCTCGAGAAGTTTGAGCGCCCGCGAAAGTCTGCGTGAGAGCACTGCCCAAGCGAGGCAGAGTAGTACTTCGAGTAGCAATGGTGGACAAGGCAATAAAGTAATTACCGTTAATAACAAAAAGAAACAACAACAAAATACTGCAACATTTTCAATTCGACTTGATTTTTGGTAACAATTTCTCTAACTCTATTTTACAATTCGTTTGTTCTTCTCGATTCTGATTCCTCATCGATTTTCCGTTCATTCCGTTGATTCGATATTTTGCGTTCATTTTTGTGTGCTAAAAAAATAAAAGCATTTACAATTAAGCAAAGTAAGTTCTTACAATCAGTTGTTTATTGCTATTTTAGTTGACTCTTATCACCATTTTTGGCACCATTAGCCCAATGACTATCGGTGTGGTCAATCGATATGTGAAATGAACGGGCAAGCTGATGATACGGAAAACGTCCTAAATTATTGACTCACACATAGAGCACTCCGATTGTTGTCGTCTAGTCCAGCAATTGTCAAGAAGAGCGGAGTCTATTGAAGCGACACAAAGCAGCTCTGACCTAGTTCATCGACAGTCCCTTTGCTCAGTCCCTCTTCTCTGTCAGCTGCGCTGCTGCGGTGCGCCATAGCATGGGTGAGAGTGAAACAGGGTTGCAACCGTCTTTCTCTCCAATTGACCTTGGTTCGACCGAGCAAGGGGACTGTCTAGATATTAGATCAGCGATGGCCAGCGAGAGCGAGGCCAAAAAGTGAGAGTGTATTAGTGTGCGAAAATATAGCTCCGTGAATCTGCTTCAACCTAATCGCTTCGAACTCTGTCGAGCGAATGACGCCTTTCTGCTCTTTTGGTCTCAGCTTCGGCAAGCGCTCGGGTCGTGTACATGTGAATAGCGAAATGTATTCGGCCCCGGGAAGCCACCAAGGGCCATCGCTGTATTAGATGGTCGTTGCCAGCAACTGTGACAATCGCTGGACTAGTCCACTTACCCCTAGTTTTGTTTTTTGAGTCAACTGGACAGGAAATCGTCATCATCTTGCCCGTCGCACCACCTCAGCCCACCAAGTTGAACTTTTGAACTTAGTGCGCAGCTGCTACCATGCACCAAATTGCCACTATTGAAACACATCACGGTACAAAAACAAAACACACGTTTGCCTCTAGAGATCGTTGCGCTTACTATAAAATAGACGATTGATTTTCTATATATTTCTGTATACTTTTTTCGTTCAAATCCAATTCAAAAAACAAAACAAAACAAATTGCTTGCCTTGCTACTACAACGACAAATTGAAATCAAATTGGATGCCTGAACCCAAAAACTACAACAACAACAACAACCCGATTGGAATTCTCAAAATGCACCTTTGTCTTGCACCATGCAACAACAACAACAACAACAAACCCTGAATGAATGCGCCACAACAACAACCCCCAACAAAATGCTAACCGACTCAAAACACTTTTCTCACTTCTCTCCTGCCTCCTCCTCAACCCGCCTGTGTCTGCCTGCCTGCCTGCCTGTCCCCCACCCGTTCATCTGCCCATCTGTTCCATTAAACGTCACCATCAGGTTTTTCCCAAGGCCCCCAAGCTGCAGGCCAGCCAGGCGACGCTCGCCCGCCAGGACACCATCGATGAGGGCGGCGAGGTGGACTCCTCGCCGCCCAGTCGCGATGGTCGGGTGGTCATTGATGGTGGCGCCGCCACCACTGCCGCCACCACCGCGACCAGCAGCGCAGCGGCACCACCAGCTGGCACCACAGTGGCCGTCGCGGAGCGCAACCTGGCCTTGGAACGTGAACGCCAGATCGAGATGGCCAGCTCGCGGGCCACCACCTCGGACACGTATGACACGGGGCTGCGCGAGACGCCGCCCACGCTCGCACAGCGCGATCTCATTGCCACCGTGCTGGACATGAAGGTGGACGTGCGGCTGGAACTGCAGCGCATGCAGCAGCGCATTGGCCGCATCGAGGATCTGCTGGGAGAGCTGGTCAAGCGCCTGGGCCCGCAGGTGGACAGCAGCGGCCAGACCACGCCTGGCGACGAGATCTGTGCGGGCTGCGGCGCGGGCGGTGGCACGGCAACCACACCGGTGGACACTGTGATAACCATCTCATCACCCACATCGTCGGCGGCCGCCTCCACAGCGGGAGCCGCCGCAGCTGGCGCTGGCAGCGGTCTACTAAATCCAGGTGCCCCGGTTGTGGCAAGCGCGGGAGGCAACGGCCTGGGGCCACTGATGCTCAAGAAGCGACGCTCGAAGAGCAGGAAAGCACCGGCGCCTCCTAAGCAGCCACTCGCCACGGCCGCCACTGCGGCCACCACGACCACAGCTCTGACGGGCGCCACTGGAACTGGTACGACCAGCGTGACAGCGTCAGCGGCGGCTGCCGAACTGCTCCATTTGCGCCTGCTCGAGGAGGACTTCACGGCGGCGCAGCTACCCTCGCCCTCGCCGGCAGCGACCAGCGCGACGCAGGCTGCAGCCACCACTCCAGCCAGCACGCCGCCAGCGGCGGGGACGCCCACTGGCACAGCCAGTGCCACAACTACACCCACTGGAGCGGCGCCAGCACTGCCCACGCCCACGGGCAGCAGCAGCAGGAGCAGCAGCAAACGGGAGTTCCTCTAGCCCAAGATCCTAGTGCGTCATCAGTCTTCGGCGGATAGCAGCAGTTGCGAGCAATAACCGTGCTCGTAGTCAGTCTAGTCCTACATAGTTTAATGATACCCTGTAAAAGCTGTAAGCACCTTAGGTATACAACTGCATGGGTATGGTGACCAAAGACAACATTCAAAACAAAGTGGATGAGAACCTTCACTATTTGGACAGATGGGTGAATGCGTTCTTAACTTTTCCTGGTAGCTTCCCTGAAGAACTATATAAAACGCATATATGTTGCGAGAGACTAGCTCCTCTTCGAGCTAAATGAATCTTATTTGGTTTTTGGTCTCTTTTTATACATTTATGGTTTAACCCACCCTTTTTAGGGTTGTATGGTGTAGTCTATTCTTCTGAGTTCCAAACGTATTCCTTGCTGGTACCTGGACTCCAAATGAAAATTTAAAGTACTTGATTGGTGGACCAAAGGGAATGGTTAGGCAAGACGAACTAAAATGGGTTCTAGCTGAGCCGTTGCGCGGTTGTGATTAGTATTCCCTGATCCAGTGATCCGACACCGCTGTTTCTACGCGTCCATCCATTCGGATCCCCATGAATTTTGTTATTTTGGCTTTCAAATTAGTCCAAAAATTTGACCACTTTTACCTCGATGCCCAGATACCATAATCGAGAATTTTCGATCTAGAAATAGTCGTGCGCTTCGAAACTGTTGTGTTTGAATGTTGTAGAACACGGCCGGCCGAAGTCACTCGTGTTTTTTTACACAGACGCGAGCTAAACTTACAAATGTGTCAAGAGAGAAAGTAAATGGGCTAAAGTCTTTCGTGCTCAGCAACACAAGCACATTTTGTTGTCCTCTCCGTTTGGCCGGCCCTGGAAGGTACCCATGCAGTGTTCTCTCTCTCTCTCTTTCGATCCACCTCTCTCTCTCTCTCTCTTTCTTCTTATTAGACCCTAAGGCGTGTGCTTGCGCTCTTTTGTCTGCTTTGGCTCACACACACACACAGACTCGCTCTCTGCAGATTGTACTCGATACTGGATATTGATTAAGGCAAAAGCTTATGAAAAGCTTACGAATTTGCTACATTTACTGCAATTGTTTACCTTTATACACGAAATAATATTGATAAAAAGCAGATCTAGTTATACATACGTACATATACATATATAGACATACAAACATACATACATAATTTTGTGATAAATGCTTAAGAAACCAAACAAAATGCCCGTGAATTGTACATACATAGCTAGCCGGCTCCCTCCCACACCACACCACACCACAGCCCCACACACACACACTCAGATATTGACCAATCCAATGCAGGGCCTTGGTCACTTCTAACAACTAAGTAGTTACGCTCTAGACGCATCTCAAAAACAAAAACCCGTCCTAACTTGGCACTCGCACTCGCTATTCCTTAGGGTTAACACTCAACTCAGCTGACAACAAAATACTCGAGAATACTTAGACGGCAAACAGACTAAAACGAAGCTCCCAACCCGAAAAAGAAACCAACAAAAATTAACAGAAAACTACTCACAAATGTTGCCGGAAAACGAAACGACAATCGATACAAAACCAATGTAAAAATGTACATACTTGCATATTGTTTAATGGTTTATCACACAAGCTGATAACGTGATAATGAGCATATTTAATTATGATATTAACTATTGTACGTATGAATATATTTGTTTACGCTCGCATTTGCAAAAGGCTTGCACTTGGCATATAGTTTATATGGAATACCAAAACCCAACTAGATACGGTTTGTTAAGGTCAGGTTTCATTACGTTTAAATCGCTTGATGAGTTCACGGTCGCCACTTGAAGCATTAGTGTAGCCAATTAGTTTCGTTCCTTGTTAAATGATTTGATATCTAGAATCTAGATAGAGAATGGCAAATGGGCAGCCCCCAGCCACAACCTAGCTAAGTCTTCCCGAAGTATGTGCCGGGGCTGTTGTAGGTTTACATTGTATTTAGTAGACACGAGTTACTTAGTTTTAGTTTGTAGTCTGAATGGATGGATGGATGAACCGAAAAGCAATTCAAGTGGTATTACATACACATACACACAAACATGCAAACATATATATTCCAAAAAAAAAAAAAACCAATACAAATCAAAAGCGAAAGTTTGTTGTATTTAAATAATGTTTAGGAAATAATTTCTAGTTGAAATAGCGGCTCATTCCCAGCTGAGATCTATAAAATCTTGATTCTTGTCACATTTGGGTTGATGTTTCTAGTGTCCTCGGGCCTCAGAGAACTGCAGCTTCCTAGATATTACTGATACATTCTGTTATTAGGGGGGAGTTTTGAGTTTATTACCTGCTATTCAAGCCTGAAAGAAGGTCGAACATCTTTTTGAGAAGCTCAGAGAACCTCCTACTTGCTCTCACCTAAAGTGATTCAATAAGTTTTGAACTCATGTTTTAGATCGCCAAAGGAAGATTTTCGATTTTCACCACGAATTTGTCGTGCTGGGTCTTACAACTTTTCGTCTTGAAGCTTAGAATACACCTCAACAAAGCAACTGCCAAAACAAAAAACTCCATATAAAAATAACTCACAAATCTTTTGGAGATTTTTGTTGAGGTGTATACCAAGTTTAAGACTAGAAAAACTTGAGAGAGGATTCTTCCCATTTTGATACCTAAATTCTTCTAAGCAACTACAGATTCAGAGTATCTTCTTTGTTATAACTTCAGGGATTTGCAACCTTTTGATTACGATATATGATAATAGGCGGTGTATACGACATTAAAATTCGGCCCATGTGGTCATACTTTAATAGAAGCATACTTATAGAACCGTTATCAATAAAGACTGCTAGGCTAACGGATACGGATAGGTTACATATGTTTAGAGTCCATAATCATATGGCCATCGCTTGCAGTTCTCTCCCGTGGACAGTGAACTTTGAAAAGAGACTTGTGAATCCGCTGGGATTGTATATAGTTTGTGTTCCTCATTATTCTTGTAACTGATCTAAAACTTCTTCCCGAAGCTTGCTTTCATTTAACTCGCTAGTTTCTTAGAACTAAACTATTGTACACAAAGCCTTATAAACTAAACCAAAAAAAGTGAAAAAAAAACACAAAACATACGAAAGGTGCAATTACAATTTTTAGGTCAAGAGCAAAAATTAGTCAAAATTTATATTGAACAATTTATATGCAGATATTTATAGTATATACAATGCATACGGGGAACTGCGAATCACTCACATACCCACACACTTACTTCACCTTCACCCTTGTTGAATTTATGCCAGATATACAATATATATCTATATAGTGTATATATATATTTGAGAGATATAGGGGCTTGATTTTGAAGCTTAGAAGCGCCAAACCAACTGAAAACCAACAAGCTTTTATACGCCAGAGATTTTTTTCTAAGACAACTAAAATAATAATAAAACAAAACTAAAAATTATACATACATACAACAAATTATATGCCACAAGAAAACAATTTAAAATAATATAATTACACATACAAATTATGAAATTACATTTAAATTATATACATAAACATATACGAAAGCCTTAAACACCCGAAACAAAAAATGAAACACGCGCCCAGACTTTTTGGTTTTAATGGAAAAACCCACGAGTAGTAAGAGTGGAATTTTGTGTTAAAAATAGGGCTTAAAGTGCATGGAAAGGAGGCTATGTGGAAGCATTTCAGAGCCAGCAGCAGTTCAGCAGCATTTTGATTCTAAAAGCGCCACAACTACACTGGTGAGAGTCAACCTTAAATTAGACATCAACAACAAACGGCACAATTGACAGCAAATGAAAAATCTGAAATGACAAACGTATATAATATAGATAATAAGTTAATAACTTATCATCTTAAATATGTGAACTATTAATTTGCATTTTTACATTTTTTATTTTGTTTCTAACTTTTTAAGCAGACACACTTAAGGTTGGAAAATATTTGCTGCCAATTTCACAATAAACAAGTGTCACACAAACAGCTGACTTCCACAGCCCGTTAACAAAACAGTGTTGCCACTAAGTTTGAAAATGTTAGTTTTAATTATCTAATATGAATATGTAAATATGAAAGAACCAGTTAATATTTAACTTTTTACATTTGTGCAGTGAATAAGAAGCACTTTGTCCGTCTTTGTTGACAAAATTTCGGAAAACTTTAAGCTCCATCAGATAAGTTGAATGGAAGGACAATTGGATGAACTTAATCTACCTATTTGAGCAGTCCATTTCAATTCGCCTAACATTTATGGTCTGATCTAGAGATTTTGTCAAGGAACTTCCGAAACCTTTGAAACAAACTCTTTTAAACTTTAAATTTTTTCACGATTGTTGTTGTTGGTGTGACCAAAGGTCACATTTAATTATCTAATTCCATAGAGGCTACTCTGAAGACTCATATGAACAGTGATGATCCCCTTAACCTTCTCTTTCATTGCATTGTTTGCTTTTTTCTTAACGCATTGTGCCACTTTCTTGCTACTTCCACAGTAAATACCAAAAAAAAACAAACGAGAAGAATAAATAGCAATATGCTCTCTAGAATCTAGACAACTCAAAAGAACCAACCAAACAAAATTTCTTAAATGTTCAACATTTTCCACCAACAAATTTCGTACACGCTCTCCGCTCTCGATTTGAAAAATACATTTTAGAAAAAAAAAAAAAAAAATATTTAAAAAGAACAAGCTGCCTGTTTATACATTTACAAATTTAACAAAACAAATCTACCAATTACAGATTAGTACATTTTATGTACCTTCCCAAGAAAATAGAGTTTGGTAATATAGGAAAACGTGAAGAAAGTCATGAAAAATCTATAGAAAAAACATAGTTGTACAATTTATTTGAGCATCAATTAATTAAATGCTGTAATTAATGTGTATAGTAAATTAAAGAACACATCCTCTCGAACACACACACACACACTCACACACTACTCATGTTAATAACAAATGCTGGCAATGTTGAGCAAAGAGAGAAACTACTCGTGTGTATGCAACAACAAATACAACAACAAAATGAGCAAAAATCTTTAATAAACCTAAAAAAGAACAACAAATTAAAAAATGAAATACATTAATGTTTTTAAAAAAAAAACTGAAAGCACAAGTTGTAACAACATTTTCTTTGTGGGTGTTGGGATGGCTTTAAAAATTTGAATTTCCCTCCGTTAGAGACTTGCGTAGTGCCATAACTAGCACGAATGTAGCTATCGATACATAGAGATGAGCGATTTTTGAGATTAGTGCGACCACGCTCGATTACTTTTGACATTTTCTTCGTCAACTGGTATGGACACCCTCAGTTGTCTTTAAATCAAATACAGTCACCCTAAGTTGTCTTTGAATCGGCTTAAATTTGATTTTGCCAGCCAAGGATGGGTCTACTCTCCGATCCCTCACTGTCCACTCAGAATAAGCTGGTGACCAGTCTGGCGCAGCATGTGCGCAAGGTGTGCACGGTTTTCTATGTGGCGGGCGTGGTCTGGTTTTGTTGCCTGGCCCTGCCCGAGTTCAATCACGGCACGTATCTCTCGGAGAACGCCCTGTCGCCCGGTGAGTAGTGATGACAAGCCATGATAAGCTCAACCATAAATCGTGTTCCCCTTCGAAATGTATTGCAGGTCTAGTTTATCCGGAAATCAGAATGGACGCCAATCGTTTGGCCGTGCAGCTGCTGGAGGATCTTCAAAGAGAGCGCCAGGATCATCTGTCCAGCACGCCGCATGCCTGGATAGCGGCCAAGTTGCGGGAATTCGGACTGGAAACGCATATACACAACTATACGCTGCGCTATCCCTTTGGCGGGGGCAAGGAGTATCAGGGCAAGAATGTCTATGGCATATTAAGGGCTCCTCGGATCGGCTCCACCGAGGGCATCGTATTCTCGGCTCCCTACAGGGCACCCAGCTCGGTGCATGTAGACATTACGCCCAGTGTGCCGCTGTTGTTGGCCTTTGCCGACTTTGCCAGACGTAAGATTGAGCTAATTGATATAAAATCCTGGTCTGATGGTAGTAATTTGCAGGCAAAAGCTATTGGGCCAAGGATTTGATATTTTTGATTACCGAACAAGAGCAACTGGGCATGCAGGCCTGGCTGGAAGCCTACCATGACGGCGATAGGGACACCAGCAAATCGTATTTGCAGTCGGGCAATCTGCCTGCTCGTGCCGGCTCTTTGCAGGCTGCCTTGAATATTGAGGTTCAGGATCTGGATATGGAGCTGATCGATGTTAAGGTCGAGGGATTGAATGGCAAGTTGCCAAATTTGGATATGTTCAATTTGGTGCAACGCATTATGGCCCGCGAGGGTCTCAGCTCGGGCTATAAGCAACATCCCCGGAAGAAGCGCCGTCAGTCCCAATCGAACTTTGAGCAGAATCTGCAACGCATGTTAGCCATGCTCTCTAGCCAGTCCACGGGTGTGCCCAATGGCAATCACGGTCTGTTCCATCGCTATCGCATTGATGCCTTAACCATAACGGCCACCAAGAAAGTGACCCACTCCCAGGTCAGCACCAAGTCGGGAGCCTCCGCCATGCCTCTACTGAAGGCCATTGAGGGCATAGCCAGAAGTCTCAATAATCTGCTCGAGCGCTTCCATCAGAGTTTCTTCTTCTATGTGCTGGTTAACAATGATCGTTACATTTCCATAGGGGATTATATGCCCGCTCTGGTGGCCCTGATGGCCTGCTGCTTCATCAAGGCCTATCTGACGTGGTCCACCCTGAACGAGAAGCATTTGCCCTATGGTTCCGTGTTGATTTATATGTGCGCCAGCCTTCTGATTGGTTATCTCGGCAATGTGCTGCCTCTGCAGGACTATTTTCTGGAAATACCACTAAGTGCGGCTCCTCTGACCGCCTGCACAGTGGGAGCTTTGTCATTGATTGGCCTGATTATGCCTTTTGTGGTGATTTTACCACCTGGTGGCTTGGAATTGCTGCACATTGGTTTGCTCTTGATCTATGGCTGTTCCTTAATAGTTGTCGGCCTGCTTAACTTTGCTTTGGGTTTCTTTGTGGCGGTCATTTCGGTGCCTCTGCTGATAACCTTGGATCCGCGCCAAGAAGGCTCACAAATAGTACGCTGGGCCACATTTCTGCTCAATCCACTGATTGTGATCTACGGCATTATACTCGTCATGAGTTTCTATCAATTCCCCGAATTGACAAACCAGCAGTTGCTACTCCGCGCCTTTACTGCTTCCATGGATGCCTCGGCCTTTGCCCTGATTGATTCTGTGGTAAGTTCTGGTAGAGACTGTCCGTTTGTGTCTTGAATTAAACTCTGTGTATATTTATTTTTACAGATCTATGGCAATTGGTTGTACTTTGCCATTTGTACGGTGTTCCTGCCCTTGTGGTTTATCTGCTGGACTTTGGCTTTGGCCAAGCGTCGGGATGCACAGCTCTATGAACTGGAGGAGAATGAGCTGGAGGATGAGGATGTGCCAGCATTGTCAACCGGCCAGGCTAAGGTGAAAACCAATTAAATTCATACCTAAGAATTGTTAAATTAAAATTCCATTTTTATGTTACGCTAATTTAAATGTCAAATCTAACAAGAAAATAAGATTTAAACAAAAAAACAACTGGAGGTCTCCAGAGATTACGCTATGGATTACCACTGGTGTTTTGGCTGTAAATTGAACGGTTTCAAGTCTTTCCGGTGTCCTGGCCGCTTCTTGTCAAAATTCTAGTCAATTTCCCATAGTTATGAGTAGACAGCGGATTTTATGCAACTTTTTAAATAAAGGCAGATTGAGGTGAAAATTTGGATTTATACTAATTTAATGACCCACTTTCCATTGAAAACTGCATATCCAATATATGCAAATTTTGCTGAATATGAAAAAAATATGCAAAATATGTAAAAAAATATGCAAAATATGTAAAATGTATAAAAAATAAAAATTATTATAAATATTAGATACATGGCCAATATAGACGCTTAAATAGAAATTGAAGACCGAACGATCAAAAAATCGCGAAAGTTGAACATTTTCCTATAAGCATTTAATGGTCCAACACAGCAAAATTCGGCAAAATTATGAGTATTTAAAAAACCGCAGGCGTTGGCAAATGAAAGGTATAGTGAGCGTTCTAATATATTGGAAAATTTTTACATTTTTTCTAAGAGCTTAGATTATTATGAACATTTAATAGTCAAACAAATTGCGAAATATCAAAAATTAACATTTGAGTTTCATAAGTATCATAAAGACGCGTGGCCAAGAAAATCAACGGACCGAAGATAATCGTGAAGATTGAATAGCAATTGAAGACACGTAAATAAGAGGTGAAGACTAAATTTGTCAAATTTTTATTTGAGTACTTATGAAAGCGCAGGCGTTAATAAATAAGAGGCGTAGATTGAATAATCCAAAAATTGGCCAATTTTTCGTATGACCTATGATTATTATGAAGATTTGATGGATGGCAATGTAGACGGGTAAATAGGAGATGTAAAACTTTTTGTATAATGTGGACGGGTAAATTGACGGGTCAAGATCAAGATCGGTCTAAAAAATCCGGATATATACAAAATTTTATGATTTGTTTAGACTATCACGAAGATGTAATGGTTAGCAATTAAAGACGGGTAAATAAGAGACTATATTCTTTAGAATTGGTCCTCCATTATGTATATCGCGGTTCAGTAGTGTCATAATCATGACTATGTTATTATAATTTGTGGTATTGGAAAGCAGTTTCTTGAGTAATTAGCGGTCTTATTACCATGGAGAACCCTTAGCTTCGAATGGCTCTTATGCATTGATCCTAGCATTTTTCACTCTATAGGGAGTACAATTTGTTTGGAATTGTTACTATTTTTGATCCTCTTTGGTATTTTTCCGCTATTTAATGATTTGTCGGTAACGGAAAGTGGCTTAAAACGATTCCTATAATCTTGACTATATTCTTTAGTTTTGGTCTTCCATGGTATTTATCGCGGTTCAGTATGGTCAAATTCATGGCAATGTTACTATGTGTGGCCATTTGTGGACTTGAAGAGCAGTTTCTTAAGTAATTAGCGGTCTTGTTACCATTGAGATCCGTATTATTTCGCGATTATAAAAGTCGACAGTCACGGTAAATAGGTTAAAATAACTCGCGAAAATAACTTCCGAACCCTCAGCAACGCATACCGGTTACCTCATATGGAAAAACGTATTTCAAAACAGTTTAATGGCAAATCTTTTAGCCGTTTTTACATCAAAAGTATTTTTTATCACTCATCTTCTGTTGTTGACCTTTTAGTAACCCTGGCCTACCAGCATAATATGTGATCTGAAACATGGAGTTTCATATAATATAGGCTTTTGCATATTCTGCATATTTTGCATATTTTTAATATGCAATTTATGCAAAATAGTTTTTAGCGGACTTACATCATTTTTCAATAAAAATAAGATGTGTGCAATCAGAAATTAAATCCGACAAGCGGTTCAAAATATGCAAATATGCAAAATCCGCTGTCTAGTTATGAGTAGAAAGTGATTGCTTCCCTTAGCTTTTATTTCGAAGTACCTAGCTCCAAGGTTCCTAAGCCAAAAACCTGTTTCAAAACCTACGGTTCAGCATTTTACCCCGAGACCTAATGCACCTCGATAAATGGAATTCATTTTTGTTCACCAACTCACGAACTACCCAATTTTACACCCCAAAAGGCTACTTTCCTAAAGTTTTGTTCCTGCACTCTGAGCCACACAGATTCTCTGGCTTCTTGATGGATCAGTTATGTACATACTTTCCAGACTCCTACATGCACATTTAACTCTACACTTGAAGGCATTTGTCAACAGCCGATGCGTTGGTGTCGTCCGGGAGGGGTGGAGGCCACACGTTTCTCTTTTGAATAAGTGGAAAACTTTTCGACTATGACACGCAACTTAATTTAAAGTTGGCCAACGCTGCCAAAGGCGTCGGCGTTGGCAATTAGTTATGAACGCACGAGCATTGCGCTCAAACGTGAGAAGGAATAGAAAGACCTCTCGAGTTTATTCAATCGGTCAACTGTGAACTGTTCTCAGAACTCTGGGCAGTGGCTTCCTCTGCTTCAGGTGGCATCATATCCAGCAGCTCATTCTCGGCAACGTTCATCGATTGATGGAAGACCACATTGCGCTGGCATTGCAAACGAATCGCTTGAAGCTCTTCCGCACTCTGGCGGCCATCGGTACCCAAAAGTCGTCTGGTCTCAAAAAGGCGAGAGCGGTATTCGCTCATAATCGGACGAAAATTGCTGAAGCTATCGCCATACTCCGAGGCGGCGAACGCGGCCTCTTCATCCACGACCAGAAGGCGCATGTTGAGAATGGCTTGCTCCAACTTGAGATCCACTTGAGTACCACGGGACTTGAAGCAGCGTTCGCGTAATTCCCTCAACTCTTTGCTTTGATTTTCTGCATCCATCAGGATACTCAAATGACGTCCGCCCGCCTCCACCTCAATCTTATGGACCAATTCGATGTCACATTGGTGCTGCCATTGGCTAAGCAGCTCCTGGTTCATGTTGATGGCATCTTGGATCAGTTGATTGGCCAGCGATTCGGTGCGCTGGTACTCCTCCTTCAGATTATTGGCCAGCTCCACGGTTAGGGACATTTCCCGGGAGCGGGGTGAACGTGGAGAGGGCGGCGGCGGTGGTGGCAACCGGGAAAGCGTCGGCGAGCCAGACAGTTGGCCACGTTGTGTTTTGTGTTGCGAGTCGACGTTACCCAATTTGCGTGCTGCCGGCGTGGCACGGGCCAATCCACCCGGTTTGGTCTTCAGTTGTTGATTTATTCCCGGTGGAGATTTGGGAATGGGACTCACTCTCGGCGGAGTGGCAGCCACCGGGGCCACAGTCTCAATGGCCGACACACACCGTAGTTCCAAGCGCTTGGCCCGCTCCACCAGTATGGCCAGCGCCTCGCCAACAGTCTGACGCTTGACATCCGTGTTGGCCAAAGCAGCAGCAGCAGACGACGTGCTCATTCTTGGGCCGATTTGCAATTAACGGTTACAATTTAGCTTAAGTGTTGTCGTCGCTTGTCGCTGTTTCAGATTTTAGATTTGGTGAACGACCGAACTGGGGGGGAAACGTTTTGTGAATGTGGCTGGGGTGAAAGCAAATGCTCCAAATGATCTGTCGGCTGGACAGCAAAGTCGCAGGCAACGTGACGCTTATAGAAATAAAAATTTATTTATTTTACCTCGTTGAACCTCGAATGTGTTTCGAACCAAGATATATGGACACGGTTGCCACTTGAGAAAAAAAATGCACCAAAAAAAGTAAAAAAAAGCACCATTTTTATATAAAAAAAAGAGCCAACAATTTTTTTTCTTACTTTTTCATGTTATATTTTCAAAATATCGCTTTGACAATAACGTAAAATAGCACAATCTTCTCATTTCTTAAGTGTTCTTAAACTTATAAACAAAAATAAAAAATTTTTCATGTATTAATTTACTTCTTAACATTATGAAATCAAAACAGTCAATATTCAATATACTGATATTATATAAATCACACTCTGAGATCAGTTGCTTTCCTATATTTACAAGTTTTTGACAGACCACACATAATTTGGATCTGTACTCGTACAGAGTTCCTTGCATAGCATTATTTTGATACTGAATCAAATTCGAGTTTACGCCGAAGCAGAACTGTGTGAAAGGGACAATATATTTCTTACAAATCCTACTAATTCCTTAAACACTTCAATATTAACCCCGTTTTTTACTTTTGCCACTTCTTCCCAAAATAAAGATATCTCCTGTTCTTTTTTAAACTTAGCTTCAGTTAACTTTAACATGGCCCATTGAGAAATAATTTCACCTGGATCCGATTCACATAAGTACTCAAAGTTTTTAATTAGTGGCATTATATCGGTTTCTTCGCTAGAAATTACGTTGGCTGGTGTGATTATAATGAGAGATTTAATATCCTCTCGGCCAAAATCAAAGCGCTGCATTATTTGCAGAACCAGCTCCAAGTAAAACTCGCGTACCGTTTCCTTTACTTTTAAAGTTGCGGATTTCTCCATACACCGGCTATCCATGTATTGTTGGGCTTTAAGACCAACAAAAACGTTGTCAACGGACAACAAATAAGAATTGAAGTCGGTAACATTAAAGCGACTAAGGTCAATATTCTTTAAATATGAGTGAGTAACACAATTATTGAGAATTACTTTTTAAGTAGATTCTAGTCTTATATAAAGGAAAGGTAAGCGAATACGTTCTGATTGAAACTCCGAATTTAAATCATTAATAATTTTAAGAACATATTTTAAAAAGTATAATTAACTTTTAATTTCAGTTTTAATCATTAAATTGACTATTTCTTTTGGCTTAATATTGTTGACTTCTAGGGTCTGATCCAAGAAAAATAATTGGAGAGCATCCTACTGCTCAAGCATTCGCCCAATAACTTTTTCTAAGGACAGCTATCTTGTCATTGCTACTCCCAAAATTTTGTGTGGTTTCACTTCGCAGTATTCTTGGAAATAGCGTGCCACTAACACAAGGGCCTTCCGGTTTGCCACATCAGTTGTTTCGTCGACAATTAGGGAAAGCTTCGAGATTTTTAATTCAGTTTCAATGCGTTTTATGGATATCTTGCCAAGTTCCTTGGACATTTGCGTTGCCTTGGTTCGCCCACATTTGATGTCCATAGCAACTTTCGAGTCAGGACAGCACACCCGCAACAAATTTAGCAAAAAGTCCTTGAATACAAATTGAAGATTGTGCATCATAAGGAACATTATGAGCGCATATTCCCCATTCTGAACCTGCTTGTTGCGTGAAGTTTTTTCACTTGTAAAGCCATCTATCTACAGCAATCTATTATAGCGACAGGCGCTATAAAATGCTTTTTTTCAAACTCACTTTTTGTTTTCCACCTGAGAACTAGTGTTTGTGGTCTCAGCGTCTGCGTAAGAAAACTCAGTGCAAGTTTCTCTTTTTTTTGTAAGAAACCTAAATGTATAATGAACTTATACAGCATATGTTATGTTGGTGCTTAAACTATATTTACTTACTTGTCCATTTTTTCACAAATTAGCTAAACGCTTAATCTCACTAATCTCTCTCTCAAAACCATGCGTGAAATACAGTATTCCTAGTATTAGCGATGGGCATAGGTTCCGATTATTTACATTTGCATGCCGTGTTTTCGATAGTTTTCAGTGTTGACAGGGAAAAATATCCAGATCTACATTAGGTGCTGAATAATGTTCCAACTTTTTCGCTTAAGCCAATTATAAGCAAAAAGAGCCAAAAAGAGCCAAATCCAATAAAAAAGTGCCAGTATGGAGTCAGTTCAACAAAAATTGTATATTTGGTAGATATTATAGGAAGATGTTTATACCAGTTGGTATGTAAAAAGGAGAACCAATGTCATAATAAAAACGATTCAGCTTCTAAGTCAAGCCCAAATGTGTAGATCTCTGTACTTATATCTCCCAAAGTTTGTATAAAGCTGATCAATTTTAAGTTCGACGTGTGAAAAGTGTATTCAGTGCTGAAACGATACCTAGATAGCCCTAAGATACTATTATCCGTTTAAAATTGAACAAATTCGTCATGACTTTCTTTAAAAGTTGATGAAAAAAACTGAAAAATGAAAACTTTTAACAGCGACAACAGTGCGAAATGAAGGCTCACGTATGCAGGTACAGTCACGTCGCAGCGCACATTGTGTAAAATTTTAAACTCTCAGGTAAAAGGGCAACAAACAAAAATACTTCCCAAACAAAAGCGAGAACCCGATAAATAAAAACAACGCAGTGCGGATGTGTGGGGTAAATAAATACAAATATTTATTGCACTTACAACAAATACTATCCAGACTGACATTTCTGTGGAAAACAAAAGTTCGCCAAGTTAATGGAAAAATGCAGTATTTGTAATTTTCTCCACAGCATCCTTAATTTAAAAGCAAATCGTTCTTTATAAGCTTCTGAATAAAGAGGAAGGGCATTGATTAAGACGGAAGTGACAGACGAACAATTATAACTCCTTGGTTCATCAGTTTTGGTTGAAGTACAAAATTTAATGAACGGAATTATTATGCTATATACCAGCCAGAGCAGGTCCACGCACTTTGGATGACGGATGAGTGTATTTTCTTCTCTTCTTCTCCCCGCTTCCACCCCCCCATACCATACCCATTATTAAAGCTTGCTCAATACTTTGACTCAAAAGTTTAATCAAAGTTTACACAGCGACAATAAAACGGGCGATTTTATTTACAAACAATCAGGGCCTAAGTCCCAGCTCTCCACACCCACTCGCACTCCTTCCCAATGGCCCTCCATCAAAAAGCGAAAACAAAGCGAAAAACTGCTGCTAGATGAATGACAAACAAGAGACCAAAGTAGGCAAACTAGGAAATACGAGTACATAGGGGAATTTGGTAAATTGAGCTGAAAAGGCAGGCGATACGGTGCTGGTGGGTGGTTTTGGTGGGGATGGGCAGGGCAACAAGGACCAGATACTAATACGAGTATTTGATGTGATGTGCTGTCTCTGACACACTCACACAGACACACACACATGTGTATGTGTATGTGGTGTAGTAACTACCAAGCAACAGCTACCAGCATGATGTTTTTATTGCGGCTCAACGTGCGCCCCTGCTTACTTCTCTCCTATTTTTGGACTGAACACAAAAGCACACACGAAAGCATCCTGAATGCCAAGGAGAAGTGCTTAAATTCTCCCTCAATACAATTCCAATTGTCCCTTTGTTAAGCCACTGAAACAACTAGGCAACTTTTGAAGCTGTCTGCGTGGGATGTACGTATATTTGTACACCTCTCCAAGTCAATTTGACTCGAGATACCTCCAAAAATCGATTGAAAATTGTATTCATAGGCACTACGTACAAACACAATTAGCTCCTCTTAAAAAAAAGGTGTGACAAAAAAAGGTTGGTGAAAGAACAACACCACACAAAAAAAAAATTTCCCCCCCCCAAATAACTTCTCCTTGTTTGGTGGTGTAATAAATAAAGGAGTTGTGGGAGGATTTATTTTTTCGGGAACTGCAACAACAAAGACCAGGCCGAATCCGGGACAGAGCCCACCCCAAACAATCTACAGATGCAGTGGGCGCGGGTATTTTTTTTTTTTGGGGTGGTTTTTTTTTTGTGCTCCCCCCCCCCACCCCCACCCATAAAATTTCACTGGTTCAAACCCGTTTTCCAACTAAATCTGTAGTACATTTTATTCGTTGTCCAATTACACTGTGCAAAACACAAAAGGTGATTATGGGGGGAATAAAGTTTTTCTGAAAGGGTATGGATGGGTAGGGATGGTAGTACAAAAACCTTCGATGGGTTTGGTCGGGTTAGCTGCCGATTTCTTATTAGCGCACTTTGAAGTTTTAAGCATATGATTGGGACTTGTAACTCCATATCTCGTAAACTATTTGGAATTTCGCTTTGACGTGTTAAATGATGTTGTTGCTCTTGACTTGGGTTACAAAACATTTCTAGGTAACAAGTCAAAATAGTCCCATCTTTAAACTGAAAATTGCAAAAATTTTGTAGTGTAATCATCATGTTTTCTCCTCATTTTGTACTGTTTTCAACTTTTTCTTGAAAACTATAACGAATTTGACTAAGCAATGAAGGGCGAAAAAGTAGCTTAGACTAAAATAAACAATCGGTTGGAACATAATAACTTCATTCGATTGGTCCTTCATATAGTTAAGGGCCCTAGAGTATGTAAAAATTCAACCAAAACGTAAAAATTGCAGTTTTTGGTAGAAATTTGCTAAACACAATCAAAAATTTCGATTGTCATAAATAAATAAAAATAATAAAATAAATAAATAAAATTGTAAAAAAATATAACTTAAAAAATGTAACTAAAAAAATTTAATTTATTTACTTTTTTACCGATAATATTCATTTTTTCGAATTTTTATGACAGTTTTTTATGCTTTTGGGCTTTTGACTATATGATAGAGTACTTAAATTAAGTTTGTTTATACTAGCACTTTGTTTATTTTGGTCTAATCAACAACTTTTACCTATGTTACTTGTCCAAATTTGCAACGAGTTTCAGAAAAAAGTTGAAAAACTGGAAAAAAGTTGTCAAAACTTGGTTTTTTTGGACATCTTTTGTTATTTTAAGTACGAAGATGTAATTTTTTTGATTTGCTTCAAGGAAATATTTTGTAGGCCAGGCCAAGAGAAACAACTTTGCTGAATACATAAAAACAAAATTCAAAATATAGATATGGTATCGTTAATCCTACTCTGAAGCTGAAAAGTTCAAAGGTCAATAAAAAGAAAACGGCAGCTAATCAGACCAAACCCAGACAGTGTTTTTATACTACCATCACAACCTTTCAGAATTTTTTGGTCTCGACCGTATCAACTTTTTTGAGTTTAAAAATGTGTCACAGTGTTATCAGAGAATTGCAAAATGAAAAACCTTCAAATTACATAGTTAGTTTTCTTGTGTGTTAGGCCTATCTTTATCTGATTTTGTTAATATTGGTTGCACTGAACTAAAGTATCCTTTTTTCCTAACAGCTCTTTTATTTACAAGATATGCGAAAAAATATCGAAAATTATTCACTCTACAATTATCGAGCCACACTAGCATAAATATGTTGAGATATGGATAAGTACATACCATGCATTTTTAAAAATCATACGTTTATAAGTACAGCGGAAGTGTTTTAATTCTCTAAAGACAGACATTTTCGTTTATACATTTTCATCAAAATAATCATCCGTCGTTTGGTTGTTCTTGATTAAATATTCGCTATCATTATAGTCCAACATATGATCTAATTTGTGATTTTTATGGCATTTTTCATAGTTGCTTTGGCAGAGTTATAGCGTTAAAGAGAATTTTATTTATAATGGGGTATAAAAATTTAAAACTAGATTTCAGTAAAAATTTTAGAACTGAAAGGCTCTGGTTTCAAAATAATTTACTACATCAAATATATAAATTTATGCTAATGGCCTAATAAGAGAGGGGATCCGACAATTAGCCGTTTCATATTGTGCGAAGGTAGCGCTTCAATATTCCCTCAATGAATTCATTTGCAAAAAGTCTTTGAAATCAATAATCGTTTAATGGTGCATTTTTTTGCAGAAATATTCTCTGCTCATCATTTGTATGCAAGGATGTGTACGTATCCTTTGCCTTTGGTGTTAAAACGGAAGTGAATCCGATTGAGTCGTTAAAAAGGGCCATAACAAGTACTACAGCAATTCAAGTGAGGCTTTTTATGGTCGCCATCAATAAAAACACACACACATATGCACTTGTATAGAGTAAAGTTAC
This sequence comes from Lordiphosa stackelbergi, assembly GCA_018904235.1. Classification (NCBI taxonomy): domain Eukaryota; kingdom Metazoa; phylum Arthropoda; class Insecta; order Diptera; family Drosophilidae; genus Lordiphosa; species Lordiphosa stackelbergi. Next base: position 138,143 of record JAEIFU010000008.1, read on the forward strand.
TTGCGATAAAAAAGGGAAAAACGAAACCCCAAACTAAATGATTCACCTGGGAGGCTACAAAACAGAAAGGAATGGAGTGAGAATGGGGAATTGTGAAGTTAGGCTTTAAAACACTTGTGGATCATTCAGAGTAACACTTTAAGGCAGTGTTCCCCAGCCTTAGCCCCTGTTGACCTGAGTGTCAGGTCTCTGGAAAAGCAAACAACAAAACTAAAGGTTTCGCTGTCGCCGTTCTATTTCGCAAATATCACAACTAAATGCATCTCAATCGCGTCGAATCGGATCCACAGGTGTTTCATTTATCTGAGTTATCATGACCTTCTGCGGTGATGGTGGAATGCCATGCACAAACTCACATCTGGGATTCTTGCCCAAATGGAACAGCATTCGTAAACTTCCCGGGAACTGAGCACCAGATCGAGATGTGGGCAATGCAGCCTTAACTTCACTCGACGGTGTAGCCATGGCAGCTGTCTCTGGTGGTAACGCTTGGTCCCCCTCAATAAGCATTCTTGCGCTACTAAACTGCGGGCAAAATAAGAGGTTATCCAAAGGTATCCCATCAACCCACCACCCACTTACCCAACTGTAAAAGTTCCTGCCACTTAACCCAACTTTTTATCAAGCAAAATTTGAATTCAATTTTGATTTGGATTTGAATTCGGATTTCTAGCAGACAATAAAGTCAATGTGATATTTTGTGTTGACTTTTTGGGCAATTTCGGGGCGTTTGTATGTATGATTATCCTGTGAAAGTTTGTCACAGTTAAATGACAATAAATGTCACACAAAACGCCATAAGCGTGCGACAAGGACATAAAAGGCAAAAGTTGTGTCTGTGTGAAGCTTGTGCGACAGCATCACATGAAAAGTTTTGCCTTTTCCTACGCTTGACTCGGCGCTGTTACCTTGCCCACATAAATGTACAATGTAGGTGGGTTGGTATGTATGTGTAGTTGGTATAAGCCACTGACTAAAACACGTCATAACTTATCCGTTAAACAGCCGACAATATACCTGACCCATCTCAGAGCTTTGGCAGTGCTGTTTACCACTTTGGGGAATTTTAAGTACTCCATTTTTGAAGCTATACCGATTTAATCTTGGCTCCAGTTGTTCACACCAAGCACTTTTCGGCCAAGTGTATGTCTCATTGATGCTCGTTCTTCAATGTTAATCGATGTGCGATACAAGACTTATATCACTAAGTAAATTTTGGATCCAAGCCAAGCAGCATAATTACAGTACATTTATCACGTATACGCCTCGTTGCTGTTTGTTATCTTAGCAGCAGCCGCCGCCGCCGCCGCACCAACAGCAACAGCACAGCAGCTGGAAAAAGTTGCTGAAGAAAAAGCAGGCTGAGCTGAGAAATGGCATGTTTTGGAGTCCGGGCAACAAAGTTAATTGAGCAAACGGATGGCAAGCTCTGGCCAGAGCCGAAATCCAATTTGTCTGCAAATATACAAATGATGGCTGGCCGCAACTGCTGCCAGTGGATGGAACGACCGGCAACAAACTGCAGTCATATGCCAGGCCAAAAAGATGCAGACGAGTTGAGAAAAAAGAAGCACTAAGTGGGCGGAGTCACTGACAAAAATGGACCAACGCCCCCATGGGCGAGCCATTGCCAGGGCCCTGATGTATACCTAAACCTACACACTTACTTACATACATATTTCAAAAATTGTCGAACACCAACAGCAGCAGTAGCGACGCATTGGCCAACATCCTTTCAAGTCTTTGGCCAAAAGGCAAAAATAAACAGATTTATCAGTCGAAGACAAAAATGCCCAGGCAAACCTGAAATTCGAAATACACTTGCCTCTTATCAGAAATTTGCAACAAGTATGAAATATGCAAAAAATAAAACAAGGGCCTATCGATACCATTCAGTCTAATCCAGAAGCAGTTGCGAATTGCAAGTGCAATTTATTTACGCTATTTTATGCAACACACACATACGAACAGTTTGGTGAGAGCGTGAAATCTTCCAAAGTTAATTGAACCAAATATATTTGTTTAGCTAGGTACAAGGTATCATGGGTCTAAGTAGGAAATATGTAGGGGAGAATGGGGGGTTCTGAGCCGCTGGGGGTTGTGAGCCACTCGAATATTGGCCACAAATAAAAATATATTTAAACTTTTTGTTTATGTCATGTGTCTCCCTTCTTATTAACTAACTTTTGGCAAGCAACCTACCAGTCCACAGTGGTCGGACTTGTATGGAAGTAGACGACAAAAATAGTTGTAGGTGTCTTTAATTTAAACTGTAAGCCTATAACAATACTATAAATCTATTTTGGAAAAAATGGGCGTGGTTATACGCCCATAAGCCCATGCCACCCATTTATATATATTTTAATTATAATACCAGTATATCATTATCTTAAAATACTTCTGAACAGAAAACATGTTAATAAAATAATTAATTAATCAAAGAATAATTCAAAAACAGACTCTTAAATTGGATTGACGATTCAGTATACGTGAAACTGTATGATTAACTAAACTTTGTAAATCAACTTCAGCGAGTGATTCACTTACACTAATGCTACTGAGATAACTGAGTGTTTTAGCTTGCAAATCATTATCGTAACTGGGTAAAATATTATATGAAATTTTAGAGTTAATAGAACGTCGAATAAGTAAGTGGTTTTAAGTTGACTAGGCATCCATATTCATAACCATCTGCGTCATTTAATGTTTGATTTGCTGTAGAGAGACATTCTGTAAAGCGATTGCAGCGGACTCATCTATTTTAGCTATTTTGGATATTCGTCGTTTCTTTCTTCTTGATGAAGGCTCGTTGAAGTCGGATTTGGGACGGCCACGACTCAATCATTTGACTTTTTAGCTTTTCTGTCACTGTGAAAGAGAGCTTCAAAATAAGCCAATCCGAATGCTTCTGCAAAAAAGTCAAATTGGTACGATTGCAGCTTTGACACCGGATGCCAAATTATTTGCAGACAGCAAAATCAAAATTCTGCAACTCTTCTGAATCTGCAAAGTATCGAATCGATGATTTTCCGACCTCTTTTAGCATTAGTGCCATTTAGGGCGCACCACTTTCGAAAAACTAATATGTACGAAATGGTGCATTATAAATGATTGCCAAAAATAAACATTTCTAATAATAAATTAAGAAAACAAACCAATTTGTCATTTACTATACTTGCAACAATAACAAACACATAAAAGAGCACTTAACATGAAAAACACAAACAACAAAACACAAATACTTGCTGCATGCGGATCAAAATATTTTGACGCTGGGCAGCTCCGGGCAGCTCCGGGCAGCTGATTCTTTTACTATTTTAATCTTTTATTATTAACAATAAATGATAATAAATATGAGCATCGGAATCGATCGGCATCACAACTAAAAGCTTAACTGAAAGTACTGATTTTGCTTTGTTTTAAAAGATAAACCACAATATCCAAATTGTTAAATAATTCAAATCATAGTTAATACCTGTTCGAACGTTATCCATATCATTAAAAAGTTATTGTAACTTTTATTTGTTAATTTTTTTACTTTTAAATGTTGGGTAACTTTGAGACAAAACACAAATCACTAAATTGCGTAGCACATGGTTTAAATTTAAGGGATTTTTACACAAAGAGCGAATGGACACACAAAAAAACTTTGTTTGTTTCAAAAAGAAAATTTATTTATGATATGATCGACACACTTCAAAGTGTAAAATTTTGATTTCGGTTTTTTGATTTTTGTCATATGGGAGCGACCACTGTGCAGTCTACACCTTCTTTAAGTTCGTGAACCAGAACTCGACTTTTTTTAAAAAAAAAGTTTTTTTTTTCATTTTTGACTTGTGAATATTATACAACATTTTTTTTGGTAATGACAAAAGTAAGTATAAGGGAATTATCTTTGGTCAATTGCCTTTATGATAGAAATATGTTTTTTTGTAACAATTTCTTTTTGGTTATGTGACGTCACCAAAAAAAGTGAAATATGGGGGTTGTGACCCCCCTTTAAAAAAATCGGGTTTTTTTTTTTAAAAAAATTTTTTTATAACCCAAAAAAAAAAAAAAAAAAAAAAAAATAAAAAAAAAAAAAAAAAAAAAAAAAAAAAACAAATGCAAGCAAAGTGCTCGTATATAAAAGAAAACAAGCCTGATGCCGTCAATATATTTTGCACTCTTCATTTATATTTCTTAATTCAGAATATGAAAAAAATGGAAAAAAAAATTTGCTTAAAAACACGAATTTTTAACTTTTAATTGGTTTCACAACCCCAAACAAATTTTCCCTAAAATACAAAATTCACGAAGGCGAAGTTATGTTTGAAAAACAAAACTATGATCACAACCCCCCACTCTCCCTATCTATACTTATAAATCTGTTGGCCCGACACTTCTCCACTTAAATTGTCCCAAATAATTGATTTCATTCCAGCCTTATATGTTTCTAGTTCAAATTAAGTGACTTGATTTGGATTGTCCAGCGACTTCTTGATTGTTCAAGGGTATCAAAAATTAGCAGACATTGAACGGAAACACAGGAAGGCGCAGTCGTAGAGACTCTCGAGACTCACTTTGCTGTCCGCACGGACTGTTGGACAGACAGACTGGCCTATGCATCTGACAGCATTATGGGTAAATTTGTTTGCCTTGTAAGCATATCCTTGGCGCACATCCTGCTGGGATGTGTCGACTATCTGCCTAACAAGCCAAGAAGAAGTAGAAGCAGTAGAGTCCTGCGACATGATCTGCTTAGTCTGCACGGGCCTCCTCCTTTTCCTCTTGTCGCCATTTGAATTTAATCTGCATATGCAAAGGAACATGTGTTCCATAAATTTAGCAGGCCTGTTCTCTCCGCCGGACCACACACACACACACCTCAGCGTTATCTTTATCGAGAGTCATATATTTACGAATTTAATTTAAAATTTTGTCTTTAAATTGAGGCAAATTTTTGATTGATTCTGGCAAAATACATTTCGTTGACAAACTTTTTTGGTCTTATGGCAAAAGTTTTTGCAGCAACAAATTTGAAACAATAAATTGAGTTAAAATGAATTGATTACATACTCAAATTTTGTAGGGGGAAAACAGAAACCTTTGCATGCAACATAATTGCCTTCTTTCGGTAAGCCTTTAAGGGAAGTGGGAAAGCAATCGAAACGCGTAGGAGAATAATTGAAAATAAAATGAAGTTTTATTTTAGATCCCACAGTAGAAATCATCAATGTGGTTTTTTTCAAGTAATGATAATGATTATGTTGAATAATTTCTAAAGTTACTCCGTACTCTTGATATTAATTCACCAGCGCTATTATGGCTGAATAGCTTGCTTTTTTTGTCCGATTTGAATGAAATTCCGAAATCTCTCCCTCCAGAGAGCTGCTGTGTCTGATAAACTTAAAGTAGTTAAGTAAGCCTTGAATTGTTGGCCGTACTACAGAGAAGTTGGGACAGAAAAAAATTTCAAACAAGCAACGTAGTTGTTACCTAAACTATATACAAAACTGTTCAAAGTCAATACGTATATTTTGTAGTAACAAGAACCAAATCTCTCTAAAATGGAGGAGTACGGTGGTTGTGTGCTGGCCATGCATGGCAAAGGCTGTGTAGCCATTGCCACCGATCATTATTTTGGTATTGATGGAATGACCGTAGCGACTGTCTCCAAGAAGTGCTTTTACATTTCTCCGCGTATGTTTGTGGGTCTATCGGGCTATCAGTCGGATGCTCAAACAGTGCTTGATCATCTATTGTTCCGCAAGAATATACACGAGTTGCGAGAAAATCGTGAAATAACACCCAAGACCTTCTCGGCCATGCTATCCCATTTGCTGTACGAGCGGCGTTTCGGGCCCTATTTGTTAGAGCCAATTGTGGCTGGTCTGCATCCCAGGACAATGGAACCCTATATATGTGGCATGGATGCGATAGGCTACACAGTCGTAGCGGATAACTTTGCAGTTTCTGGAGCATGTAGTGAAGAACTGTACGGTTTGTGTGAAACATTATGGCGTCCAAATCTGGAGCCGGATATATTGTTCGAGGTTATTGCTCAATCGATAAAATATGCCTGTGAGAGCAGTACAACATGCGGTTATGGAGCCACGGCTTACGTTATAGAGCCGGACAAAATAACAGAGCGTGAGATCAAGACTCGCATGGATTAAAGAGAAGGAGGGGCAGTAGAGGAGCACAGGATACATTTCTCACATTTAACACGAAACATAAACAGACGCAATTACAATTCAAGCCAGTTGAGCCAGACAATAAAGAACAGTGAGGAAAGAAGAAAGAAAAGTTAACTTGGCAATTAAGTTTCATTCTACCGACCAACAAGCAATATTTTTTGCTGCGAGAATATGAATCAATTCAACATTCGAATTTTATTTTTATTTTTCCCTTGCAGTCTTATACCCTTGGTCTTAAAAGCACTGTGCTAAATCCCTCTCCCCCATGGCAGATACAGCTGTTGCTATTGTTGACACTTGGGAATTCGATAGCAAATCCATAGAAAATCTAGCCTTTTAGCGGAAAGAAAGCTAAATTTTGTGACATCCCTCGCGGATGATCACCCGAATGAGCATTTATCTTTAACATAGAAAGAATTTAGAGAATGTGCCAGTGAAAAACAAAGAATGAGAAGTTAGAAAACGATTTCCGAACTCTCAGTCTATTTTTATTTATACAATATTTTTATTTTGTTCTCTTCTTAACACTTTGGGCTCTTCCCCTGCATCAGTAAGTGGTTGTCTATTAGCTTTGCATTTGCTCAAAACATTTAAGTATTTGTAAAGACTTTGCCAAACTCTGACTGCAATTTTCTCACCTTCAGCAAAATAGCCAAGCCCTTCTACCAAAAAAAAAAAACTTACTCAAATTTATGACCAACCAAAAATCGGAGAGCAAAAATTGTGCAAAAAGTTTTGCCTCGATTTTTGGCAAATTAATTTTAGTTAAATTTCAACACGTTTATTGTGTACGTACTGCGTATTGTTCCGGACGGTGGGTGGGTGGTTGGTTGGGGCCTGCCATAAAGTTGGTGCCGAAAATTTTGAGGCGTATAACTTTTGCCATATTGCGCAAGCAAAATTGAAAAGCGACGCAGCTGCAGGAGCAGTACGTGGACGTTGAAGACAGCTAAGATAAAAGTATTGTACATTGTAGCAAAAAGCATGGCAGGACAGCGGAGGCAGGGACAACGACGACGAGTGGCAAAAGTTGTGAATAGCTTAAAATGGCTGCGCCCCTGCCAACACCTGCCCTCCGTCCGTCCGGGTCTTTCGTTCTCATTCCATTGCCATTGTCATTGCTGCCGTCTTGATTTCTATAAAATGTATTGAAATTACGTTATAAGAGCGCATGGCGGGAAAGGGAACGCCCCCTTAGGGTAGGAGCAACTTTTTGTTCCAATCTGTTTTGCGGCTTTTTCGGGTTTGGTATCGGCGGCGTTCTGCTGGCTTACTTGTCACATCAAGCCTAAATGTCGGCCATAAAATCGCAAAAATATGTTCTACTTCCACGATTTTGATAGATTTTAGAGTTAATGATTACATCAATCCAATTGTACAACCGATTTAATGCACAGAAATGTAGGTATTAGGGTTGTTTTTATACTCTGTACCGAAGGTACATAGAGTATATTAAGTTTGTGCAAAAGTATGTATCCCGTCGGAGAAGGAATTATGGTCCACGCTAGAGCTTTTTGAAAGGCCTTTACCCCCCCCAAAAGGTTATTTATGTTGTTTGTTTTTAGTTGAGTGCATAGCGTCGCAAACATAGAGCAAAATAAAGAGAAAATACGGCATATTTTACAGTACTACGACGAATGATACAGTTTCCACCGCACAACGATGGTTTCAACGTTTTCGTTCTAGTGAGAGGTATCAAGATGCGCTACGGTCCGAAAGGCTTGTCGTCGAAACAATTGCGATAAAAATCCGTCTGAATTAATCGAACAGACGAACCAGCATCTAAGCTGGGCATGAGTCATCAAACAGTTATAAGTCATTTGAAGAAGCTTGAATTCTAAAAAAAGAAGCTCAGATGTATGGGTGCCACACGACTTGACGCCAAAAAACATTTTTGCCCGTATGGATGCATGCGAATCAATTTCTGAATCGCAACAAAATCGACCCGTTTTTGAAGCGGATGGTGACTGGCGATGAAAAGTGGGTCACTTACGACAACGTGAAGCGCAAACGGTAGTGGTCGAAAGCGGTGAAGCTGCCCAGACGGTGGCCAATTCACTTGGAAGGTTCTACTTGTGTTTGGTGGGATTGGCAGGGAATTATCCACTATTGAGGTGCTCCCTAAAATGGCCAAACGCTCATTTTGGAGCTGTACTGCCAACAACTGGACCGCTTCAATGCAGCACTCAAATGCAGAAGAGGCCATCTTTCATCATGAAGAGGCCGAACTGTATTCCATCAGGACTAACGCCAGGCCACACATCTTTGGTGACGCGCCAGAAGCCTGGGTTCGGATGGGAGGTACTTTTGCATCCACCGCATAGTCCGGATCTCGCACAAAGTGATTACCACTATTTTGCCCATGGCGAACGAGCTTGGTAGTCGTAAGTTCCAAGAGAGTCCCAGCGAAAATTGGCTCTCCGAGTTTTTGGTCAATAGAAAGCGAGCTTCTATAAGATGGGGCATTTTTAGTTGGCATCTTGGGGAACTCGTTCGAAGAAAACGATATTGCATTGAATCGCGTTATTTAAAACCAATTTTATGAATAATTGAAAATTCAATAAAAATACCCCAAGTTTTGACAACCTTATAAAAGTTGGGTGTGCCCGGTTGTTTTTGGTAGCAAATTTCAGCAGCCATACTGTATTAAACGAGCGTACGACCACTGGCCAGCGACTGAAAAGCTGTTTGCTCTCTTGAAACAAGCCTCGACATGCGGTTGGCTCGTGTCAGTGTGAATAGCGAAATGTGTTCGGTCCAGGCATGACAATCGCTGATATAGACTTACTTTTCCACTTCGGAACATAAAGGTCTAAATCTGGAAAGTAACCAGAGGGTCACTAAGAAAGGGATAGGATAAGAATGTTGTCTCTTAATCTTTCAATATTGTTGGATTAACTTATAAACGACTCAATACTTGAATCATTAAAGTTACCTTAAGTTCATCTAAATAATGATTTCTTTTTTGTTTTTTTTTTGCATTAAGCAAGTGCACCTCGTCTTGACAATTTTCGCATTTATATGCAAAATGGGAATTGTATTATGCACGCGACTTTGCCTTTAGAAATTGCAGACGCAACGCAATACGCAATATCGACAAATTGATTGAGGGTAATGGGAGGATGGGAGTTTGGGGTCGCTTAGCTCAATCGTTTTTCCATCGCAAGATTGCTGAATAGCATTAGCCTAGCAAATAAATTGCGGTTTAACCAGCAACAACACAGAGTGTACACTGTAAGACACTGGAGAAAATAAAGCGTGCTATTCTTTACCCTTCGAGACTTACAATTTATTGTTCATTTCCCTCCCTGCCCCCCCAACCAGATTGCTATACATTTTGAAATAGATTTTTATTATTTTTCCTTTTCTTTTTTTTTCGTATATTTTGCATGGGGCACTGATTGCATTGGCTTGTCCTTGTCTCGCCTGCTTGGGGCCAGTCATCCGTAATTTCCGCCGCCCATGCCAGCCAACAAACCAAAAACAATGTGTACTTAATTCCCTTTCAAAAAGCTGCTCCAGCTCCCGCTGCTCATTTCATTTCACTTCGTTCCATTTCATTTCTATTTGTACCTTCAAATGCTTCAGCGGCGCGTGTTGAATATGAATCTTGCTTTTATTTTCCATATTGATTGGACCCCACCCACAACTCCTGCTGCTTCTGGTGTGGGGGCCAGCATTTTCCAATTAGAATTTGCCCAGCGAGCAGCAAATGGTATGCGGAGGAGCAACGCTCGTTTAATTAACATTTGGGGCATGCAACAAGTGCTGGAAATGTGTTTGTCGCTCCAACCCTAGCGCCTTGCATAAATGTCAAAAACGAAATAGGAGTAGTTGGGTACAGCAGCCGAATCACTACCCACTGGATTATGATCCTTGTGGTATGCGCCAGGCATTCTAATTATGTACAGCAGTCACACGAATTGCATTTCAGTTTTGCCTACGGTTCGGACTTCCCTTCCCCGTCCCTCTCCCCTATTGAGCGTCATTTAATTTGTGATTTATATACCCTAAAGGCAAAAGGGTATGCTCAGTTTTGCGCAGATCCTGTGGGATACCCAGAAGAAGCCTTAAGCAAAGGTTCGAAAGAGATATTTTATTACACCAAAACCAGCGCAAATGACGCATTAAGTTTTACATTCGGCCAAATAAATGCTTCGAGTATGCTTGAGCGTGACGCCTTCAAGCCACTTCTATTGTAAGGGTATCAATGCTTCATCTTTGGCCGGAAATTAGCCCGCTCCCTTATTTGCGTTGCGTACTTTCTTTCTGTTTTTGCGCTTCGCTTGAGTTTATGCAAATATTTGTATTCCATTTGCATTTTATTAATTGAAAATTTTTTATATCTTCAGCGTTTCGCATTTATTATGCGATTTGCTTTGCAAAAATGTTCATCCAATTTGGAACATAATGAAACTGGATTAAGTAAATTAATGAATTAATAGAAATTAATGAATGAAGGACAAGTGCAAGTTGGACTAATCTCCAGGTAAAATCAAAAATCCCAAATCAGACATACAATTTCCCACACAATCTCAATCAGGTATTGCCCAAGTGGATGTGGTTACACAGAGGAGTAAGTGCTTGCAAATCCCAACACACACAGTTTGTGTGTATGGCCAGGACCTGGACTTTTGTGCACAAGCAGCTTGCGGCTTTCATATACAAAACCGCAAACTATGAAGGACATAATAATAAGCTATGGCAAAAGACGACGGCGACAATGCGGTAAAGTTTGCTTAAGCATTTTACATAAGCCAACAAACGAGTGAAGCGGGAGGACCCTTTCACTATCACAAATCCATTGCACTCATTTTCCATCTGCAGCAGGCGGCAGGCAAAATGTTTGTCCGTCCGGATGACTGAATGACTAAACTGGTGGAGCGACTGTCGGAGTGGTCGTCGAAGAGATTTGCAATTCACGTACATAAACAATGACAGGCGAAAGCCAACGGCCACTGCAAATGGAGTTTATTTATGGTGCAAGTGCACATATACTCGTACGTCCTGGTGCGAGTGCCAACACCAACGCCAACTCATAACGGCACTTTGTGGCCTTTTACGCTTCCCCATATATGCGAACGGGGCGAAACACGGACGTTGGATTCTTCATTATTGAACACTGCAAATGTCAAATGGTCGTGTGGACAGCAGGCAAATCTGACAATCGAACCGCAATCATAGACAGTCGGACGACACAAACGTAGGTACATACCCACACATAGCACATCGGTTCTCACTAATGAACTGAGAAATACGACTCTAATTTGGAAGCATTTAATTAAAGTTTTAGGAACATTTACTATAATGGTGGTATTATATAATGAACGTTAGTTCATGGTCATTTAAAGTTTGAAAATAGACTTTTGAACCTGAACCCGAAATGGACCTGCAACTAAAAGAAGTTTTTGTCCCATACATGCCAAACCTGTGTCTCTTACCATCTCTGAGAACTGTTTGTTGACGGACAGACGGACGGACATGGCAAACTTTATACACCACGGGTGCCCAGGCTCTATGCGCACTTCGCGCATTCGTTGGTTGTTTCCCCAAAGGGATAAACGTAAGTATAGCTCTAGCGCATAGCTATGCCTAAGCGTAGTGCAACAACTTTATATGATTTCTCTCTTATCTTTTTCTTCGACCAAAGGTTTTGTTGTTGGCTGCGAATGATTTCGCATAAACAAACACGAAAAAAAAAACAAACAATTACCTTTTTTTTTTTTTTTTTGTTCCCAGCAAACATTTTTTATCGCAGAAGATAAGAATGCGATTCTTCCAGTAGGTGTCGCTTCACTCTGGCGATATCGCATATTTATCGCATTCTCATCTCCCTTCGGGAAGAAATGTGTCACTCTGCGATACTTCTTGAAGGAGAGAAAGCGTTTCTTCTGGGAGATACGAAAAAGTCTCTTCTCAGGGATAAGAAAGCGATTCACACAAAAAAATAAATATTTGTGCCCGCTGCTACACAACCTGCTGCTGGCTGCTGCTATAGCTCTCTGCTTGCCTGTTCCGATAAACAACGAGTAAACAAACTTATACTTAATTACATGAAAATCTTTTACTTACTCTGAGGCGATTCGAACTCGGTTCCCTTGGACTGAAATCACGATGGGACTGACGTTTTAGACGACTGCGTCACGCTGTGCGTCTAAGACGAGGCAACTATAGGGTTACTTGTATTGAATCTATTTGAAAGCATTCACCCCTAAATGCATGCTTGTAATTCTCAAGTTCTTATTTATCACTCTATCCATATATATAGGGCAATAGAAATTGATGCCACATATCGCCAATTTATCCCTTTTATGTTAAAAATGCGAAACCTTATGTGTTTTGTTTTTGTAAATCGCCAAACTATCATCAGACTCTCATCTCAAACTATCGCCAAACTCACTTTTTGACGAGGGAGATAAGAAACCCGACAAAATGTTTGCAGGGTTGTTTCACAAATATTTTCTTAATTTGTGTGGGTGTCTACGCGGCCGCAAGCTGATTCTGGGCACTCTGTTTTAGAGTCAAATTACTGGGGTCAACTTTCTTCAGACAATAACAATGGCGCCGTTCTCTAGCATATATGAAACATCAAACAAAAAACATCATACATCAAGAAACAAGTAAGACCGTTGCAGTCGAGTAGCCTGACTTCAATATACCTTGTAAAATTGACAAACACACACATATACTCAAACACACACTCATACACAAACGCGCAAATAAACACGCGGGCAATCTGCAATAAGCACTGTGTGTGGAAGGGGGGGTCGAAATTTGTTAAGTGAATAACTTTGGTGTTTTTGCTCGGATCATGTTGCGCTTTTCAGAATAGATAGATATACGGCCAAAGATAAAATATGCTAAGCCACGATGTTGTAACTTTAAAATTGTGGCTCTGACAGTTTTTTGCGGTTTAAGGGGGAGGAGGGGAAATTTCGCAAATCTGAAACAAACTCGATCAGGGTACGGTATACACCTATGTTCATGCAAAAATTTGGGTCGCTATCTCTTATAGTCTCTGAGATCGACGCGTTTATACAGACAGACGGACAGACGGACATGGCTAAATCGACTCGGCTGTTGATGCTGATCAAGAATATATATACTTTATAGGGTCGGAAATGTTTCCTTCTCCCTGTTACATACATTTGCACAACTTCATGATCCCCTTTTACCCATTTTTAATGGGTACAGGGTAGAAAAAGTGACTTATGCTGAAGCTGATGCTCTGAGCTGAACAGAAAGCGGTTTCTGCGGAACTGCTAATAAGTCACTGTCCCAGCGTTTCTGATATCGACTTCTGTTGTCACAGTTCTCCATCTTTTCTTTCCGTATTTGTTACACCCTACTACACTTCTTGCAGTTAACTCTACTTAATTTTCTTTCCCAAATATGTTTCCATCGATCTCACCTTGTGTAGTAGCAAAAGCGTCAGAGGCCAGGTTAACATTCAACAACAGGCTTACCGTTTTTGGACAACAGATGGACAAGAACACAAGTATTCATTCATTTATTCATGGGCTTAATTTTCCGAAACGCTCGGCACCTTTGACCAGATGGCGCCTTACCTCACCCAAGACATGCTGCCCACAGATGTTGAAGGAAAACGTCGCCCTGTCTCTACGTATCGATATGCGACAGAGGGTTTCAACTAATCGTTATATTCTACACTCGAATACACTTTACTCAACGACCCTTGACAAGGACATGCGACCGAAGCTCTCAAGATTTCAACTGACAGGCTGAACGAGCAGGAGGAGGCTTGGCGGTGGATGAGGACGAGGGATTGTTATGTTATTTGTACCATACACGAGGCCATTCATAAATTTCGTGATGTGAGCAAGCAAAATAAAATGGCAGCTGATGTCCGGCTCCAACGATGTGCTGAGTGGTCAATCCTCTCGCAGTGTTTGTTTTCCTATTCACTTGTCGTCTCGCAATTTGCGTAAAATTGTTTTTATGCATCATCAACTTGAGTTTCATTTGGCCATTTCGGCCATTTCTGTCAAATCATTTTGCTGGCTAATTGATTTTGGGGCAAGAACCGAAAGCAAAATGTGAGCAAATAATTTAATACAATAAACAAAGGCCAAAGTTTTGAGGAGCTTGGAAAACTGAGCTTACCTAATATGATTGGTAAAACCTAATTTAATTATCGAATCGATTTCAATTAAAAGTTGATGAATAGTAGCAGTAAATGTAATGCAACACTTCTTCAAACCTTTTTCTTATTATGCTGCCTCAGCTCCCGCCGTTGGAAGCTAGAATAAAAAATGAATACACTCACGCATCAACATACATTGCACTTCTGTTGTCTCTGTGCCAAGGATTTCCCTGGATATTGGAACAAGACGTCATGTTGCCTCCTATTGCAGGCATTACTCAAGCGAAGCTAGTGGCATTTCCCCCAAGAACACGTTTCTGATTAGAAATCAACAAAGCAATAACCCCAGGGGAACGCATTCACCGTAGATAAGTTTAAGCCGATTAACTTGCAAAAATAACCCAACAAATGCAAATGAAATTATTTAATGCAATATTTTGTGGTTAGTTTTGCTACTTTTTGTGACTTTTTGTGTTAAGTTGCTCGTCAACACCGCGGGACAGCAGCAACGCGATAATGATTTCCGTTTTCACACCTCGTTGCGATATAAAGGACGTTACGTGGCGGTAAATCAAAGCGACGATGCCAAATGAAAAACTGCACTCAATCCCCATCCCCTTTACCCGGCAGCTCCAATGGGTTTCCCAGCGGAAGCGCAGCATTTGCACATTTCCGGAGCTGCTCACTCAGCCCGTGCATAATCGATTAACTGGCGCGCATAAACATGACCGCAAATGTGCAAATGCGCGGCCACAGACAACAGCACAGACAGAGATGGGGCAGGAGGAGCAGCCGCAGCAGCAGCAGCAACAGAGGATTGCGGGAGCGACATGCATAAATGCAAATGCCATGGCAATACATATGCAAATTACTTTTTCACACACTGCCAGCGACACTGATGGGTGCATGCGACTGCCACTGCGACTTCCACTCAACTCAATATGGGCGCGGGCGACCAGCCACTAAACTAATTGCAAAAGTGAAACCCTTCAACAACAACAACAACACGAACAAAAATGGCAACTGAGTGGCATATTTTGGCTATTTTGAAGAGGTATAAATTACAAAGCATTGGCTTACATATAAAACGGCACAGTTCGAGAGATTCAAAGAGTCAAAGGGTGCAAGAATTCAAATTTGACTATTTAGCTTTTCCCCCCAA
The DNA here is from genome assembly GCA_018904235.1 of Lordiphosa stackelbergi. Taxonomy (NCBI): domain Eukaryota; kingdom Metazoa; phylum Arthropoda; class Insecta; order Diptera; family Drosophilidae; genus Lordiphosa; species Lordiphosa stackelbergi. The sequence continues at coordinate 153,588 of JAEIFU010000008.1, forward strand.
ACAACTCCATCCTTCTTTAGTTGTTTTTGAAAATTTCGAAAATTTTATATACAAATGCTAACTAAAGGGTGATTTTTTAAGAGCTATAGGAAAGTTTTTTAAAAAAAAAACACATAAAATTCAGAAAAATTTATGAAATCTTTATTTGAATCGATAGTACGGTCCATATAATTTAATGTTTGAAGATTATTTCATGCAAATGTTGACCGTGACTGCGCCTCAAATGGTCCATCCGCTTAGTCCAATTTTGGCATACTCTTTCCAACATTTCGGCCGGTATCTCACGAATAAATGCTTCAATGTTGTCTTCCAATGCGTCAATTGAAGCGGACTTGTCTGTATAGACATGAGCTTTAACATAGCCCCACAAAAAATAGTCTAAAGACGTTAAATCGCACGATCTAGGCGGCCAATTGACCAGCCCCAACGTGAAATAAAATGTTCACCGAACTCGCCTCTCAAAAAGTCCCTTGTTGCGCGTGCTGTGTGGCATGTGGCACCGTCTTGTTGAAATCACATGTCATGCAAGTCAAGCTCTTGCATTTTGGGCAAAAAAAGTTGGATATCATCTCACGGTAGCGCTCACCATTCACAGTTACGTTACGATTCGCATCATCTTTGAGGAAGTTCTGAAAATGAAGCGCTAGACTTCAACGCAGTAGACGGCTCACTCACTGCGATTTCTTCTCTTATGATTATGGAAGACACTAGTAACCTGGATGTCAGACTGCGTTGGGTATACTGAGCATCATTGTCGGATGAACGAGCTAGTCCCACTATTGACTTGCACGAAGCGCTCACTGGTCCTTCGGTCCGGATATCTTCTTAATGGGCTAATGGACAGAGACTTAGCGTATGTTGCTGCTTCAATGATGTAGCGTTAGGATGCTGCAGCTACCCCAAATTTTCAAAATGTTGCTTGTGTGATGTGATGTCTGAGAATGATTCGTCTTCGGCGGTTGGTTTTGCGAATTTCTCCAAAGACTTCCGTCAAAAAAATGGTAGTGAACCACCCAGAATTGACCGTCCTACGTTACTCAGTAGGCCACATGACCCATTCGGCCGTGAAAGCAGGAGACCATTTGCTTCTTAGTGCTTCGTGTGCGAATAACTTTGTGCACCCAAAAAAAAGTAATCATCAAAATGACACAATTTAGTCATCAATTTGAAACTATTGAGTATCAAATTCTCTTTATTACTCCAAGTATCAATTTCATATTTCGAGAGCATCGCCGGTTGTGACATTCGGCATGCTTCGTCTCACACGAAAGCACGACTTTTCGACTTTCGAAAAGAATTTCGCTGACATTGAAAATTTTTAGTTTACTTTCGCGTATCAAACTAATATTCTAAGTATCAAATTAATACCCCAAAGATCAATTTCATACTCTCTAGGTTTAAATTGATACAAAAAAAAATAATACTAGTTTCAGTTTCAATTTGAGACAACGAGTATCAAATTGATATTGACTCCCTTGTTTTTGGGTGTTTGATTTGGCTTGTCATGGAACACTTATACGCATATTCGCCTACTGTAACGAGCTTATAATCGTCTTTTAATGCTTTGCTATCGTATTTTTTCAGCCAATCCACACGAGGTCAAGTTTATAAATTACAAGTTGGACTTCTGCATTATTCTGTCAAATTTGCATAATTGTCTGTATTATCCACACGGAAGGTGTTGTTTTTATTTGCATCCCTGCCACTACAACCAACAAATATACCGAAAGTAATCTGATGTTCCATTGAGTAAAGTAAAAGACTTTGTACTTAGGCTTCTTATGGTCATAACGGCCGACTTGTCATTTGTCAATTTGTCTTTTCGCCTCTCACTTAGTTGTTTGTGTCTACCAGAAAATCCCAAGTTGAACTCAAATCAAAAGCCGACAAATGCGCAAAAAGAAAATTCTGAGTACAAGTTTCCTGTTTGCGTTTTTGAGCAGCTTTTAACGAGCTTACATTTGCGTACAAGAAGAATGACGGGCGAGTGACGCTGCATATTTTTACTCCTAAGTAGAGGGAACCTCCGTTTAAGCCAGGCACTCGCCATCATCCTACTTACTGTACGAGTACGTACATACATACAAACGTACAAGGATAAAAACGGCTGCTTTGTTATTGTTATTACGGCTTTTGTGTTGTTTATACCCTTTAAACGAAGCCTATGCATACTTTGTGTTGAAGTTTGAAAGTTGATTTATACCGTTCAAACAGCTTGAAGAGCGCTCTGATGCGCTAATGCATTTCTGATTTGGAATCATTTGTATCAATTTTTCGAACACATCTTAGAAGATGCGTTCTCAATTCAAGTACAAACAGTTCTTTTTTGGGGTTTTAGGTGCTTTGTTTTTAAAAGCGCATTCGGGTATTCGTTGTGTAGAAGATTGGCATCTTTAACCGCTTTTTTCAATTTTTTTTCTGTTTTTTTTTTTTGCATAAATTTCTGGCAGCAACTTCAAACGGAGGGAATGAAAATTGTTTTGTTTTGCTGCTTCTGCTTGCCGTTTACCGTTACAGTTACTGTTAACAGTTACCAAAATGGCCGCAAGCGCCGCTGCTTATGCTTCCGCTTATGTTTTTTTGGGCGAACAAGCGGAAAGCGAAAAGCGCTCGCCGTGTTGCGGTTTGTGGCCGTCACTTTTGGACACACCAAAAAGGGGAAACGAACGGGGAGTTACATAATAAAAAAGGCCAATTTCCGAGCTGCAGCTGCGCGTCTTCTAAGCCAACAACGAAATTTGCTTCAGCGCCATTAACAAACAGCCGGCGGCTTTCAATGGCAGAGCCAAATGCCGAGCCAAGTGCCGCCGCCTGATAATACAATATGAGTTTACTTTTATGTGTGTGTGTGTGTGTGTGTGTGTGTGTATTAAAGTATAATTTTTCCTTTTCGCTTTGCTTGTTTTTCTCCTTCAGCCGCTGGCATTCAATTAAGCGGCTCGCCGCTCTTCCTGTTCCACTTGTCCATTGAAATCGCCCACAGCGGTCAGCTATTAGTACGTACATAAGTATGTCTAACAGTATAACAAATGCCCCCCGTGGGCCATTGCTGAGCTCTACTTAGCTGCTTGCTATCCCGGCTACCTAATTAAATGCAGCGTGCAAAACTTTTTAATTGTTGTGCTCGCCAGATGGCGCCACAATAGCAAGGCGACGACTCCCAACAGTAGACAATGCAATTTTCAAATGAAAATTAAAAAAAAAACCAACATAGGCAGAATAAACTCGGGATGTGAATTTCTCACACAATACACAGCCTTATTCTCCATTCCACTTCCGTTCCTCATGCTTTGGTAAGCGTAAATCGAAAGTCGTTTGAGTAGTTATAGAGTAGTAGTTATATGATAAGTAAATCTTTTGGTATCTTAAAAATTTTTGAATGAATTTTATTGAATGCACTTTGGATTTAATCAATGGACTTAAGTTTTGGAAAATGAAAAATATTATATCCTTATCAATTTAAGACAACGCGTAACTAAAACCTGAATCAGTTTGTATCAGGGCATAATCCCGAAACGAATTTCGGTTCCGGTTCCGATACCGGTACGTCCCGAAATGAGTGTTTCGGTTAAATTAAATTAATTTCGGTTTTCGGTTTCGATACGGTACCCGCATTTATATTTCGGTGTACGGTACCTACTACCGATATAAGTAATAGTTATTTTAATACTACAAAAACTAAATTCTGAGATAAATCTTAATCATTTTATTAAGTTATAAAACGAATCAAATTCAACACGAAATGAATGGTTTCACATTGAAAGTAAAATTATATATCATTCATATTTCGTATTTTTTAAGATCTAATGATAACATTATATGCTCATAAATATTATATTATGTATTATTAGTTTTCGAATTTAACTTCGAATTTTTTACGTCCACAATATAGCATTTTTGTGATTTGCTCGCAGTGACATAATTGCATTAAATGTGTTTTAGTCCATGCAACTTCTTAGCGGATTCATTATATATTAAACGCCAGCAAATAGCGTTGCACGTTTACCTGCGTAGATGGAACAGAAAGAACGACTTTTGAAATCGCACACAATTCTGGGAACTTTGTAGAGGATTATTACCAAGAACCAAAATCAATATGCCTCAACTTCGTCGGCGCATTCAAATGAACCAGAATTTTAAGTTTTAACTGTTATGTAAAAGAGCGATACAAGTATTTTTTTGCTCAGTACTTAGCGTTACGTTAAACCTAAAGTCCAAAAATATTGCACATAGAAAATCATTTTTTTCAAAAAGGGATTTCTCTCGCTTTTCTATTTCCTGAAAAAACGATTTCGCAAGAGAGAACGAATTTTTTGATATTTCCAATTTGCAGTGAATCCAAATGGAATAAAAATAGACCACAACTCGATTTTCGGCTTTAAGTTTAGTTGTGTTCGCCTCCGCTGATTCCGGTACAGAAGAAAGTCCTTTTCTGCAGCCGCAAAATTGGTGCAAGAGTTGAAGACGTCTTCCGCCAGCAAATATTTTGGTATCCTGTAGGTCGAACTCCAACGCGTGGGGCAATCGATGGGTGATTAACTGTAATGACACCTAAAAAGTTGAAAGAAAATCTGCCAGCTTGTAAAGGTCGTTTTACGATTGCTTTTTTCATTACAAACGTCTGACTGAAACTACGATGCGCTCTGCAAAGGTAAAAAAACCGAAACTGTACCGGTACCAACGTTTCGGTTTCGTTCCGGTTATATCGGTTCCAATAATAACGGTAAACGGTTTTCGGTTCCCAAAAAAATTTGTTTCGATTCCGGTTCCGGTACGCAATTTGAAACGGTTTATTTCGGTTAACGGTTCCGGTATTATGCCCTGGTTTGTATCAATATAATTCTAGAAATTGTCAAATTGATATTTTGGGTATTAATTTGATGCTTAATCTCTTAATTTGATACAAAAAAATATTCACTTAAACAAATATTAGTTCGAAAATTCAAAATGTCAAACTCTTTGACGCTTGGCACGTAACGTTATGTGTTGTGATTCTAGGCCAAACACAACAGTACCTCGAAAAGGAAAAAGTTATGGTGGAAAATAAGCTACTTTCATCGGACACTTCCCCAGATTATGTGTAGAAGGCAAGGTAAATTTTAGCAATGAAGCCAATGAAGAAAATAATTGTGAAACAACAAGAACCACAAGAAATAGAAAGACAAGCCCGAAATCATTCGCCGCCAACAACAAAACCTTGCTCGAGCATAGCTATAATTTGAGGGCTATATGCACGGCTATCCCTATGCGGGAACAACGAATGCGCGGCGTGCACATAGGGCCTGGGCACCCCTGAACTAAATAAAAATAATTTTGTACTTATTTAGTTCAACACAATTTTTGTATTTTTTTTCATGGGAAAACAATCCAAATGAACTAATATAAGCCTCAAGATTTCAATGTGGTGATTACTTTGTTTTGCCGTTCACCAATTTGTACCCTGCTTTAGAATTTGGAAATAAAACAAGAGATTTTTCTTTTTATATTCTGCACATCTGACTTACATTTGTGATTTTGCATTTTCATTGAAAATTTTGATAATTTTAGCGTAAGCTTACACAAAACATTTTGCTGTAATTGCAAGGAAACATGCCATGGTTAAAGTTGGGTAAGAAACCGGTTAGAAATATTGAAAATCAGCTAAAATTGCATTCACCATACATGAGATTTCAGCACTCTCCTTGAGCGCGTCTGTGTGTGTGTGCGTGTGTGTGTGAGTGTATTTGCGGGCATCATCATAAAATTCAATTAAAGCGAAACGCACACAATCAAACAAAAGATCAAATTAAATGCCAGGCAAGCAATTTACTTCGCTGTTGTGGTGATGCTTTCCTCATAGAGCTGCGGCTGCTGGGTGGGGATACTAATATATATGTGTGTGTTCTAGCTATATACATATATGTAAGTATGTTAGTGGATTTCCATCCATAGACGGATGGCACGCATTGCGGTTTAACGCGCTTTTCATTACGCTTCCACCAGGCCCAAAAAAAAAAATGAAATGACAGCCAAAGGAACAGCTAAAGACGAAGAAGATGCTGCGGTATTTTTACGACCATTTGAGTTCCTAATGGCAGCAGTCCAAGTGCTTCCACACACAGACAGCACAGGAAATCACATAAAAGTCATTGGGACTTAGTTAAGCTAGCGATATTAACAAATGCTGCTGCGAAACAGCACACACACACACACACACGCATCCGAACACACAAAAGGGATGATAATAAACCAAAGAAGGAGGCCACAACAACGAGTTTGGCGTTAAAAGATATCGCTAGATATATGTAGAGGAGACACTAAAACCCACATGTTACGGGTATTGTGGGTAGCCAAGCAAGCGAACTTGTCGCTTCCCATTCGTAGGATGTTGCCCCAAATGATGGATAGCGACATGGCTAGGCCATGGCCAGGACACGGTGACGCTGGCGAATTTAGCCTTCTTTTATGGGGTCACTGACCAGATTTAATGGTATCTTTAATAGTTTAAGGACTAGGCCACAATTTCGAAAAACGCAAAACGTTAGCAGGATATCTACATGGTACTTCGGAGGACTTTACCTAGATTGAAAACGGGCTTTCTCTTGGGTCACTACAGTTGGGGATATTCAGTATTATCTTTCATTTGTTTTGTGGTTCATTCTACTTTCAACCGACATCAACCATTAAACATTCAGCGGAGCCACAACCGCAGCTGAAATGACAACAAAAGTGTCAAAAAACGCCCATACGTACAGACATACATATTTATGTATGTATATGCAAAAGGCAACTACCATGACAGCATCTGCAGCACCAGCTCCAACAACTTGAACAACTGCTGACTGCGTCAATGACATTGCCGGACATTATGAAATTTTCAACACGACTGCATTATTAATACAATAAATAATAAATGCGAAACAAAGCGCGAAAAAAACCCCAATGGCAATGACAGAGCACTACACACAAAGACTCACAAGCACACACACACAGACAAAGAAAACAACAACTACAACAAGAAGAAAATAAATAAACAGAAAAAAACTGAAAGCTCAGGGAACGAACGTAAAGTATTGAACGACTTTGAAATGCTCTAAACACAAATCAAAATACACACTCCAGGTAAGTCCTTCACAACTGCACCCAATACATATATGAGGGCATCTAGAGGCAGAAGGCCGTCGCAGAATTCAATCTATTGAACAATTTACCAAAAATTACGCGAACCAAGGCTTCGTTGGTATAGCTGAAAACGCAAATCTGTCTATTTGTAGGTCTGGCTTAGGGCCTATATATAGATTTTATAAAAGTCTACCGTGCGTTACTTCTTTTTAGCTCCTTCTGAGGGTACCTTAACTAATTGCACGATTGAAGTGAATTTTTGTTTTATTTGTGTCTTTCTGTTTGCCGAAAAATGTTGAGAGAAATTTTTGTTTTCAATCATTAAAAATAATATATGTTCAAAGTGTTTTTTAAAGCAGTTATAGTATAACAGAAAAACGAAAGTAAATAAAGATAAGTGTTATTTTCTATTAGCTATGTAATGATAATTTACTTTGTAGATGTGATTGGGAACAATGTCTTTTATAACAGCGGTGGTCACGAAATTTAAGTTTGGGAGCAGTTTGACAACAAAAACAGTAAAAAACCAACCTTATCAGATAAGATCGAGTCGGCCAACGAGATTCACACTGATATGTTTTAATTTGCAAACAACTACTTCAGTACCAAGCTGGTCTCGATCGCGCACAGTGTACCTCCTGCTTCCAGCGGCGCCGTGCGTCAATATTGACTCAATAAGCATGAATTTTGTTGTTTCAACTTACTATTATGTAAGGCCGTTACTTGTTGCGACGTATGCTTGCGCGTGTCGGCGCCTCAAAGCAGACAATTTTCTTAAGCTTCAGAATAACTTAATGAAATGAATGAAATTAGCTCTTAGATCAGTGGAACATGGTCATCCATGGTAAAAATCGCGGTTTAGTATTGTCGTAATCATATTTTGGTAGTTATGTGATGTCATTTGTGGTTTTGAAAAGTCATTTTTTAAGGTTAGTGGTTTTATTCCCATGGTCCATGGAGGTCTCTTATCATGGAATTGATGACGTACATGATATCCCCTTGGTTGAGAGAGAGTTAATTTGGCATTATTACAATTTTTGGTCCTCTTTCGGTATTTTTTCAGCGATAAAAAGATTTAGTCATACGCAGTAAGTGGTATAAAAAAACCTTCATCATTTGACTATATTCGTGCCATTGGTCATCCACTGGCATTATCACAGGTTGAGTATTGTCACTATCACGGCTTGTAGTTATTTCTGGCGTATTCGCATTTCTTCGGGGTGTGATTTTTTGATTACTGTTAAACGCATTGTCCATCGAGTGTGGCTCATTAGAGGTTGAAAAGCAGTTTTTCCTTGGACTGTTAACATGAAGACTCGGTAGCTGTGAACTGCGATTTCACATTGATCCTTATATGATCTTCAGCCCCTTTCCACCCACAAGGCCAATCTTCCTTTCTGGATTTTTTGTAATGACTCTGGCGAGCACCAAACTGCTGATAAGGCGGGCAAGAATATAATTTTCAAAAATTAAAATTTTCCATTTAAATATTATTTTAATTATTGTATAATATTTTTAATGAGCCTTTTATATTTATGTTATTTATTTTAAATTATTTTTAAATATGAAATAAAGAAACAAATAAAATAAAAATATTTTATCACTTGTATCTTTGACATACAGAAAATTCTAAATATAACCAAAAAAGAAATGTTGACTTATTTAGTTTCCAGGGTTATTTTATAACACTTTCAGTTTTATATTTACCATATTTATTTAATTTTAATTTTATTATTTTTATATATAATTTTGTTTTTTTTTTCTTTTTTTTTCTTTAAGTCACTGTTTAGTCACTGTTGTCAAGTCACTAAGTTACAGTCACTGGCTAAGTTTTTGCTAATCTAGTTACTGTAGTACTGTCAAGCTCCCTGCTTAGTCACTGTCAAATTTTAGTTAAAAAATTATATTAATAATTATTTTTTATAATTTTTTTTTATTGGTTTTGTTATAGTTGGTAAATTTTATTTTTTAGAGAAAATTTGTTAGTCACTTTTTTATACTGTTGTACTTTATAAAAAAAATAATGAGTAGGTCTAGGCAGTAAAATAAATTTTAATTAAAATAATATGTTTATAATAATTTTGTTATATTTTTTTTCTTTTTTTAGCCTGTGAGATATTTTAAGAAGGCCAAATTTTTTCGCAAATATTTGGAAGGTTATTTTTTTGCTATTGCACCAGCGTCAAAGATAAACATATGACAGTGAAACTTCCCAAACTTATTGGATTTAGCGTTGTTAACTGTGGGTGCTTTTTTCTTGCGACAAAATTAAAAGATAAGCAGAGAGAAGCTTGGCTTGGCCCTTTGGGGCTGTATAGCCAATTTGACATTTACATTGGTTATCCCGGGTAAAATTCGATTATGCCTCGATTGTGGCTCTACCTCTACCCAAGCTCCGGCTCTGCGTCCATGTCATGGTGAATGTAATCCTTCTCAAACGTAAAACAGAAACAACACACAGCAATTGCAAATGCTGTTAAAATATTTTATTTACACGTCCTGGTAAATTGCAATTGGCAGTTGATTTGTTTTTGGCAAATTTGCATGCTTAACATAATTCATTTAATTTTGGCTTTTTCCATACAACAAAAAGTTCGACTGTCAGCACGCACACACACACACACACACACACAGTGAGGCAGTAAATGCACAGCCAGGTCTTAATCGAGGAAAGGGAACGACATCGTTTCCCCATTTCCCCGCACTGACAATTCAAGCGCAAAAGTATGCAACAAACACAAAATAAACAAAATCAGACAAGAACGCAGAGAGGAAAAGCGATAGCTATGCCAAGCTCGCCGCAGAGATTTTGCAGTTCGAGTTGGAGGCACGGAAATGGCGCCATTGCATTGGTTCCGTATCCGGTAGCGGTTGCCATAGCCGACACACATAATGTTACGGTTATGTTTGGGGTAAACGAGCCGAGGATTCCCTTCCTGGCAGTTGGCCATTACAGTGCGAAAGCATCGACAGTAACCAAATTAAAGATGCTATCTGGTCAGCAATTTTGTCAAGATTTTGGATTAAGGAGCATAGAACGCATAGAGCAATCGATCATATGACGAGTGAGTGTATTTGCGCAACTTTAATCAAAACTCGCCCAACCGTATCATAGTTTGGCTTTTCCAATTGCTTTTCCATATTTCGTTGAAAAATCCTCAATAAAAGTGGCTACGGCATCTCTCTTCAGTTTCAGTTTATGTCTGGAAATCCCTTAGAGACGCTTCAGCTAGTTTCGCCTGGGAATATTCAACATCTCAGCGGTGGCTGTCAATGCTAAAGAGAAGTTCACTTTGGGGTTCTCTTTTTTTTTGGGGGGGGGTTTTGTATGCCCCCCTGAACTTTTTCTTTTTTCGCTCTCCCTCTTTGCGGGCAGTGACCGTGTGCCTCTGGACCAGCAGCAATCGTCCTGTTCATGATTGCGTGAAATCCAACGAGGCGTGGGTGGACCAACGACCCCTTGCCTTGAGAAGGCGATCGCCATCGTGAAATAATTCGTTCGCTTAAAATTGTAATTTCCTTACTTACGTTTTGTAGTCCTTTTTGTGTTTGCTGGCAGAAAGGGGAAGGGATGGGAAAATGGAAGGGTGTTAAGGGGTTTCCGCTGGAAATTTATTACGCATGCTGCAAGGCGTTTTTATATCATTTTTATTCGACGAAGCGTTTTACTGTCCAACTCGAGGAGCAAATTAAGTGCAGCTGCTCACACACACACACACACACACACACACACATGTACGTTCATTAGGTCTGAAATGAGTTTCGTTTTATTAAGAAGACACCTCGAGTCTGCTTTATGGCCGAATGCTTCATCCAAAAGTTTATATCAATTGCGGTTGTCAAAGCAAATTGAATTTCATCTGCTTACATATGCATGAACACGTGTAAAAACAACAACAACAACAACAGCAACAGCAATATTCCATTTCCTCACTTTCTCCCTCAGACTTCCGCGACAAACGTGCTTCAGGCCAAATTGAAGCTTAATCAATTTACTTCAAATTAAAAAATTAAATGCACTTGTAATCAACTTTGACTTGTACGCTCAAGTGGCTTAGTGCAGCTAAGTACTTACTCTAGGGAAGGAATTAACTGCACTGTAACGAATAAGGTATATGAAACTCAGTTTTATTGAAACATTATTAAGAAAAATCATTTGTAACTTGTTAGTTCCCCTTTCGGACAATAAAGTTTCCATGGTTACTTAGGAAGCAAAAATTTGGGACACTTTGTCGAATTTGTTTACCACCATTTAAGTACATCCTCTTTACTGTGTAAGCGTTTTAAGCTCAAGAAAACCTTAATTGATGCCACTAAACAGTTTTGTGAAATTACTGAATTATTTGTATTGTCCTGTCTCTCTTCATACAAATACATATTTAAATCGTCGTTGTCTCCACTTTCAGATAAAGCATTTGTGTCAGAGCTGCTTTACTCATTTAGTTGCACTTTGATACAATTTTTGAATTCTGTTTCGAATTTCGAACATTTTCAAAACGTAGAAATAGAGGAAAGCTAACTGCGGCTCGACCGAAGTTCATATAATTTATATAAGTATAATTATATAATCAGGGATAGCCCAATCCTACCTAGACAGGAAAAGAAAACTCTATATTTGCTTTATCGATTTTAAGGCTGCATTTGACACGATAAATCGTCATAGCTTATATTTAAAGCTAAGTCATTTGGGAGTATCGACGAAATTTATTAACACGTTGAACAGCCTGTATGAAGATAATCGCTTTTCTGTTTGGGACGGATGTGAGCTCTCTGCCTGGTTCCCAAACAACACCGGAGTAAAACAAGGATGTCTCCTCAGCCCACTCTTGTTTTCATTATATATTGACGACATATCATCGTACCTGCCCGGAGGAGTTGATGTTCATGGTTGCAACATAAAGACCTTGATGTACGCTGATGACATGGCGTTACTGGCTGATTCCCCTGAAATGCTCCAGAGCATGATAAATGAGCTATACGACTACTGTAAACTGTGGAGTCTACAGATAAACGTGCAGAAGACAAAGGTACTGGTTATAAAAGACGGCCGTGGTCGAACGCCTAAAGCCGATAAATGGTTTTTAAATGATGCCGAGCTGGAGACTGTAACTAGGTTTAAATACCTGGGTGTCACTCTAACAGGAAACATGAATTTTAGGCCTCACCTCCAAGAGAAATTACTGGACTCGAAGAAAGCGATAGACTGCTCATTGGAAATACTTTTTTGGAAAACCGCTTGTTTGAAGCTGCGGTTAGGTCTGTGGTAAGCTATGCGTCGCAACTATGGGGATGTACCCAGTATGAAGAAGTTGAGCGACTTCAAAGGATGTTTGTTAAACGGATCTTTAAACTGCCAAACACAACTCCGAATTACGCCATCCACTTGGAAACCGGCCTGCCAACTCTGCACCTCTTCTGTCTTCAAACGCACTTCAAATACATCCGTAAGATCTTTGATATGCCCAGCGAAAGACTGCCCATAACTGTAGCAGACATGATGTTAGCTAGCAAAACGCAAGTGTTCGAGAAATGGCAAGCCACAGCTTCTACTTGCAATGTCGATATCATCCTTGATTGTCCTGAGTCTTGGGAAGCCTCACATAAGCTGATCCTGGAGAACATCGAGTTACGGGAAAGAGAAAATGTCAAATATCTGGCGTCCCAAAGTGAGTCAAGAACACTTTACAAAAGCTTGAACCACAACCTTGGAACTCTGAACTACTTTCAAGACCACTTTGGCATCCAAACGATCTCCTCATTATGCCGTGCTCGTTGCGAGATGCTAAATCTGAATTACAGGCCGCACGTAAGCTCCATCAATACTGACTGTACACTCTGCAACCTCCGTGTAACTGAGAATGTTGCGCATTTGATCGGGGTTTGTCCAATCTTGGGAGAGCTACGGAGTTTGTACCTCAACAAACCTGCACTATCGGAAACCGAGATTGTAAGCTGGTTGAATGGAGAGAACTTGGAGATATTGTCTTCGTTTTTTCAACATGCCCTGAAATATCGCCTTGCTATCTTAACCGAATACTTATAACTAGTCAATAACCGAAATGTCACTTCTTGCCGTTAAATTTGTTTTTAAAATTTTGTTTTTTAAATTTGCAACTCGGATTTTCTTCCATCCATAGTTTTATATTGTCAGTGTGCTGTCTAAAAATTAAAGAAAATACAAATTATCGGCAAACTTAATATTAGTTTGTTACATTATTTTTTAACTTAAGTGTCTTTATTTCGCCAATTTCGCCATATATTCCCACAATTTTCCAGTAGCCTTGGCTTGTTAACGCAAACCTATGTCTTCAAAATAAAATCCTACTACTACTAGAAGTAATTGTCATTACAATCGATTGTCTACATTTTTAGCGCCCTTGTTAAACCAGAACTAAGCTCCCCATTTCCCGAACTAACCCAGCCATTTATATTGAACTGTGCCACTTTTTGTCATAAGAGGCAACTTTTTGCTTTTCTTAAGCACGTTGCTGTGCCTACCTGTTCTTCCGATTTTGATCAAACTCCCCACCGATAATGTTCATAACTGGAAGGTACAATATAATGATGCTACCATTGAAAACAAAAAAGGTTTTCTCACTAGAATTACTTTTGCGACCAATTGTTGCCATGGCAGCTATATGCTATAATCATTCGACTTAAATCAAAATTGGCAGAATTGTGTGAAAGCATATAATATTAATCTGTAACAAGTTTGGGACCGATAGCATTGAAAACAAAAAGGGTTTTTCTGACTAAGACTTATTTTCAGTCATATCTTTTAAATGGCAGCTATACTATACAGTTGTCCGATTTTCATCCAACTTGGTGGAATGATATAAAAGTATAGAAGCCACAGAAATCACTAGAGATTTTCGTATAAACGCTTGTTATACCCTTGGAGAGGGTATATTAAAATTGTCCGGATGTTTGTAACGCATAGAAGGAAGCATCTCCGACCACATAAAGTATATATATTCTTGATCAGCGTGACGAGCTGAGTTGATATAGCCATGTCCGTCTGTCCGTCTGTCTGTCCGTCTGTCCGTCCGTCTGTTTCTATGCTATCTCCTCCGTCAGTTTTAAAGCTATCGTAACCAAACTTTGCACGAAGTCTTTTGGTACAAATACGCTGCACATTTGTCGGAACCGGCCGGATCGGATGACTATAGCATATAGCTGCCATAGGAACGATCGGTTGAAAAAGTAGTTTTAGTGAGAAAAACTTTTTGTTTTCAATGTTATCGCACCCAACCCTCGTATTTATAAGTTTTCTAGGATTTCACATAATTTCCCTGAGATTTATCAAAATCGGACAACTATATAGTATAGCTGCCATACAAAGTATAGGTCTGAAAAAAATCTTAGTGAGAAAAACTTTTTTGTTTTCAATGCTATCGCTCCCAACCCTGGTATTTATAAGTTTTTTATGCTTTCACATAATTTCAGCAAGTTTTATGCATATCGGGCGACTATATAGTATAGCTGCCATACAAAAGATAGATCTGAAAAAAAGTTTTAGTTCGAAAAACGAAATTTTAGTACAAAAACTTTTTTGTTTTCAATGCTATCGCTACCAAACTCGTTACTGATCAATATGATATGCTAACACATAATTCTGTCAAGTCTGATCCAAATCGGATAACTATAGCATATAGCTGCCATAGGAATGATTGGTCGAAAAAATAGTTTTAGTGAGAAAAACTTTTTTGTTTTCAATGGTAGCGTGTTTGTACGTTTCAGTTATAAATATCATCTGTCTCAACACAATTTTAGAGAGTTTGATCAAATTTGTTCGTATAGCCACCATAAAAAAAACTGGCAGAAATATATCATGCTCCAAGTGTATATAAGCTTCGGTCGCTCTCTATTTTATTTTATATTAAAACTGCTCGAATTTATGTGTGAAGTGGCACCAAAAAGCACGCATACTAGATCAGATGGCGAAAATAAAGCGAATTGAAACCGACTATACAAAGCCAAGTAGATTTGAGTAGTTGATTCCAAATCGCTCAAATTCACCATCTGATCTAGTAGGCGTGCTTTTTGGTGCCACTTCACATATAAATTCGAGCATTAAAAACCAAACCACGGTCACACCGTCAGGGCTGCAAAGGCACTAATAGTAGGTTGGCAGCGCCTTTACGCTCTGCTGTTAATTGATATATTCGATGCGCACCAATTTTGAAAAAAAATAAAGCATGCTTTTCACATAGTACGAGAAGGTTTTTGTTTTGGAACGACTTGTAACTATGATGGGAGATTAAGCCATAGATCTAAAGCTAAGTTCTGCATCTGTCTTGCATATAGCAGGCACATCCAATATTTTCCATTTTGGGTTTACTTATCAAGAATTTAGACCTAACTGTTTTGAGAAGCAATTGTTTTTGATTTCAAATATTTTTCAGTGTGACCATATGCGCGCATACATAAAAAAAACACATAATTTTCTTACGATGTAGAAATCTGTAGATGGTTTTCAAATCAACGGGGATGAAGTAGATGGCAACAAAATTCGTCTAGATGGCTAACCTTGAACATGAGCAAAGCAAATAATTGATTTGTGGATGAGGGTTTTAGAAATAATTTTACATTAAATCAGTTAAAAAAGGGACAGATCCCTCCCCAAAAGGGGACAAATTGGCCATATTGCGACAGCAGATATATCAAAGTTTATTTAAAAATTTAAGAAACAACCACTACACAGAGAAAAAAAATGGAAAAGGTACACGAAAATGTGGGATTTCTACACGTTTCGACCGGGATTTTCAACCCATTACTTTTGTGTAGCTTTTCTGCACGCCGCATGTTGAAATGAGAAAGCTAAACGCGGCGTGCAGAAAGCTTTACGCGGCGTGTAGAATTCAGAAAGCCACACGCGCGTGCAAAAACCTACACAAAAGTAATGGGTTGAAAATCTCGGTCGAAACGAGTAGAAATCCTTCATTTTCGTGTAGCTGTTTTAATGTTTTTTTTTTTAACAAATTTATATTTTTTTTACTTACTCTGGTAGATTTGAAACCCCGGCCCCTTGGACTGAAACACGATTGGAATGATGTTCTAGACATCTCCGCCACGTCACGCGTGTAAGGCAAGGCCTCTAAGACATTACTTGTATTGAATCTGCTAAAGGCACAATCCAATATTTGCTTGCTTGTAATTCTCAAGTTCTAGTTCAACGCAATCGCTATTTATATACAGGCAACACGCAGCGTTTAGATTTTGTAAATCTAAACGTACACTTAGAAATCCCACACGTCACGTGTGACAACCAGCTGGCTAAACGAAAAATATAAGAATTCAGTACTGATGTAGAGCTAAATTCTTTGTGTAGAATTTCTACACGCGCGTGTAGGATTTCAATATCCAAACGTTAATGTAAAAAACCTAAACTTCCGTGTGGTTTTCAGATAGGACTTTCTAAAACAAAATAGTACGTTAAAGACTTTGTTGACTTTGCCTTTGCCCACGCAGCATTTAACTTTTCTACATTTGCATTTAGATTTTTAATTTCTACACGTCGCGTGTATCTTTTCTGCACGTCGCGTGTGGCTTTCTGAATTCTACACGCAGCGTGTGCAATTTAACAGGGCCAAATACGCTGCGTTTAGGTTTGACATTTCTACACGCGCCCTGTAGCCAATTTTGTTTCTCTGTGTAGCAATAATGTATTGTTGTAAGGCAGTACAAAAACTTCAAGACGTTTTCGTCATCATTATTTATGTTTAAAAACCCGTTATGAGTTTATACAGTTTTTTTTGGTTAGTTAGTTTTCCAGCTGCTTAGATTATTTATGCCTAAATGCTCTCCTTAAGCCATGTGCCTTAAAAGGCATTGACTTAACCCCAAAGCTCCAACAAAGGCCATGCAAATGTCGGTCATTTTAAGTGGCGTGAGCAAGCCGAACTGGACGGCACATTATACTCAAAGGAATGGGCCGTCGTCACTAGAATTTTTGTCGATTTTTATTTCACTTCGTTTCTCCCTCAGTTTTTTTTCCACCATTTTCTCTGTATTTTTCCTTTTTTTTTTTTTTTTTGTTTTCGTGCGCGTTGCGACTGCGACGCGTGAAAAGGCTCGAGGCGCACTTTGTAAATTGAAACCACAAGCCCAGCGCCTGGTCCCCGAAATGGAAAGGGATTAGCAGAGGCAGCTCATCAGCAGACCACAGTCACTTTGAATGTGAGCCAACTAAGAAGGAAGAAAAAAACACAAATTTTGTTTAAATTTAAGAAACTTACAAACAATAAAACCTGAATTAACCAAATCTTATCGACGGGAAGTGCTTTATTTTCAGTTTTCATTCATTTTGATTTGACTGAGTTAATTCTTTCACAATAATCTCAATTCCGAGAAACAATGCCATGGACTTTAAATTGGATGTGTATTTTGGTTGCATGGAGTTGGGATATGCTTCCGTCGTAAAATGGCTTAAAAGTGATTCCATATTCCAAAAATACTGATTAAATCCGCTTTGATTCGTGATCCGGTTGTGCTGGGTTTACTTACCCCAATGACGTTCCAGCTCCCGCCAATCCCCTGCAAACTAAATACATTTATAGCATTTTGTAGTTTATTTTGAATTGGGGATTTTTATTCAATTGTGGTTTACATTTAAACTATTTACTGCATATTTTATCGCCTGGCCCTTGGTATTTCTGTCTTTAATAGATGGCCCGAACTGCTTGTTGGACTCTTATATATATATGTGTATATATTTAGTTCTCTATATCAAGTGCTTGTTACCATGTTGTTCTTTTTGGGGGGTGCTGGCTTTTCTTTCCTTTTTTTTTATAATTTTAGCTTAAATCTTAAGTGTGCTCTGATCGCTTTCTATGGCAACTCTGAACCTTTTGGTTGTGCTTTCATCAAGTTGGTAATAATCTAAATGGGTTTTTGTTTCGCAACTTGTTGTTCGTGTTTGCTCTTCACTTACATATACGTTCAATACATCAATTGTATTTCAACTATTTGACAAAAAAAAAACTATTCCATATTTTTGTTTTTGATTTGAAGTTATCGATAAATATGGTAGCTTGTGTATTTTTGAAGAGAGGACTGTTTTGAGTTTCCGCATTCAGACGAAACTCAAATCACTCACCTTCTGTATACTTTTTGTAAACACATTTCTTTTCTATTTGTATTATATTTTGTTTCGTACTTTAGATTTGGCCTTTGGTATGCATTCTTTACCTGCTCTTTGACAGACTCTCCATATGGATGGTAATGGCTTGTGTTTGCTTCTTCTGCTGAAAAAAATTGACATATTTGGTGCTGCCAACTGGAATCGTCTGTCGGGTTTTCTCTTTTATTTTTGTATATATATTTTTTCTTTTTCTTCTTTTTGGCTGCTTTGCGTTTCCGCTTGGCGTTGACTAACAGCTTGAATTTCCGGCATTTGCGGATGAGTGAGGGGGTGGGGGTGGGGGTAGGGTTCTGGTGGTTAGCAAGTTTTACAAACTTTGGCCAGAATGCGGAGTGATTCGGATTCTGATGCAGCTTTGATTTTGCACACCAATTACGTGCATAGTTCCTACTATAGTTCTACTACTGCTACCACTTCGATTGAGAGTGAGTGAGAAGGGTGGGGCTGTGGGGCTGCGGGGTGTGGGGGAAGCGGAAATGTGTGTTAACTGTAAAAGTCGGCTTCAGTTACAACTGGCTCTAACCCAAGATCTTCTTGAAATAGCTAACAGTTTCCGGTTTTGTAAGCGAGCGTCGTCGATTGGGCTTGAATGGCGCCTCGGTTTCCTCCTGAAGGAAGTTGCGTCTTGTTGTTGTTGCTGCTGTTGTGGTTGCCATCTCCGACTCGGTGGTAGTCACCGTTTGCTCAGTGGCAACTGTCTCAACTGTCTCCGCACTCATTTCTCTTACCTTTGTTGTTGTTGCTGCTGGAACTGGGGATGTTGCTGAAGTTACACTGACTGCTGCTGCTGTAACTGTGGATGTTGCTGCTGTTGCATTCAATTTAATTTCATTAGATGTGGTTGACTTTATGCTGCTGCTGATGGTAGTTGTTGTTGTTGCAGTTGTAACTGGGGATGTTGCTGCTGTAGATGTGGATGTTGCTGCTGGTAGTGCTGAGGTTGCTGATACAGTGATTGCTTTATCTACTTTCACAGTTGTTACAGCTGTTGGTGCTAAAGATGTTGTCTCAACATTGGCTGATGTTGCTGCTGAAGTGTCTGTTGTTGCTGTTGTTGTTGTTACTACGATTGGCGCTACTGATGTTGTTGTTGTTGTTGTCGTGGGCATGCTTGGCTTCCCGCTGGTTGTCTCCTCACTTGTTGGTGCTACGGTTGTGGGTGCTGCTGTTGTTGTTGTTGTTGTTGTTGCTGTAGCTACATGCTCCAAGTATTCTGCATGTTTGGCCGGCGGCACATAGTGCGATTTCACGAGCAACATGGGTGGAATGAAATGTGAGTTGTCAGTCGATTCCTTATGCATGGCATGTGTGGGCGTAACCGCAGGGGCTGCTGTGGTAGTTGTAGTTGTTGTTGTGGTAGTGGGCGTTGAGCTGACTGCCACTGTAGTGGCTGCTGCGGTTGTTGTTGTTGACTTAGGCTTCAACGTTGTTGTTGTTGTTGTTGATGTAGATGTTGCTGCTGTCGTTACGGTCGTCCACTCACTTATTGTCGGCATAGTCCTCAGATCCTGCTGCAATATCTTCTTCTTGTGTGGCAAATGTTCGTATATTTCATTGGACACCTCGCTGTCGCTTCCGCTATCGCTGGGTGGCATCTGCTCTATACTTAAAGCCGGCTGGTCACCCATCATCATCTGCATCATATCCTCCTCCTCGGGCGGTGGCTGCTGTTGCTTTTGTCCCGATTTCTTAACCGGCTGGGGCACTTCATCTGGTATACCCATTGACGCGAAGCGTTCGGTCGGCACAGCAGCGGATGGAGCCACTACCTCAATATTGAGGCCCGAGTTGAGTCTATAATTTGGCACCAGGGGCAGCAAGTCTACATCATTATTCTCGTTATTGTCTGTGCGTATGTTCTGAATAATCTGCAGGGATTTGAAATGGGAATTGGTGATATCGGTAATCCGTTGAGCCTCCAGTCTTTCCTTGGGACAAATGAGTTGGCGTATGGCGCGTTCCCGATCCTGCAATATTCGAGATTAGCCGACTGCGCACCGCAATCCCAAACCCACCCGCTTACCTCCTTGCCCTTGCAGGTGTGTCGCAGTAGACCCTCTTCCTGACAGTTGCGTATCAACTCAATGCTGGCCGTATCCGCCATGTACTGCATGGTCAGATTTGGCATATCCTTTAATATACAGGCATCCGCCCAACTGGGCACTAGATTCAACAAGTTCTTCGATCAGCCAGACACGTAAAGACAAAAAAGCCACCTCTAGGTACTTACCCGGCATCTCGCACAGAAATGAAGCGGTTTCTGGGCCACCACAACGCAGAGCATGCCAACGATAGTCACGAATGGGATCGATTACGGCGCACAAAGGGGCATCCATTAGGGGCAAGGACTCGGCCCAGTAGCCGGTATCTGTCACCAGTGGGCGTGAGTTCCTTTAGAGAGTTTGGAATCAAAGCCAAATTTAATTTGAAAAGATATTTGAAAAAATTACTCATACGACACGTACACCTGATCAACATTTTTAGGTGACAAATTTTTAAATTCAAATTGGCAGCTACATTGTTAAGTAAGAAAATATTCAGCTGATATAAGAAGGCCACACTGCGTATGTGTAATACTAAAAATTGCTCATACGACACGTACATCTTTTCAAAATTTCTATGTCAAACATTTTGAAATTCAAAATGTCAATCTGTACAAAAAGCCAGCTTTACAACTGAAATCACAGAAACAGACCACACTGCGGATGAGTAATAAAAATCTTATTAACTAAATTTTCTAACTTTTGTTTTCTCGAGCGCTTAGCATTATGTATTTTCGCTCCAAAATTATTAAATGATAAAACCAAAAAACTAAATTTAAAATTCAAATTAAGCGCCACCCTTAAGTTTCGTAAAAAATTCCTCATACGACACGTTCACCGAATCCACATTTATATATTCGGAATGTTTAAAATCAAAATGTCACCAATTAAACTAAATGAAGTAGGCAAAACGTCACCAGCGTATTAAAACTAAAAATTAAAAAAAAAACTCCAAAGTCTCCTCCTTGTAATTTCGAGAATTCGGACCAAACTTCAAACATGAAGGAATTAAAATTTACGCATTGAAATATTCACTCAAATACACCCAATGCATTGCCCCACACTCTTATTTTTATACACATGTCAACACGAACAAAACAATTACAACACAATGCTGTTGCCATTGTTGTTGTTGTCGTACTTACGACCACATGAAACGATCCGAGTTCTGCGGTCGCATGAGTCCAATCCAAACGATGTCGTTCACATCCAATTCCCTCAGCAGGTCACGCGTTGCATCGAATTGAAAACTGTTGTCGACTAGCGAACAAAAAGACACAGAAAACAAAGAAGGAGATGACAACGGCAACAGCAAGAAGAACAAGAACAAAAACATTTGCAAATGAAAACGAAACGACAAATGGCTTTTATTTGTACAAGCATTTTCTATTAAATTCGTCGAGCGCGACAATTGCCAACGACAGGCGGGAGCTGGCTGGAGCGGGAGGAGAAGCAGCAGGATCAGCACTGGTTTGTTGAGTTTGAATATGAATATGCAAATGCTTTGTTTTGTTCTGCTTTGTTGTCCATCCTCACTGAGGTATGAACAAGTATGTGGGTAAATATTTTTCATAGCATACTTTTGCGGGTTGCACCGATCAACAACTTCATTTTTTTTTTTTGTATACAATTACCACCATAAACCGCATACATTGACCGCTTTCAATGTTGATTTAGATGCATTGAACTGTGTTGTTTTGCTATCTCCATTGGCCACGAGAGACCCGGCCTCACTCCGCACTGCAGTGTACGGCGTTTGTCACATGGATTTATTGTGTGTGTTCTGGGGCATGGAAAGCGGTTACCCTTTGTTGGATTCACATTCACCCCCAGCCCTGACCACATAAAAGACTTGACTGTGGCTGCGTCATTTTGCTGCCATTTCATTCATTTGTAAAACTCAATGTTAGTTGTTCCCGCCACCCCCCCCCTGCTGCACCACAGGCCGAAAGGCATTCGTAGTCTAGGTGGCATAGCTTCAGCCATGTTATTTGTCGTCCTTCTTGCTGCTCGCTCGTCTGCTGTCACAACAGCTGCCGGACGTTTGTAATAATGTGCAACCAGCTCTGCACCTTCATGTTGCCGCTCCCCCGGTCACTGGGCTTATTTGCATTTCACATTTTGTTTGGAATTTGGCATTCCTTTCAGCAGCTGCTCCACCACCGCCCCCGCTCCTGGACCTGGCTTTGTGCTCACCTGTCACCAGATTGGCATGATGGAACTGACAAACGGCATCAGCCTCAAACCAAGAGATGCGATCACGAAAGAACCTATAGAAGACATTCAAACCCTCTTGGGGCATTGTCCAAGTGTTGCTGACATTCACCTGCAATGAGAAAGTATGCAAAATATGTATAACAGCGAGAAGAATAAAAACAAACTTAAATTGCCTTAATTAGCCCTTTTAATGAATTTATCAAACTGATGCTCTTAAGTAGAGCAGTGAATTCAAGTCTTGGTGGTGCAACCGGTCGCAGATTCGTACACCGAGGGGGTGTGCTTTCCCCAGTAGCGGATCCAGGGGGCTTGGGGGGGGGAGAAAAACCAAAAAAAAAATGCTGACGAAATGTCACTTGCGTTGAAAATTCCACGTTTATATGATCGTCAAAAACGCAACATGCATGTACCGAGGATATAACGGTTTTTAACCCCCCATGTTAAATATTTATTTACAAAATACTATACTAAGAAAAAGAAAGAAAAAAATAGTAAATATTTAGTATTCGACCGTTCTGAACAACAATTTTGGGAAAAATGTAATCGATGGACCGCGAATTATAAAGAATTATATAAGTCTGAGTTACGTGTATGACGTTTTTTATTTGAAATTATGTTGTACTTAAAGGTAAAATTTGAAATATGCCCTACACATCCTGGAAAGTTTATCAATGTTTATTGATTGAGCAGTTTGTGGGTACTAACTTATAAATTCTTTTTCCCGAGCGATTTAAAAAAAAATTTCCTGCGGCGCTTTTTCTTTTCTAATTTTATCTCCAAACTAGGGATTAAAACCGAAACGAATTTAGGTTTCGCTCAAGGCATATATATTGGCCGAAACCTTTTTATTCTCTGTACCAAAGGTACGCAGAGTAATTAAGTTTGTATGTAACAGGAAGAACGAATCATTTCCGACCCTATAAAGTTTATATATTCTCGATCAGCATCAACAGCCGAGTCGATTAAAATAAAAATCAAATAGGGATACGATACAAATTAGCTTTATGTATCGATTTGCCGAAGAAATGATAGAGACCGGATGAGCGGTTCTCAAGTAATGAACAAAATAAACCAGTGAAAATGTTATGTATACAGTCTGTGATTACGGAAACCGCTTGTGAATTCTGGACTTAAATAATTATTTGAAATATTGCTCTTTTTTGGGGTCGTAATGTGGCAATTCGCCCTTCTCATTTCGACAGAGCCTTTCTATTAGGGTATTCACTTTGTTGAGCACATAGGCACTTGGGGAAAAGTGTAAGCATTTCCAACAACCATTTACTCTGAACAAATTGTGCACAGCTTGCTCGACCCAGACCCTGACTACGAAAAGTAGAGCACTTGTGCCCAAACAGTGTGCTCATATTTTGTTTAGAATAATTGATATAATTCGCTTGCTTTCCATTCCAGAACAATATCTTTAATGCTATTAGTTGGAATTTTTTTATTTATATAATTTTTTCTGATCAAATCTCGAAAACATAACAGACTGAATGTCAAACGTTATTGTGCACAAATTTCGTGCACAGAGGGCTGCTCACAATACTAGTCAGGCAAACCTGCCCAAGTGCCCATGTGCTCAACAAAGTGAACACCCTTTATGTTTTGTGTGTGGAAGTGAGTTTGTGAAATAAAATCTCAACTTTTGCTAATTCTTGTTGATTTTTTCACCACAAAAAACAGTCATCGAAAATAATTTTATAAATCAAGTTTTTTTACTATCATTTAGTCTGCTCCAGCGTCTTAAACATTTTGTAGGCGGTAAAAGGCAGTTGTGCTCAATCTAAGATTTTAATATTTCGATTTCGCTTTATGATAACAATTGAGACGCAGTTAATTCACATACTATGTGTTGCATTTTATTTGATGTTCACCGCACAAAATCGTTTCATATAATATCCTAGGACTAAGATCTACCTATTCTGAAAAGCACAATCAGATTCGAACAATCTTGAGTGATCTTGAGTGACCTTAGCCCCCCCCCTTAGCCAATTCCTAGATCCGCCACTGGCTTTCCCCCTTCTCTGGGTCGTTACAGTCAACCAACTGCTGCGCCTCATGAAGGCGGAGGGACATGTGGTGGTGGCTCACTGTCTGAGTGGGCGGTTTCCATTAGCCTATAGCCGTAGCCTAAATCGGTTCGCTTTCTAATTCTTTTTAAGAACAAAAAAACCGTTCAGCTGAAGATGCTTTCTCATGCAGCCACTATCTGGTGAAGGTGGCGGCTGTGTTTCTTTTTTTTTTTAGAGCCCTCCCACACTCTACCCGCCATTTACACATATTTGCTTTCATGTGTGTCACTTTCAGCTTGATTTAAGAAACTCGACGCTCAGTTGACTTTATGTTGCCG
This sequence comes from Lordiphosa stackelbergi, assembly GCA_018904235.1. Lineage (NCBI taxonomy): Eukaryota > Metazoa > Arthropoda > Insecta > Diptera > Drosophilidae > Lordiphosa > Lordiphosa stackelbergi. The sequence goes on from JAEIFU010000008.1 coordinate 178,441, forward strand.
GAGCTGGGGTTCGCTTTTCTTGGTGTTGTTATGCATTAAGCATACGCCCCGTAAAGCGTTTACATTTTTAATGCCACCACCTTTAGCACGCACCAGGCGGTGCATGAGAATGAGTCTACGACATTAAAAATACATACAACGAAACACACGCGCCCATTTGCATAGTATCCCCGGCCACAAACCCTCGTACGCGTGGGCGGGAAATCTGCTTTGAAGGCTCTGTCATATATTTCATTAGGCCGTCTCCAGAGCTTGAAGTAACCTCGTCGCTTCCACGCCAGGGATATGCCACAGAATCTCTCTCCTTCTTCTTCTTCTTTTTTCCAGCCAAGGCGTGCTGAGACCTGAGACCAGAGCTGGCAGTGAGCAACTAACAATGCTGCCACATTAACTAATTACGAGCAGAAAAGCGAGAAACCGAACCGGATGGGCTAATTAAATTTGTTAACAAAATATGTTACAGGACTTAAGACAAGCGCCAGCTTCAAACATTTTGATGCTGTGGCAGCGGGAATGCGAAATATGAAATTCCATATGCGAAGCATATAATTTTTCCACCAAATTATAAATGAAATTTTTGTTGAGTTTCTTTGCCGAGGCAAATGTTTCATTAAGTTAATTAACATTTAATTGAAAATGAGCCGCATACCCGGCCGTTCTTTCTTCGTTTCATCTTGCTTGAAACGGGCCCAAAGTCAAAGGAAGGTAGATTTATTAAGCAAAACGCCAATTCGAATTTCAGAGCAGCAAAAGACAGTCATTTGAGAGTTGAAACGAAGCGTATCGATGACAAGAAATGCCGCAAATTCAATCAATTATCATTTCGAAATGTATACCCCGACGACATTTATTGGCTAAGTGAGTTGCATTTGCTGCAGATGACAGCTATATTTTAATGCAATACCGGACAAAAGCATTGCAAAGCTTATTCAAACTGTTGGTCTATGAGATTGACGCGTTTATACATTACCGATAAGCAGTTACGTTCTGCCTGTTACATTCGGCTTGCGTAAGGCAAATGAAAACATTTTGATTGAAGTTGACACCCCTTGTAGTTGGTTCAGACTTAAAATATTTGCTTAGTTTTTGTTTAAAATTCCTGGATTTCATTCCTTCCAACTCACTTTGCTGTGACAAATACCAATTGAATTTGTCTCCATCAACGGCACTTGTTTTCACTCATCCCAAACAGATATGCACAAGTCATTGATTGGTCTTTCAATCATTTTAAGTCAGGCCACAGTCAACTAAGTATATTTTTGTGTGTGACTGCATTATCAATTATTCTATGCAAATTCTTGTGGTCTTTTATACAAAATACGAGGAATCAAATGTCACTTTAATAATCAATTTGGGTGAAAGAGACAGACAGAGAGAGAGAGAGAGAGGGACGGTCAACAGCTGTTGACTTTTTGCTCAACATTTTGCCTCGTTATGGCTTGTTTGTAATTATGATGAAGACGTGGCACAGAGGAGACTTGGCTACAAAATTATACAAAAGAATAAGTGAAAGCTCAAAGCGCTGCCAAGCACTTTTTCTTGTTGTATAATTTCGGTATTTGCATTTCCACCATCTCTCACCCACTCGCATTTCCATTTTGTCTCCTGCATCACTTCAGGCGGGGCAAGTTTCGGTTCCTGAACAAAAGCAAAACGAGACACGAAGTAGGAGGACTCTGCCCTCATTTTTCTATGCACAACAAAAAAATGAAAACACAATGTATCTTTTAATAAAACAAAAACGGGGGGAGAAAGAGAGAGGGTAACAAAATAGTTTATTTTACCAAAAGGCTTAACAAGCAGCCACTTAACGTAAATTTGTATTTACCTTGAGTGCGTCCTCTGAGCACTTAAATACATACACAGATAATACGTGGCTGTATTTGTGCCAATTATGATAATAAAACAGTTTCAGATTGCAATTTTAAAGGGAGAAAGCCAATGTGTAATTTAAATTCGAAAGGGTGAAAAGCTTAATCTGCTTTATCTCTCAGCCATTTGGAGTGTGAGTGGCAATGAATGGGAAATGCTGGATTGATTGGCAATCAAAGCTGTGATTACCTCAAAGGTCTTCCCTTTATCAGCCTGAATACTGATATTGTCATCCGGTTTCGATTGAATTTGACAGAACCATTTAAAGTCTGATGAAAATATCCACTGGCAAAGCTTCAGTTCATGGATTTTGGATTATTATGATTCTCGAATTTTTAGTTTATGTTAACAACCACAATTATTTTTAATAAATTTCAAGAATATAACTTAAAAGTAAAGTCAAGTTGTTTAACTTGATACTTAGTAATCGATACTTAGTACTCAGTACATTCTCAGTTCTCGATACTCATGACTCGATACATACTCAACTCACTATACTCTGCTGCTACGGCAAACGGCAGCTGACTTTGCAAAGACAAAAGAATCTGTCACACAGATAAAATTTTTCTAGTTTTAGTCCCCCAGTTATACGTCCATCTTTCTCAACTTCTACCTGTTTTAATGGAGTGTCAATCAAGTTTAAAATCAGATCTCTTAGGTCAATAGTACAGCGGTGGGCACGAAATTCAAGTTTGAGAGCAGTCCAACATCAGAAACAACTAAAATCGCTGCAGTCGAATGGCCCGACCCCAAATTACCCTGTACTGGAGTTGGCAAATACATCGTTACATCGATTCACGAATTGATTTTTTCCATGATTGAGAAACATTAATATAATTTTTAGGAATCGACTTAAATCGAATGAAATATCAACACTATTTAAACAAGCGAAGACGGCAGAACTTAAGCTATGTATAAAATATTAGTTTTGGTGGATTATGTGAGGAAGGGAAATATATAAATGCATAAATATGTATGTATTGTACGCACCTCTACATACACATTGCATATTATGCGTTTTTGGTTACTAATGATTTTTTGTTTAGTCTTTGGAATTATATGAAATTGACCGCCATGATGTGAATATGTACATATGTACAGATGTATCGATATTTTATTTTGAACTCGAATGATGGTCACACTGTAAATAAAATTGAGGGAGAGACCGAGAGTAGAACGCAGTAGTAGTAGGTGACAGATAACAATCCGTGTAGAGACAACCCGTTCGGGACATTGTAAATCGAAAACCTAGTGTAAATAGAAAACCCTATAGTGTTGTAAATAAAAACCTGAAAACCGAAAAAATCCTCGTTTACACATGAGCTTAGATAATTTAAGTTCAGTACTTTTAAAAGGAAAATAAATGTTGTTCATTCTGTTACAAATATTTAAATTCCTATTCCGATTTATCGTCTTATAGAAAGCTCTTTGTTGATACATTAACATGATATCCAACTCGGCCCCATGTAGTCTCAATCTCATATTTTAGTTATCTCAGCCTATGTCATAATTTACTCCATATATATATCTATATATATAAATGTGTACGCCCGACTGTTGACATATTATCAACGCACAGCCAAAACGGCTTATCCTACAGATCTTGAAATTTGGCATAAACCTTTGTTTAGTTATGCAGGCGCGCACTAATAAAAGAAAATTTTGGAAAATTCCACCCGGAAAAGTCGGAAAAGCCGGCAAAGTTTGAATGGGAAAAATGTTTATTTTTCATCCGATTGGCTTGAAAATTGGTTACTAAGCTAAAGTACGCGAAATGAAGTGAGCACGTGATTTCCCGATTTCAGAATATCCGACCCACGAGGAAAATGGCTGGAAACTCTCTGCATGCAAAAAATGATTTTTCATCTGATTGGATTGAAACATGTGTTAGAATAGAATATGAAATTAAAAAATTTGAAGAAAAGCAAGAGGAAAAGTCCCGACATTGCACGGACGAAATGACATGGTTGAAACTCGGTTTGTAAGGGTAGAATACGAAATAATTTGAGAATGTGATTTTTACAATGTCGGAAAATCCGCCCCATGCGGGAAAATTCTACATGGAAATATACTATTTTTCACCCCGATTGACTTGAAACTCTCTGAGGCAGATGACAAGCTGGTAATTTGTTAAGTAATTATGTGGGAGGGGGAGGGGAAAGATGTGAAGTGGGAAGCGGTGATGAAGATGGAAAGGAGTTATGTGGGTGGAGTGGTGGAAAGGGTGGTAAGCTGGGTGAGAATTGGCGGGGAAAATTGGTGGGAATAGGTCAATTTGAGTGGAATGATAATGGGAAGTAGGTGTGCAGCTGGTTCTATACTGTGTGAAGGCGCAGCGACAGCAGCGACGGGTTGAAAATTGCTAGTTTAGTCCTTTAGGAAGTATAACTTTGGGGTTTCTCGACACGGATCTATAGTTAAAACAACACAATTTCGTAAATTTGGACAGAATAAATCGGTCATCAGGAGGTTTTAACTTAAAAATTGTGGATCTGACATTTTTTTTTGCGGTTTAAGGGTCGCATGGCCTTTCTTATTGCATTACAGTTCGAAACGAGGCACGGGCATGTTCGGAACCTAGCACAAAAGCAAACGGTATGAAAAGTCGTGTGAGCCTTGCTGAGTTCTTTAAGCGCTCTCAGATGTGATTCTTTCGATTCCAAGAATAAAGCTTTCTGGATTGCAAATTTTTATATATGCAAATATCGATTCTGTTTGCGCTTCTGGTTCTAAGTTTAAAATCGTACTTGATCTGGTTCGATATCCTGCCGGAAATCGATAGAACGATATTTAAATCCAAACTTATCCCTACTCAAGTAACACGTATTGTGTATGCAAATTGAGCGTACACAGATGATAGAACGACCGCGGCGTTTAAAAATCAAATACGCACGAGATCCTCTGGCAGCATACAGATACAGTTAATGTTATGCGCCGTTCAGCTGATGTGTCAGAGGAGGGATTAGGGCTGGGGGCGCACACCTGCATTAGGCAAGCCTTTTGATATATTGTAATATTTTATGCATACCATCGCCCTTTTGCTCATTTTTATGCCACATTCACATGTGAACTTGTTTTGTAAACTGTGTCAAATGTCAAGTCACTCAAACTCACATCCACACACAGCATCTGCTGGTACATTGTGTTTGGGCAACCAACGGCAACTTGGTCTTCGCTCCAAGCTGAGGAGCACTTAAGGGCAACACATGTAAGAATGACTTTTGATAGAGATTGAGAATCGGTTCATCTGTCTGGGCAATATTTATGACTTACACTCCGTAATGTTGTCTCCATTATGCTAATGAAGCGCCTTAGGAATACCCCCACACTCATTCACCTTTACTCGATTTGCATGCGAAATTAAAGTTGACTTTGCTGCAGCGGAGATGCGGGGAATGGCTTATAAATAACGCTAACGCTTTGAAGAAATGTTGCGGAAAAATATATGAAATGAGAGCGACACGACACGACTTGACTTGTGGGTGGGTGGTGTGGGTAGGATGGCAGTAAGCGGGGTGAAATGACACAACGTATAAATAACGCGATGCCGGCTGCAATGTCCTTGGCATGTCCTGCCCGTTTCCAACGACGAAACAGACTGTGCCAAAACAACAATAGCAACAATGTCGCCTACACCCTCCAGATGGAGGAAAATGGAAAACGACTCGTGAGTCGCTGTCGACGACGCTGCTGCAGCTGTCAACTGTCGCGCTTGCTTACATGCACGGAAAATTTATTAAAATTGAAGACAACTTGCATGTCCCACAGTCAGTCAGTCAGTCAGTCAGTCAGTTAGTCAGCTGCCGCACCTGGATACCTAAAGAAGAAAGAAGAAAAGCACCAATCTAAAACATGCAGTTAATATTCTTGGTTTAAGTACGGAATTCTTGCAAAGGAGGGAATCGAAATAGGAGCAAAACAAATTCGCATTAATCAGAGGGAAGGTAGGGGAGGTAGAAGGGAAGTAGAGTTGATCTTAAATTGTTATAATAAAGTTATGTAAAAGTATCAAAAACGCGGCCAGGATTCCAGGATTTAAAAACTCAATCTTAAAACCCAAACTTGTGACTAATGAATGAGGACGGAAAACACACACGTGCAACTTCAACATCTCTAGAATAACGTAGCAATTTGTTGCGCGGCATCTAATCCTTGCGCTACATTCAAGCTCAAAGGCGCCAAATATTCTTCAGCGCTCTTAAGTCACATTTCTGGCAACGCCCCTAAAAACCACATAGCACCGAGCGACAGGGGGAGGGGGAGTCACTTGTGTGAATTATCCAACGCTATTTTATTTTTTATTTTTTTGCAACCAGCTTAAGTGATTTACTTTAACGTCGTGCCAGGCAGCTGGACCGGGAGCGGGAGCGGGGTCGGGCTGCATGACTCGTTGCAGCTTCATCACAAGACGTTCCGAATGGCAGCTGTAAAGAAATTAAATTGCTCTGCGAACGGCAGAAGGCGAAGCAGAAACACCAAGGAATGCAGCTGAAAACTACACTGAAAGAAGCACCATAGATCAATATTAAACGTGGCGCAACCGAGCACTGCAGCTGACTAATTTTGCGCAGTGTAAAATCCTCGCCTTCGTCTAAGGACTATTTGAAAGGCAGCTCTGGGTATGTGTGTGTGTGTGTGAAGCAGTTAAAGTTTCTAATTGAAATTGAAACTGCGAGACGAACGATGGAAGCGGCTGCAAGAGAAAAAGGATTTGTTTGTTTTTCAGGGTGGGTCAGTCAGTCCAGGCCAGGATGATTGGCGTCAGAAACGGAAACAGGAAATCAGCCATCGTCTTGTGATAACACAATCCACTGGGGAGCAGTATTTTATAAGGCAGGCAAATTGATGAGCGGAAACACACCTTTTACTATATTCCACTATCAAATGTGATCCAATGTTTTGCCATAAAGATTATAAATCAATCCAAACCTCCGATTATAACGAGATTGACACTAAATCAGCGATGGTCATTGGTCATTGGTCCCCCCAGGGGGCGAAGACATTTCGCTATTTACATATATTCGAGCCGGACGCTTGCCGATGCTTAGAAGAAGAGAGCAAAAAGCCTTTCAGTCGCTGGCTAGCCTATGATGCAGGCAGGTCGAAGCAAATTAACGGCGCTTTACACCAATACACCCTCACTTTTTGGCCCCGCTCTCGTTGACCAACGCTGCACTAAATGCATAAAAGAGAAACCACAAATCCAAGCGAAACGATCGCAAATGGAACAACTTTCCCTCTCCCTCTCTCTCTCTCTCTTTCTCTCTAAGATTGTACGGCGTTGATTGTGAAAGGGTGGGAGGGGGGTGGTGGGGGGTTATTCACTTATTTGCTCATAACTTATCATTCGAGATGGGAGATATGACGCTTTTGTCAAAATTTCGGGGGCGGGAGGGGCGTGGCAAAAATTGAAAATAAACTTGATCTGCCTGCAAGCAAGGTATACTAAACAAGGTAGGTTCACTCGCTCTCTCACAACTCCTTATATTTGTGTCAAAGAGAGCAAGAGCGATACAAAGCCAACTAAGCTACTAAGTAAAACCAAAGACACTTCATATATAGATACCGCATCTCAACTTTTTTGTGGGATCCAATGTCAGCTCCCAAGAAAAATCGTTCTTTGCTTCACTTTTTTCATCTATAATATTTAAAAACTTTTTTTTTTTTTGTTTTTTTTTTTTTGTAAAAAAGCTAAATTTCAATTGTTTCCTCGTACGGCAGCGAGAAGCACAAATTTGCATCCAATGTCAGCTCCCAAAAACAATCGTTTTTTGTTTCACATGCGTCATCTATAATAACAATAAATCTTTGGTAAAACACAAAAAATTCATCTGCGGAGATGCTTTGCTTACAACAGTTACTTACTGACTTAAATTTAACAAGTTGTCAAGAGAGCGAGAGAGTGCCTACCTTGTTTAGTATACCTTGTTTAGTATACCTTGCCTGCAAGTATGAAAAGCATTTGTCCCATACATGTCAAACCTCTATCTCTTACCATCTCTGAGATTTGTTTGTTCATACGGACGGACAGACGCAAGGACGGACGGACGGACAGACGGACATGCTGATCAAGAATATATACAGGGTTGCCCATATTCGACGGACCCATGTTTTTTTTAAAATCAAAGAAAAAAATAAAAATTTGGCGGTTGGCAATCTTAATCATTTAATTTGTTCCAAGTAGATTTGTTTACATCAATTTTTGAATATGATATCTCTCAAATGGCCGCCTCTGGCGTTGATGGCGTATTGTGCCCTTTTTGCAGCATTTTCCATCGATTTCGCCAACATTTCGGCCGGAATAGCGGCTATTTCTTCACGAATGTTGTCCTTGAGCTCTTCTACGGTCCTTGGCTTGTTAACGTAAACCTTTGACTACAAATATCCCCACAAGAAGAAGTCAGGCGGCGTCAAATCGGGCGAACGCGGTGGCCAGTCAAATCACCACTTTTTCGACATCAAACGGCCCGGAAACAATTTCTTCAGAAAATCGATTGTTATGCGACTTGTGTGCAATGGAGCGCCGTCTTGTTGAAACCAGAACTGCCTCATACGCTTTCGAGAATAATTGGCATCACAATTGGTCTCATGTCGCGATAACGCTGGTTATGGTAACGCTGGCTTTTCATTTTGGAAGAAAAACGGCCCAATGACCGTTTTCGCACTAACGCCGCACCAAACTGTGACTTTTCGTCATGAAGAGGCACTTCTTGAATCTCCTCAGATTTTCAGTGGCGTAAACACGGCAATTTTGCTTATTTACGGTCCCATTCAATGTGAAATGGGCTTAATTTTTAATTTTTTAAAAGACGTTGAGTTTTCACAATTGACTTGTTCTGTTGAATGTAAATTTCAACTATTACAGAGCGGCGGCGGCGTGAATTGTTCATGGTAAAAATCAGCTTGGACTGACGCTTCAAACGCGGTATGTCATAAATGAGTGTGGTACAGAGTATAAAAAGCTTGAGAACTTGCCTAGATCATTACCGGGACTTTTATTACCTGTTCCAGTTTATGTTTTGGTTTCCAATTTAATTTGGAGTTCTTGATTCCAGTCAATACAAGTGCTCTTTAGCTGTAGCTTTTTAGCTACAATTCTTTGACGTATTTTGCAATATTTTACACAAATCAATCTTATTTTAAGAATTCTGGAACCAACAGTTTTGCTTCAAATACCTGCCCATGCATAGCTATAACAAAATCTGCATTATAGATCTCTGTAGTCAATATCTATTGCTGTTCCAACTTTGAATTAATATTGGTAGGAAAGAAAAAGAATTTCCAATATGCTCAGAATAAATTTAATAGCTGCTCTTTGTACCTTCCTGCACACACTATTTCACACAGATTGCATAAAACTTTATGCAAATCGAAATAGTTGCAACCTTGTGGCAAGGTTATCTCAGCCACAGACACGAACCTGAGCTGCAAGTGCTTAATATCCGTATCCTTTGTAAGGGTTTCCTTGTGGCTATCTGGACTACCAATTCGCCCCCCTCCCTCCCCATGCCACTCTCACTTATTCGACAACATGGCATAGGATAAAACTTGGACAGCTTGTGGATTCGATTTCTAATTAAAAGCGTAAAAACTTTTTTGGGCCGATGATCGAAATCGAAATCGTCGCACATTGTGCAGCGGCTGGTGAAAAAGAGACAGGGAGAAGGGTAAAGTTATCGCATCAGCAGCAAATGAAATCGTTGCACGGTCGAAAGGCCAAAGTTGCGATTGCCAAAAATAAAAAATAAAACTGGAAGTGGAAAACAACTTGCAAAAAGTTGTTCAAGTTTTTGCCACATTTAATCAACATGAAACATGAATGGTTACAAAGGAGTGCCTAGAGATAGGCCAAAATGGGTGACACGATACTGAATTGTTAATTAGCAAATTTAGGCTTAAGACCTTGCGTTCCATACATGTCAAACCTATATCTCTTCGTTAATATTGATGCTAATAAAGAATATATATACTTTATAGGGACGGTAATGATTTCTTCTCCCTGTTACTTACTTGTGTTCCTTCGGTGCATTGTCAAATATTCACAAACGCCTATGGCCTCGCGCTTCACAACAACAATTGCGCTTCTAGTGTAGAGAGAACTAAGCAGCATATACTCTACCTATTTTCCCCTAAGGCTGGCTAAAACTTTCCAACTAGTCTTTAACTTAGCAAACTTTAAACATAAACTGTCCCCGAAGAATGTTTCACTCACTATTTTTTACACCATCCGCTAGTTTTATGGTACAGTTTCGTTTAGTTCGGCCACATTCCGTGAGCATGGAATGTTATCGAGTTGAAAATGTGCGATTAATGGCGCAATTGGCACGTGAATACCCCAAATGCGTTCATTCAGTGCGAATGCCCAAAGATGTCTTTGTTCTTGGAACGCGCGCGCTTTCAGTTGGTAATCAACTCAATTGCCATCAGGGCCCCGCACACGCTTTGACCCGATTTTTGGGGCGTGCTCTAGCTGTTGCACTATGAATGCGGGCAGTCGACCCCCGCCACCCACTTTGGGATCCTTGGAGCCGAGCGTTTCTTTTGTTTGGCTTGCTGCATGCCTCGTTATGCGCAAACAAAGCGTTTTTCGCTTCCATTTAGCAGCAAATTAGAAGCTTGCAGTGTCCTCAAAAAAAAAAGGAGGAAGGCAGAAGGCAGAAGGGCAGACCAAGGGTCGGATACATGCAAAATTCTGTCCACATACGAATTAATTAACAGTACATAAAAAAACAAGGAAAAGAGTGTGAGTTAACACAAAGTGTTCACTTGGTAACACGTGCCCCACTGATGAACGAGAACGCTTTTAATCACTCAACTTAGCCACAGTTTTTGGCAAAAAAAAAGGTCCTCGAATTAATTTGAGCACATTTTCAGACTGGGTCAAAGTTTGACCAGAGAATGTTAATGTTTGGGCAAAGTCTTTGGGCTTACACTGCACCGCCAAGCCAAAGTGGAAACATTTTCAAAACTAGGAACCGGCCCCGAGGAAGACTTGCCTCACACTTGGCTCAGTGTAGCCATGACAGGGCTGCTGATGATGATGACTGAAACATTATCGTGCACTTGGGCATCATTGATAACTAATGTTGGACCATTAATCCAGGCATTTTGTTGGCTCTTGTTGAAAGTCAGCCTGGTTAGGCCTTAGGCATCTTACTCCTGCCCCGTCCCTTACCAACCACACACACGCACACTTGTTCAACTTTTTTAATACTGCCTGGCCCTTTTGCCCTTAATAATTGAACAATAAAGAACGGCATTAAGTAATTTGTGTGGGTTAAGTCATAAAACTGGCACATACATCCATACATATAAATTGTTAATTTAGTGCTCATGTTTAATGAGTCGTTGGCATGAACTTTTTTGTACAGTTTATGGCCCGAATAAATTTTGCCAGGCCAGCTTAAGCCTAGGGCAACCCACAAGTGTGCATATATGAAACCAAGAATTATGTCCTGTAATGGGATCATTTCCTTAACAAATTTGCATTATTGACACAAATCGATGCAATTAGGAGCACAATAAAAGCCTGCAGCTTGCTGCACAAATGGATGCAAGCGAACGGCGAATTTCTTATTCAAATATATATTTAGTCCAATTGAAGGATATCAACACACGTGACTTAATCACAGTTGAACTGAAAGTTGCTTTCTCTTTGCTCCCAAGTCAGCTTGACTGGTTGCCAATTGGTCAATTTCATAAATGTGCTTATCTTGCACAAATATTAGTTATACACTCAACATACCTGTGCACACACACAGACTGGACAAATATTTGCACACATTGCTCCTGTTTCCATATGGCAAGCCCCATGCTTCACGCTGCTGCGCTTATGCTTGCCTAGCAATTTCTTAATTACGTTTGTCAACAAGCTCCGATTGCACAACCAACCACAACTAAGCCTTTATATTTGTTGGTATTTGAATAACTGAGCATTAGAATCGAGTGTGGTCAATTCAAGAATGTTTCATCTGGGGTTCTTTTGTGCTGATTTGGCAAGGTAAATACTCTAAGCATTTCCATTTTTTTGTTTTTTGGGAAAACTAAATTATAACAACAATGAGAATAATGATTTTCAAATTGTCTGTGTTTTTCGGCCTCGTTAAATTTGATATCATGATAAAGTGCCGCGGTAAATGCAAACGTGAATGATTGATGATATTGAGAAATTAATTGGGAACACAATGCAATTGAGTCTCTAATTGATTTATGCGCGTAATTAAAAATCAAATGAGATACGTCTGGTTTATCTGTTGTTTAACAATATGGCCCAAATACATTGATTCGTCCGCAAATGAATTCCAAATTATCGCGTTTTCATGCGCTTGACACAAAGTGAATTATGTTATTTTATTATAGAAAAGGGGAAATGTCAAAATGGCAACCAAGGCGAAAAAGCTGACAAGAACAAAATACAATACAATACAAAATACAAATACAAATGGCACTTTACAAATTTAAGGCATCAAACTAATTGTTGTTTAAGCGCCCGTTTGCTAGATTTTTGCACATTTATTTTTTCAGCCTTAACTGTTTTATAAGTCTAGAGCAGCAATAGTCACAAGATACCCCCAGGGGGCAAAGACACTTCGCATTTACATATACACGATCCGAAAGCAGGAGAAGGTTGAAACAAATTCACGGCGCTTTATTTTCGCACACAAATATAATAAAATATATATATATATGATTTATATATATCCTTAAATCCATTTTTCGACCAATCAGTATGGCAGCTATAAGATATTTGTTTATTTGAAGACAAGCAATTGACTGCTTGTTTGTAATAGTTATAACATGTGTATGAAAAAGTAAATAATGCTAATTATCTACTGCACCGACCAATTAAGGAGAAAGAAAGCTAAAAGATTGCGTGAATTGATGTAATGGGAGCATTGAAACGACAATATGTGGTAAAGGTCGTTATAGTTATCGCACAGAACTCGGAGAGGATCATGACGAGCGTAGTTTGATCTGCACACTTCCAAAGACAACGGACGAAAACGGCGAGTTGCTCTGCAGGGTACGTTCCACTTCATAAGATTTAGGAGGAGAGACGAATCTACATCACCAACAATTAGCTTATGCAGAAAAATTACACCTTGACTAGTCCTGCGGTCTTTTAGAGTGGGCAAGTTTAGAAGTCGTAGCCTATCTATATAGGGAGGCAAACGGCGACCAGCATCCCAGTTTAAACCCCTGAGTGCAAAGAGATGAAACTGTTTTTGAACCGATTCTAGTATATCTTGATAGAAGCTATACTGAGGGGACCAGATGCTTGAGCAATGCTCTAGCGATGGTCGAACGAGAGACACGAACAGAAGCCTGGTTATATATGGATCTTCAAACTCCTTAGACCAACGCTTAATGAAACCCAGCAAACTCTTACCTTTGTTGGATATGACACAGATGTGGTCATTAAAGCAAAGCTTGTGATCAAATAATACCCCCACATCCTGAACTGAAGTAATACGGTCCAGAGCTCTTTGATCAATAGCGTATGTATTCAAAGCAGGCTTAGTGCGGTAAAACGACATGATCTTGCATTTATCGTGATTAAGATAGAGCATATTAACGTTGCACCAAGATTGAAGATAATTTAGGTCAAGTTGTAGACATTTATACGAATCGGGAGAAGAAAGCGTCAAAGACAGCTTAACATCATCCGCAAACATTAAGACTTGAGATGACTTAACAACCTGAGGAAGATCATTAATAAACAAACCAAAAAGTAATGGTCCTAAGTGACTACCTTGCGGTACACCGGAAGTAACACTTACTATCTCAGAAGTTAAATCATAAAAAATGACTCGTTGTTTTCTGTTTGAAAGATAGGAAGATAACCACATCAATAAATTCGGGGGAAACCCCAAACTAGACAACTTATGAATAAGTCTATCATTGACCGAATCAAAAGCTTTACGAAAGTCGGTGAAGATGACATCGGTCTGTAATTGATTAAGAAAGCCGCGACTAATTGCATTAGTGAACTCCAGAAGATTTGTCGTAGTAGATCGGCTTTTAATGAATCCGTGTTGACAAGGCGAGATGAGTGAGCGGCATTCATGCTGTCATCTGATTTTTACCAAACCTTACAAATCTGTTCGAAAACATTTAATTTTAATAATCACAAAGAACGAACGACACTAAGACCCATTTTCCGACTGATTGGTGCCATGGGAGCCATAAGATATAGTCATCCGATTTTGACCAAATTTTGCAAATCTGATTTCTTATTAACAATAATGGTCGAGTTAAAAGTTTGTCGAGTATTAAGTTTGTGCAAAAGTATGTAACAGGGAGAAGAAATCATTTCCGACCCTATAAAGTATATATATTCTTGATCAGCATCAACAGCCGAGTCGATATAGCCATGTCCGTCTGTCTGTCCATCTGTCTTTCCGTCCGTCCGTATGAACAAACAGATCTTAGAGATGGTAAGAGTAAGAGGTTTGACATGTATGGGACAAATGCTTCTTATACTTGCAGGCAGATCAAGTTTATTTTAAATTTTTGCCACGCCCCCTCCCGCCCCCGCAATTTTGAAAAAACGTTATATCTCCCACAGTTTTGTAGATAGATGATTTGTACCTTCTAGAGATAGTTAGTCATTAGAAATATGTATCGATTTGCCGAAAAAATGATAAAGATCGGATGAGCGGCTTCGTTGTCAAAGGCCCCCCCCTAAGAGAAACTAAGTATGAGCGCAGCAGCAGCACTGCATTCAGCTCCTACTCTAGGTACAGAGTATAAATATAGTCGGGCTTGACCGACTTTCTCACTTGTTTTAATAGTACTTTACTCTAACCGTTTTCCACAATGGGGAGGTATTGATTCTTCAAACATCTACGTCTTCTTACAAAAACCATCCACTGCCATTCTAATCCATTGTTTTAAAAGAAGATGCATTCGTTTCCATCTACTTATACCCTAAGACTTGGCGCCACCAAGTTACCTCACCGCATTGTGCTCGTTTTTTGTTTCCTACACACATTCCAATGTGATTTCCGTTTCCGCTTCCGTTTTTGTTTCTCGATTTTTTTTTGTTTTCACTCGCTGCTGGCCGAAGTAAATTGGCTGGGAAAATGCCGTCATAAATCAAACCGATAATTATGTGGGCGAATTGTGCAACCTTTTGCCAGCCAAGCCAGAGTCTGAGCCCTGGTCCGCGAATTCTTTTTGATTGCCGGCCATAAATTATGATTTGATGTGCGAAAATAGTTGTGGGGCGGTCAGGGCACATGGGGAGGGGGAGGATGGTAGGCAAATCCAGCTCAAGGTCGTGGGCAAAGTTCATTTTTTTCCGCTCGTCTTCTTTGTGTCTGCCCGTCGCGTTGGCCTTGGATAAAAGTGAAACTGGAGCAAGCCAGTCGCTGAGCGTGTGAGTGTGAGTGCGAGTCCTGGCTGTGGCATGATTAATTGCATGCTATTGCGGCGGCCACATCGTAAATTGCTTTCACGTCTCCGTGAATCTCGTGTCACCCGCACGTGAATGCCATGAATAAGATTCGGTCCTCCCACGTTGATGCTTAGCGCTTGTCATGCCCAGTTTTGTCATCCATCTACCCACATGGAGTTACAAGTGAGTGGGTATATCCCTGGCTAATGTTGCATTATTAATGCTGCCGGCGTAGACCCTAATCCAAGGTATGCAAAAGTGTTTTCAAGCTGAACAAACGGAGGCACAAATCGAAGCTATTAAGATTTAGAAGATACATTTAAAGCCATCAATTTTCTCGACTGCAAAATAACTTGTACCTAAACCTCAAAAGATTCTGAAAAGAGTTTATCTCGAAACCAGGGAATCAAACCGAACTGTATTTCGGTTTCGGGTCCGATTTTGGTAAAAGGTGCACGTTAGCGGCTGCGTCTCTCAGCCGGTTGGGTGGAAGGTGGGCTGCGATTTTGCCTGGGGTTCGCCAGCTTTACAGCCTAGTTGTTGCACTCAGACAAAAATTTGTACCGGTACAATGCTTAGGTTCTTTTTGGGACTCCTAAGATATCAGTTCTCGTGTATAGTACAAAAAATTTAAAATATTGGTTCCGGTTTTAGTTCTGAGATTTTACTATAGAAAGGCTTTTGGAACATAAGAAGAACATAAATTGAGAAGCTTAGAGGCATGACTCCATTCCTTTGACTCATAAATAGATCAAAAAAATTAGAAAAAAAAATACTGCTGACTAAAGTGGGCGACGACCGCTCTGTTAGCTAATTACCATTACGATGAAAAATGGTAATGTAAAACCTTGTTAATGCATAAAAGCGAAATGTAGAAATAAACCATTATATCCAATTTTTGGTGAGAAACGACCAATTGTGGCCATTGTACCAGCAACCTCAATTAGACTTGTTGTTGTTGTTGTTGTTGCTGTTACCCATAGTTGCTGACGGGCTACGGCCGAATGGCAATCACGATAATAAGCATAAATAAAAAAGCCCAACAAAAAATTACACAACCATAAAAAAGGGCAAATGGCAAACAGAGACGGAGTTGGAGCCGTAGTTGCCCTCCCTGTCATGTAAAATGGCACAAAACCAATCCCAAACACTCCCACCCACCATCGCCATCACCAACCCCAAGGTCCGGACCTGGCCAAGCCGACCAGCAACAAACAAAATGTTGAGCATGGAGAACACAAACAAGTTCCGTAGTGGGTTGCAACCGCTGAACAACCTCGTAAAAACTTATTTAATTTGTGATTTATATGAATAAAATTGTGTAGTAAATTCTCGGAAATTATTCATTTCGCAGCCGCTAACAAAACAAACGAAAGAAAAATTCTAGAGCGAGCGAAAGGATAAACCAGAAAACCAAAACAAGCATTCGAAGGCAACGCCCAGCGGGCGACGACAATGACGTCGCCATTTGGCCCAAAGAAAAAAACTTTTTCCTTGGCCAACCGAACAGTTCAAATTTTTTGATTTACTCCCCAACACAAGTCGCAACTTTGTGCATATAAATTTTCGGGATGCCAAGCGGAAGTTCTGTTGAACAGCGCGAAGAGTCTGCAGCTGAGAGGTTAACCTCATTACAGTCCACAGACAATGGGGAATGGGGAATGAGGAATGGGAAGGCCTTATTGAAAAACAGCAACTAAATGTGACTTAACCACAGCTACGACTTCGACTTAGACGAGGGCGAATTAGCAATTTAATGAGTTTCAATGAAAAGTTTTGTATGTTTAAGCCTTAACCTGCTCCTAAACTTTTAGAATATTAACTTAGAATGGAAAAAACTGTCTAAACTTCGAAATCTGTGAGATTAGTAACGTCGAATTTGAGCTATTTAAAACTTTGGTTGCATGTTTATTACTTAGAAACAAATTTGAGAAGAAAAGAACTGGAAGATTATATAGAAGTACATTTTTGAGAAATTGTTGTGTAGAGAAGTAAAAATCCAAGAATTCATATTGAGTGAAAGGCAACTTATATTTTTTCTCGAATTTTGCTCCAGGAGCGCAAGTGTTGTTGTAAAACTCGCAGATTCGTTATTGTATTGAAAACTGTCGGTGGCCATTTGACAATGGAGCGCAGCCAATGTCCTCACTACGACTCGAAAATGCAAAGAAAGTAACATAAATAAGCGTTAACTATAGGCAAAATACGTTGAATCAGTGGTTCTTAGAGCAAAAGGAGAATCCTTTGAGCTGATTGCTCGGTAGAAGACACCAGGCAATTCATGCAAGGTATAGTAAAAAGTAGAACATTTCAAAGAAAGGGAATAAAATTAACTGCCAGTCTAATAGGAATAACTCAGTTCGGTCAATTTCACCATTAATGAGGCTATATGGACGTTGACGTACAATGCGCAGTACGTTCAAGTGGCCCATGCGACCCAAGCCACGGCTTGTTACGCGCGAACCCTAGACAAAATAGTAGCAAAAATAGTAACCGAACCGACCGAGAGGCGGAGACACTAACTTGTGACACGTAATCGCGGAGGAAAAACATAAAAGTAATATCAACTACGGGTTAAATAGTTAAAATAGATGTTTTTAAAGCAGGAAGAGAAGCTTCCGAGTTGATTACACGGTAAGAGTTTATTGTAATCAGCACAGAGAATACGAAACGGTTCATGCAAAGCATAGTTAGTGGTACAACGATTTAGTGATAGGGGTATAAAATTGCGAGTCGGTCTAATAGGAACGTTGAGGTTAATTTGGCCAACCAACTCAGATGAGTCGATTTCACCATTAATCAATCTATGTATAAATATACACCAAGCATAACTCTACGGTTAATGAGGGAGGGAACGTTAATCAAAAGTAGCCTACTAGAGTATGATGGTAAACGGACCTCAGGATTCCAGTTTAAGCCACGAAGAGCAAACAATAAAAACTTTTGCACTGATTCAATTCTATCTTGATGGGTCGAATATTGCGGAGACCACACACAGGATCCGTACTCGAGTATGGGACGGACAAGAGAAATATACAAAATTTTCGTTGTATGGATCGTCAAATTCTTTCGACCAGCGCTAATAAACCCAAGAATACTCCTGGCCTTACAAACAGTAGCCGTTATATGGGAGTCAAATTTAAGTCGGGATCAAGGATTACACCAAGATCATTTACTTCATTGACTGTACCATTCAAACACTCTAGTGGGACATTATTTATCAAATAAGAACAGAATTGTGGAGCTTCTGTAAAATGTCATAACCTTACACTTGGAACTGTTTAGGTTTAACAGATTATCTTTACACCAAGACTGAATGCATCCAAGTCAGCTTGCAAATTAAAGCGGAACCAAACATTATAGTTAAACATAGTTTCACATCATCGGCGTACATAAGCACACGGAGTGAGTCAAGACTGACGGGAGATCATTTATGAAGAGTGTAAAAAGCAATGGACCCAAGTGACTCCTGGGGTACACCAGAGGTAACCTGGATTGGTTGGGAATACGAATTACAGAAAAGAACTTAAATAATCAGAGATCCAAATAAGAAGGTTAGTTGGAAAACCAATTAAACTAAGTTTGTGAAGCAGCAAGGAGTGATTGACAGAGTCAAAAGCCTTACTAAAATCAGTATAAATCACGTCAGTCTGCATATTACATAAGAATCCTTTGATCACTAATGATGTAAGCTCTAATAAGTTAGTTGTAGTGGATCGACGCTTCACAAAGCCGTGTTGATAGGGTGAAATAATGGAACTGCATAAATGCTGCAATTGAGATGTCATAATTCTCTCAAAAGCTTTCGGAATTGCAGACAACTTTGAAATGCCTCTATAATTCTCAACATCAGACTTATTACCTTTTTATGGAGAGGAAGATAAAAGATTCCTTCCATAACATAGGGAAAGTGGATGATAACAGAGAATAATTTATGAATAGGCTTACAAAGTGCATCAGCGCAAAACCTAAGTACACAACCAGGTACTCCGTCGGGTCCAGGTGCATAGACAGGTCTTACAGAGTTAAGATCACAAAGGAGTGAGCTTTCAGTTATAACAGGGCTAAAAATACAATTAGACTTATTCAGCCGATAAGGGTATGGTTGATTAGCAGAAAAGCTTGTAGACGAGTAGGTTGACGTAAAAAACTCCGCAAATAGATCGGCTATGGCCTGATCGGTGTTCGCTTTCATATTACCATAACGCACAGATGAGGATAGTGGAAGATTTTCGTTTAGAATTAACAAACGAATAAAACTGCTTAGGATTTTGCGAGAATTGCAGCCTGCAACGGTTAAGATAGTCTTTATAACATTGTGCATTAAGCACATTGAATCTAGAACGAACATCAACATATTTAGAAAAATCAGATGATTTTTTCGAAATCTTATACTTATACAAATGTATACATTTTTTCCCTATACTACCTATACGGTTAATAAATAGAGAAAGGTACGATGGTAAATGGAAAGAAAGCAACAGAGCAAACAATAACTATATGGATGGGTTGTTTATGCAGAGATCACATGATCCGTTCTCAAGAATTGAACGGTCCAGGGAAGTGTTAGTAATTTTAGACCATTAATGAAGTTTAAAACAAAGATGTACAATTGATCTGGGAACCGCACGAACATTTATGCTCAATACTCTGAAAACAAAAAAATTATTTTGCGAGTCTGATTGAAAGCATATAAAATTAACAATCAGCGCGTTTAAGAACAAAACGAGAAGGCCAAGCTAACTTCGTCTTTGCCGAAGTTTTTATACCCTAGCAAATGTTTTAATACATCAGAGTTTAAGAACGCCAGCATTAAAACAAACAATTTTTCTAAATAAAACCCACTTTTCGACCGATAGTTCCTATGACAGCTATAAGATATAGTCATCCGATTTTGACCAAAACTTCCAAATCTATGTAAAAGCGTATAATATAAATAATCGCTGAAGTGAGACACGTTAACATTAAAAACAAAAAAGTTTTTCTCATAAAGACCCACTTTTCGACCGATAGTTCCTATGGCAGCTATAAGATATAGTCATCCGCTCCGGTCGCACTATGGTCCCAAATCCCAAAAAGCTGGCCAAAAGTCGAAAAAAAATATTTGTTTTATGTACTTTTAATGATTGGAATAGCTGTTGTGGTACATCTAGTTTGTATTCTGACTGTTAATAAGGAGGACGTGTCCCACCTGGCTCAGGCTTGAACTCCGTTCGTGAGCGTCGATCGTGCCTCATCGTTTACTCGTTATGCATCGAAAATAACATTACGTTTGGAAGCGTAAAAATCGCGAAAAATTAACCGATTTGGACTCTGAAAAATGGATTCTACTCTAGGAAGTAAGTACAATTTAAATGTATTGCTTAAAATTATTATTAACAATGCATAAAATAGTGAATCGTTAATAAAAGTAGAGGTTTTTTCTTGGTCACATTCTGAAAAGTCGTGTTAGAACAAGCCATAAGTCAAAACTCCCACCAGATCCCACTCTCAAACAAATAAGAAATTGTTGTTTAGACAATTCTTTAAAACATATCCAAAAATTAGCTGCAGATAGCTACATATTTAGTCTCGATGAAGATTTTTGTTTCACATTTGTCGCTACTCTGCTTGACAGCACTCTCCCCCAATTCACCAAACCAACTTTTTCTAAAGTATTTTGGTCCGCTGAGCACGAAAATCGATATGAAAAAAAAATCTGTCAAATAGTTATCGAGATATTATCGATAAACGTGTTTTTCGAAGTTACAGCCAAATCAAATACGTTTTCGAAGAAATTGTATGCCATATTGATTCCGCCATTTTGTTTTCTAAATTTTGACTTCGGATTCGTGATCAGCGACCCCGAAAACACCCGAGTACAGACTTTCAGCCAAATAAAATTTGTTTTTGAAGAAATTGTCTGCCATATTGGATCCGCCGGTTTGTTTTTCTAAATTTCGACATTGGATTCGTGATCAGCGACCCCAAAAACCCCCGAGTACAGACTTTCAGCAAAATCAAATACGTTTTTCGACTTTTGGCCGTCTTTTTGGGATTTGGGACCACTGTGGGTCGGTTCCGACATATTAGCAGTGTGCAGTAAAAAGAAGACTCTGTGCAAAGTTTCAGCTAAATAGCTTTAAAACTGAGAGACTAGTTTGCGTAGAAACAGACAGACGGACAGACGGACAGACAGACGGACGGACAAAGCTCAATCGACTCAGCTCGTCACCCTGATCAAAATATATATAGTTTATAGGTTCGGAAATGAATATTTCTATGCGTTGCAAACTTCTGGGCAAAATTATAATACCCTTTGCAAGGGTATAAAAATAGAGGGAAGCTTACTTAGTTTATATACCCTTGTGGCATGATATATGCCTGCCAGATTGTTATATAGCAGCTTTACAAAAACAGATAATATTTAGAGCTGGAAAGTATAAAGATGCTACCATTGAAAACAAAAAGTTTTTACTTTTCGGCCGATCCTTCCTATGGCAGCTATATGCCATAGACATCCAATTTGGATCAAACTTGACAGAATTTTCTGGTAGCTTATAATATTGATCAGTAACAAGTTTAGGAGCGATAGCATTGAAAACAAATAAGTTTTTCTCACTAAAACTACTGTTTCAACCGATCCTTCCTGTAGCAGCTATATGCTATAGTCATCCAATCCGGCCAGTTCCGACAAATGTGCTGCGTATTTGTACTTAAAGACTTTATGCAAAGTTTGGTTACTATAGAGTTAATACTGACGGAGGAGATAGCTTAGAAACAGACGAACATGGCTATATGAACTCAGCCCGTCATGCTGATCACGAATATATATACTTTATGTGGTCGGAGATGCTTCCTTCGGACAATATTAGTATACCAAGGGTAGAAAAATAAAAAATAAAAATTTTCCATTAAGACTTATTTTCTAACCGATTGGTCCTATGGCAGCCAGCATGGCATCTATTTCGACAAATTTTTTGAAAATCTATTAGGAAGACAAAAAAAGGAAGACAATTAAATTTGAAACAAAAGAGTCTTTTTTACTGAGACCCGTTTTCCCATCGATCGCTCCTTTGGCAGATATAGTCATCCGATTTCGACCAATTTTGGACTTCTGGGCAAAATTATAATACGCTTTGCATGGGTATAAAAATATTAGAAGGGACTGAGAACCTTATAACCTTTCAGAGCGTATATTAAAATTTTACGGATGTTTGTAACACATAGAAGGAATCATATCTGACCACATTAAGTATATATATTCTTGATCAGTATGACGATTTGAGTTGGTTTAGACATGTCCGTCTGTTTCTATGCTCTCTCCTGCGTCAAACTTTGCACAAATACGCTGCACACTTGTCGGAACCAGCCGAATCGGACGACTATAGCATATAGCTGCCATAGGAACGATCGGTCGAAAAAGTAGTTTTAGTAAGAAAAGCTTTTTTGTTTTCAATCGTAGCATCTTTATCCTTTCCAGCTATGAATATTATTAGAGTGTACGAGTACAAAACATACCATTGCCTTGAACAGAGTTTTAATATTGCTCGCTTTCGGTTCGTTTTTGTAACTAAGCTCTGAATATTGAGTGATCCTCAACCAGTGATCGTTACAGCGCACTGTGGGCTTTAAATCTTGTAAGTAAGTAAATTTTGATTTTGTTTCAGAAAATGTCTCTAACAAATCTTTGCATTGAGCAGTTAATTTTGAAAATTTCGAAATGTTCGGGGTGATGGCAATTGTTGCTTATATTTTTGAAAACCATTTGCATTGGGCCAGGATTGTGTCACATACTTCAATATAGCTGGCAACACACTCACACACACGTAGTTGCGTACGTGCTTGGTATGCTTCGTGCTGTTTGTTTAGGCTCAAAGGTACTTGGACATTGGTATGGTTCACTTACGGCACGTGCATCGCAGCGCAGTCCCAGACTGACCAGGCATAATCCCAGGAGTGGTAGTATCCAGAGATGTAACATTTTCGCATACGTATTCTGATGGCTCTAAAGATCTCAACTTCCACTATAAAAAATAGAAATTAAATTTTGGCGTTTTTCGTATTTGAGTTTCTAGCATTGGTTTTTGTGCTCCTTCAAACAATTTGCCGGCGCCGTTGTGGCTTGTTTACTTTCACCCAAACACACACACATGGACAGACACACACACACACACACAGGCAAACAACTGTCAGAATGTGGGAGCACAAAAACCAGAGAACAGACTAAACAACGAACCGAACGCGCACGCGGCACGAATTATTCTGAAGCAGCAGCTGCTTTTCAATGCACAGGACATGGCGACAATCCACGGCGAAAGCTTTGCGGCGAATTTATACGAGGCGAAACCGAACGTCGGAGAGGGTGGAAGGGGGCGGGACTACCACGAAGTTTATAAAATATACGTGACTGTGGCTCGCTTGGAGCATTGAAGTGTGTGTTAAGCTTTGGCTCCTGCTTCTGCTATGGCCGCTCCTCCGCCCTATGCATTTGGCACAAAATGCTCAAGGACACTTGCCCAAAACCGAACCAGCCCCCACCGCCGGCCGTATCCGGATCCGTTCAAGCCCTCTCCAACTTAATGCTTTCATTGTGCAGCATTTTCTTTTATTTTTAGTTGATTTGTTTGGACATTTTTGACCTTGCCCAGCGCCCCAATTAGAGCTGTGTTTTTTTAGGTGGGACCCTTAAACTTCACGCGCTCGATTTCACTTGTATAAGTTTCAGTGGCATAATCCGTCGTCGCCGTTGCCCCTGCCACCACCGATCTGTATGTCGTTTGCTGTCGTTTTGTTTACGGATTACATTTGTAGTCAGTGGAAACACACTTTGGACGAGTGTGATTCGTGTGAGGAGTGGGACGACAACTGTTTTATTGATGGCCATATTCAACTTGTCTGTTTTAATCAGAAATTGTGTCTCTTTGGGACCATAATGGGTAAGCACTTGAAAATCTGTGGACTCAATTAACGAACACTGATTGTACCTTGTAAGGAACCGAACACGATAGAGTAGATGCCGGTTGGGTTCTTTGACATAAAACTCTCTTCAACTGCTTTCAAATTCGCGCGCCTGTCTGTGTCGACAGCAACGCAAAACGGTCCGATAAATCGGGCGATTACTAATCGCGAACGTGAGAAAGTTCGGTTCGGTGAGAGCTTTGCACTGTTTATCCGATCAGTGCCATTTCATATTTGTAGGTGATGAGACGTCGCTTCGCTCGTTATCTTCAAATCTGAATCATCAATAAAAGCGCTCATGGACAATGATTTGGAGGTGCGCGTGGTGGACGCCAACGAAAGCTCTGAGTTAATGGATTTTCTGCTCGTGCATTATTATCGTGAGGAACCGCTTACAGCGGGTTGCCAACCACCGGGTGTACCGGATAAAGCCGATCGAGATTTCCTGCTGTCTAACATCAAATACAACACGTGCCTAACCATATGTCAGAGTGGACGCATTGTGGCCGCTGTGGTGGCCGGACCCAAAGATGCGACTGAGGCAAAAAAACTGGCAATACAAGTTGCACAGCACTCGGGTACCAAGTGGGGTCGTATCTTAGGTATACTGGCTCAGGCCGAAGGCGCCAGTAATGTGTGCGAACGCTACAATGTCAGCAAGGCTCTGCATGTGAGCGCCCTGGGTGTAGATGAGACACTGCGCGGTCGTTCACTAGGGCTGCGCATCATAACGGCCCTAACGGAACAAGCTCGAAAGCTTGGCTATCCAGTGATGAGTGTAGATTGCACTAGCATTTATTCCGCACGTCTAATGGAACGTATGGGCTGGGAATTGATCGCCTCGTTGCGCTATGCCGATTACTTGGATGCCGAGGGCAAGCAACTGTTCTATCCTCCAGCCCCTCATGAGAGTGTGCAAACCTATGCACTGCGATTATAAACGTGAATAGCCCGGTTGCTATGCTTATCTAAGCCTAAGTAGATGGTTTCGAATGACAAGGGAATCGATTGTAATCAGGAAACGAAATGCTTTTACTTATTAAAGTAAGCAAATAAAAACTGTAAATTTGATCCAAGAAGTGTCTGTTTAGATCTGATTGACTGGACCTAGATATGTGCCTTTTCTTCTTCTTTAGCCCTAAATTTTTATCGCAACCCCTTAATGGTCTCGGCCGATGCTCCGTGCAAGCTGGCACCATTTGTACACACCAAGCTGGCCAATGTCTTCCCGCACCTGGTCATCCCCTCGGGAATTTTTCCCAAAGTCTTTCGCCTTCCGTTTGTAAACCTCTTTCACTGGAGCTTATTCATCCATACGGGTAACATGTCCTATCCAGCGCAGCCGCTGTTGTATTAAGCACTTGACTAGACTAGTGTCTCCATAAAGCTCATATAGTTTATCATTTTTTAGGATGCGAAATTCCTCGCCAACTTTCAAAGGTCCACAAATCCTCCGGAGAATCTTCCGCTCGAAAACGCTAGTCGCCGCCTTATCCGCTGATGATATTGTACGTGATTCTGCGCCGTATTGCAGTACTAGGATGAGAAACGACTTGTATAACGCTATTTTCGATTTTCGAGAAGGTAGGTACTTCGTTTTGTCCTCGTTTATTTATTTATTTAATAGAGTTGACAAATTTAGCTGTCAACATAAAAATTAAGAGAGAAAAAGAAGAAAACAGATTAATCCTAATCTCGCCTCCACCGAAATTAGGAGAACTTTTTTATGATATGCTCCGACTCACATTAAGTGGGTGGAGGCAAAGATTTACAATTGCTGGGAAGATAAGTGTGACAAAATATTAAATACATTTACCGACATCGAACCCTCAGAAGCTAATAAATGGTACAAATTGTTATATAACATGCATATAATTCGAAACGGGTCATGAGATTCGAAATTAGATCTACTTATATTTAAGAAAATTGGCCGGAACTGCCTTGTAGGTCTAGGTGGGATCGAAAAATTAATTTGGCTCAGTAGAAAACAAGAGTCAATATGGCCTTTTGTTAGTTTATGAAGGAACATAACTCCATGACAGATTCTACGATCTTGCAAGGACGGTAGACTAAATAGACGGAGTCTGTCCACATACGGTGGCAGGCGACGGTGTTGTTCCCAGTTAAGTCCACGTAAGGCGAACAGGAGAAATTGCTTCTGCACCGACTTAATAAGGCCCTGGTATGTTGCATACTGTGGTGACCATACGCATGAGCAGTACTCAAGTATAGGTCGGACAAGTGAGATGTAAAGAAGCTTAGTGGTGTATGGGTCATCAAATTCCTTAGACCAAAGTTTAACAAAAGCAAACACCCCCTTGGCTTTGCTAACGATAGTCCCAATGTGATCGGAAAAGTTCATATTGTGGGCAAATAATACAGCAGGGTCTGTTACCGCGTGAACAGGTCTGTTACGGCGCGTGTTTTAGAATAATTTTGTTTGTTTTAAAAGTATTTTATTTAACATTTCATATTAAATTAGTTCTCTCTCAATGACTTCCTCTTTTTGTATTTTATTTGACATTTGTCTTCTTTCTTCTAGTGATCGAACTTCTTAACTTCACACTGCTTAGTGCAAGAGTCGGCGTCGCTACACGATCGATTGCTACCGACCTAGCGCTCGAGCCGACATTGCGGCAGAACTGCCTTATAAGGCAAATACGCCAAAGCTCACCAAGTGATGAACGCTTTTTGTTAACGGCATTGCATTGAATGTTTTACTTGAGTGGAAAAACCAAGAGCTCGAGTCAGCGTTTACCGAAGATTTTAGTTTCGTGATTTTTGCATATTTTGTTTTTTTTTTTAATTTTTAAAATATTAATGAATTATTCTAGAATGTAAACTCAACATTTCTCAGAGCGCAATTTTCGCGTTTTTGTTGTGATTTGTGCCATTTTTTTAGTAAGAAAGCTTTTAGTGGTGCTTTTCGTGAACGTCATTGGTTTGACTTGTGAAAGTTGACTATGAATTCGACGTCAATTCATGAAATGCTGTGGCGTTGCCAATTTAAGTTGGCAGATGCAACCAGATCCAGTTTTCTTAATGTCTGGTAACATTGTGCTTTAGCAAACTGTTGTTCATAATTTTAGCCAATTGTTTGCGCACATAAAAATAAGTTTCAAGCACATAAATATCCATGAATATGAATTTTCAGTTTCAATTTAAATAAAACAACATATTAAGCAAGCTCGATGGAAAACTAAAAGAAACAACAACGCCATATAAAAAACTCTTTCCTACAATTTAAAGGCTAAAAATATGTTTAAATGTAGCAAGCAAGTAAAAACTAAGCTTCGGATGCTTAAAACAAAACTTCTGGAACGAACTGAATGAGCTATTTGAACGAACTATTTGGGACGCGTCCTGTATCAGCGACTGTTGGTGTCGACACATCTGTGGACGATTTTGACTCCTTCTTTCAAAATGTAATGAAACGTCTACGGAGTCCGATACATTTGTCAACGACGAAATATCTGAAAAAGACGCAGTTCCTGTTGCTGAGACTCAACATGTTTCAACATTTTAGCCGCTCAAATGGCAGCTGGATAATACTGCATGAGTAGAAGGCTGCATTTCGCCTGGAATGCTCGTCTGGCTTGTACCAACGACATCGTTCGCTTATGCCTGCCACTGTAGAACATTCTGCATAAGTTGTGCTGTACGTTTTTCTCATATAATCAATAATATTTTAATGTCCTCCATTGCAATCAATTTCAATTTGCCTTTGTTTACAATTGAATAGATGATCCCCGCTTTTATGCGTTACCACCCTGTTGAAATCTAGAGGCGCAGCCAACTTAAGTTTGCGTTGGTGCTGCCACATCTGCCAAAAAGGTGGTCATTTTGTGAATTTACAAAAGCTGCATAAACAGGAACAAATTTGATTTTGCAAATTGAAGAAAGCGTGAATTACATTGCATAAACGTAGTATGTTACACTTGTTGAAATATATTTTTTATTTATTTCGATCCACTGCAACTGCAACTTTGATCTGTATCGATTCTTTTCCCCATGCCGTTGCCTAGGTATTGGTAACAAAGTGGGGCGAAGAACTGGGTGGTCAAGCAATTGCCAGTTACATCCATCTCATCGGGGTGCTGGTCACGTGTGACACCGAACGCATCAAAATTCTGCGCGTGACGCAGTCGACGGCGCGAGTTTGTTTGCTCACACCCACACCCTAACTGAGCCACCTATCCATCTATCTATCCATGAATCTCGTCGTCGAGCATAGCCTAGGCGCTTGGGTAACGGAAGCCAAAGCCATTTATCGTCCCCATATCCTTCTGGCTCTGGCTCCGAAAAATTTGTCCGCTGTGCAGAAACTTTTTGGGCGACGGCTCATTTTGTTACAATGCTCCGGCTCCTGCTCCCGCTGCTTGTTTGTCTTGGTCAGGCCAAAAAAGTTTGCAAGCGGCCATTTAGCAGCCTGCCTGTCCAGACAATGGGACTTCTACACCAGATATCGCACACGGTTAACTCGTGAAAAATGCACACCACGTCAGCCAGCTTGGGAGACGTGCTTCACAGCATCAACGGCAGCGGAGGGGTGGGCCACACTGAGAAAAAACTAGACCAAAACTTCAAACAAAATGTAAAGACTTTAGTGCGCTTGCTTGTGAGAGACAAAGAAAGCTACAACTCTTCACTTCCAATTTTCTCTAGGTGTACGCCGGTCGTGTCACGCGCTCCTCGCGAATTCACCATTGAGCTGGGCTGTTGCTTCATTATCGACAGTAGGCAACACTTGCGCCTAATTAGTGCAATGAATTATTGTAGCTTACCTCTGACACACCCACCCAACCCGATCCTAATACCTCCCCCGAGCCCACAACCGACCCAAAATGTGGTTGGCTGCTGCCGCTGCTGCAGGTCATTGCGGTTAACGGAAAATGTAGAGGCAGCAGCTTTGATTCTCACCCTGGGACGATGTGGATAACTATAGACTTGCGCTTAGCATGTAAACCCTATCAACGTCGTTGCACAATAATTGCCTAATTGAAGTGCTCTTCACGCAAAATCTTTGCCACAACCCAACGCACACTTTGCCCACCTGGAGTAGGGAGAAGCCAAAGCCAGGCAGCATCTTTGGGTGCAACCAAATAAGCGCACTGTTGCCACGGTAACTCAATCCCCCCGTAGACCCCACAAAGCCCACCTGTGCGTATAATTGTGTAGGGCATAATAAATAATTTTAGTTTTACTGCACTAATTAGAGTCAAATTTCAACATTAAGTAAGACGAGTTATGCCAGCAGTACTTCTTTACCCTCGCTATTGGTTGGTGAATGGAATTGGAGCCCCTAACGGAATGTAAGCATTCGGAATGTGGAGGCAACTGTTTCAATTCCAGGGCACAGCAGCAATTGTGGTGCATCAGGTGCATTGTTTGTTCTAGATGTATCATATTTTCTTAGTTGGTTTCTCTCTCTCTCTTACTCGCACACACCCACAGACTTACTGTGTATAACAAGGTTACCAAGGCAAGGTTTATGCAATGCACTAAAACATGCACAAGTCCATGATTGTGGGGATTTCGACAGCACTTGTGATGTATCAAAAAATACCAGAATTATAAGAGTTATTTTTTGGTTCGGCTTTAGTAACGCGCAATGTTCCAATTTTACTTTAATGTATATAAATTATACAAGCTGCAAGGAAAAATAAACTTCGGTCGAGCCGAAAAGTCAGCCTCTCTGCTTTTCGATCGTTAGGCTGGGACTTGTGGTTTCTCTCTTGCGTATCTAGTGCCATTCTCGCTTGAACCGATAAAAAATAACAATCTCATTCGAAATTGAGAACACGAAAACAAACCCGATACCGAAAGTAGTGGAATTGAGAACATGCCTGTTTATCTCAAAATTCACACTCTCAGAAAAATTTACCAAGAACTTACTACTTAAATTAAGCACAAACTGTAGGTACGTAACGCTTCTTTTCAGTACAAAATATTAATTTCAAATAATATTTTTTTTTAATCCTGAAATACTTATTTTCAGACTGTTTCGAGTTATTTCAAATATATTTCAAACTATTTAAACCTTTTTTTGATTATACTTTTAGATTGTAATGATCTCAACTCAAGCCCGATTTACTCTTAACAAGATTTCTTCATTAAATTCTAATAAATTTTAAAGTCATCCCCAAGACATTCTTGACACAATGGAAAAGTTCAAAGAACAGGTACAAATGTTCTGGTTAAAGCCCCTAAAATTCAGATGCTTTTTCCAATTTGTTCTCGAACTGGGTCTGTGTATTTAATCAAACAAGGTGGAAACAACCCGAGGGACAAGAAATAACCAAAGACCAAGATGGTATTACTGTAGGTCAGAAATCTGCTCTCACTCTTTATGAAATTCCCTAAGAACCAGGAGCTAAAAATCTCGCGTTTTCCGTTGCTTAATTTATTTAACTTGCATTCTAAGTCTTTTTTGTTCTAAATCCAAAATAATTTGCGTTTGAATCAAGAACACGCTATTGCTTAATTTGTCGGCTTACTGTTAGTATGAAAAATTCTTGATTCAAGAACGTTTGTTCTCATTTTAATGATATAAGCAGTTGTTTGTTTATTCTAAAAAGTTTAGTACTAAATTTAATTACATCCAAGTTCACAAAACGGTATTAATTCTATACAAATCGAACTAGAACTCAGACAGATGTTTTTATACTCTGGTACATATGGGCATTTCCAAAAAAAGGTCCACCAGGGCCAAAAAAATTAATGTGTTTAAAAACACTATATTCGGGGGTGCCACAGAAATCTCTAGAGATTTTGCCGACGGTTGGTTTGTAAATCTCTCGAAAAAACCGTCGGTGCCACAGAACTTCGAGAGATTTCATTTTCTTATTAGAAAATCTAGTTAGAGCACCAGTTGTTCCAGTTGAAGTTCCATCTCTAAAAACAGGGCTGAATCTCTCGCGAAAAAATTTCCCTTTTTTTAGTTATGGGTTTATTTGATGTTTAAATGAAATTTTTTGATTGTGTAATATGTTTTATGATGCATTTTTTAATTATATTTAAAATTTAAGTCATATTCTTCATAAATAAGTAAAAAAAATTTTAAAATTTGTTGGCGCCAAACATGAGGGAGAACTTGCAGCCCTTAATCCGCTGCCTATCAAGTAGATGGCGCCACCACCGCCAGATGGAGCTAGTGAGAAAAGAGGTTTGCTAAATCTCCCAACAAATGATTGGAGGTTTGAAACCAACCAAAAGAAGTTTCCGTGGCACCTAAGAATTGGAATTCGGTTGGAATTTGGTTGGAAGAGGTTTCTGTGGCACCCCCGATTAAATAGAATTTTCATAGGGAAACAATCAATTTAAACTAATGTTAGCTAATCTTACATTTACGGATGACCCAACTGGATATATTCGGTTTCACGGCCGTGCTAGCGCGATTTTACTCATTTTTACATTAAATTTGCTTAATTTTTTGGGAAAAAGTGACTTTAGATTAAATGTACTTTCGCTATCTAAAATCTTTCTGATGGTATAAAGGGCTACACAAGAATGCATAAGAAACCATGAGAAACTGCGCCAACGCAATTAACTGTAAGTTTTTGCTTCGCATTATAGCAGAAACCACATAAATATAATGATGGAAAAAATGTCGCGTTCGACATGTAACTTATCGACAGAGATAAATATATTTTTACAAAAAATGTACTCAAGATTTTTAAATCAAATAATATACATTTCAAAGAACTTCATAAGATATTAAAACTATTTTGGTTTAGTTGTTGTGTTAGGTTTTGCTAAGTTTTGTAGAGTATATTGGGTTTGTGCAAAAGTATGTGTGGCCGTCCAGCGGTTAGTGTGCTGGACTGCTGGGCGGGAGGTCGTGGGTTCGATTCCGCCTCTGAACATCTAATAATAAAAGTTTTTTTCTTTCTTTAGAAAAATAGCTTTTATACATACGGTCACCTTCACCAGCTATTGGTGCCAGCTGTGAAGTAATCTAGCCATGAAAAAGCAAATTCTCAAACTTTGCCGTTCGGATTCGGCGTTAAACTGTAGGTCCCTTTCTCTTGTGCGAAAAATTTAAAGCACACACGCCAAGAGACTGAAAGAAGCTTGGCTTGGCCCCGTTGGAGCAGTTGTATAGCCAATTTTACATTTACAAAAGTATGTAAAAAGGGATAAGGAACAAACAGTTCTAATGGGCAGCACTGGTGTGGCTTCTAACTTACATTAATATATATACAAGCTTTGACCGACTTTCTTTCTTCTTTTCCTCCGAATACCCTTCATAGTTTTTTAAGGCCGAATTCTGATCACAACTTCCAACCAAAGGGTATATGTACTAGCTTCAGCCTAGTTCACTGTGACCCCCATCTCGCTAGAGTATGTTCACACTTTTCCCATTGACTTCAGTGGCTCAACGGTGGCACTGTTTGTCGCCTTTGTCGTTTTTATTGCCGGCCTGTCAATATCCGTATCCGGTGGCATATTTTCAACCCACTTTGGGACGACAAATTCGTTGGTTTGGCAGTTTGTTTTTGGGCAAAATTTTCACTGACCTTTGATTCCCGTGTGGCAGAGCCGGCAGCTCCTTGAACCTGAAGGATATGTGTGTGGCCATAAACAACAGGATATGAAATGACGGCTTCAAGTGCCCGAAGGAGCAGCAGTGACAGTGGCATGCCCTTTGCTCGGCTGACTGTTATTCAAATGTGCGTGTGTGTGTGTGCGATGCCCAAGGAGCTTGTCGAGCGTAACAAATAGCCGGGACGTCGTCGTCTCCGTTGCCCTTGGCTACGCACGATTTAAATTAAATTGCACTTGTCGCACTCGCCTGCAGACACCGGTTGAGGCATGACAGGACTGGCTGGGGATATGACACACTGTGATTCAATTAATTCGCTAAATAGGGAAATAAATAATATTTTCGATTCCTTCGCAACGGAAACCTAAACTTGTTTCAGGATTAACTGCTGAGCTGGCAACGGCCAGAGAGTTCAATTTAACAGGAAACTGGTCAGTGTACAGTGGGACCAGACATTGCTTTCTATTCCTTTGGCAGAGAGTATAAATCTTACCGCACTTGGCCCAGTGTAGCAATGCAGACAGAAATCTAATTTAAAATGTGCAAGGACACAGGGACAACAAACAGATGGGGCAGCTGCCCAGCACCTGGACACTGACAGAATCCACAATGGAAGTAAAAGCAAACACAACAAAATCGAATGTGAAAGTAAATCAGAGTATGCGGACTGCATATGTACCACTGCCATGTAATCTTATAATGATGTCCTTAGTCCTTACGAACAGAAAGTGACTTGTCATGTCTGTCATGGAACGTGTGTTAGACAGTATTTACACACTTGACACCAAACCCCCTTTTTGGGTTGCAGCAAATTGACGTTAAATGTGCAACGTAAAACTTTGCCTCAACGGTTTTACTCAGACGTGAAATTTTGTGTTGGTATTTTAAGCCGGGGCCGGGTCTTGAGTGCTTCCACCAGCTTCATCGTCCGGCTCGTGCTCCACCGATCGAAATGAGCTCGAGAGCATCGTGGCCTGTGAGACCAGTCCAGAGACACGATAGGTGCGTTCCTCGGTTACCTCTATGCTCAATATCGAGGTGCTCTTCACCAGCGTGGTATTCGGTTTGATGCCATACTTCCCCAGTCTTTCGCCCTTCTCACTAGCCACGGTATCGGTGCGCAAGTACTCGGCCCCCTTACGTGTGATCACGCACAAATCAATATTGGAACCAGAGCCCAAATCATTGAACACGCCGGATGAGATGGCCTCGCGCACCAACTGCTTACCCTCATCCAGACTAAGACTGGGACGCCAACCGTGCTCCAGGACCGACATGGCAGCCAGTGTACCAGAACCCATGGCCGCATATGGCAATTTATCGTTCGAGCCACACGG
This sequence comes from Lordiphosa stackelbergi, assembly GCA_018904235.1. NCBI lineage: Eukaryota > Metazoa > Arthropoda > Insecta > Diptera > Drosophilidae > Lordiphosa > Lordiphosa stackelbergi. The sequence goes on from JAEIFU010000008.1 coordinate 212,534, forward strand.
ATAGATGCAATACAGTTGGGGTCCCCATTTATCCATACCGCCCATCACCAAAGCGGCTCCAATGTGACCCTGGTAGCGGAAGAGAGTGCGACGCAACATCATGCTGGCACAAACTACCGGCACTTGGCGTTCCATATTCAGCTGATGCAAGTCCAGTTCGGCCGAAGTGGTAAGGGTTATGTGTTCGGTATCGGCGGCGGTACCGGCACCACAACAACTGCAGGGGGGAAGCAGGAAATATATCTCGAACTTTATCCATCGGTTTCTACTCACTAGATGTGCCCCTGCAGGCGATGAATCTTCGAGCAGTTCTTGTCGGACACAATGGGACCTTCGGTGGCCCGTGTGTCGGCTCCCAGTATCACACCATCCTCAAAGATAATGCCCACAATTGAGGTGCCAGTGCGCACAGCTCTGGGTGCTCGATAGCCGCTGGTCAGCAGTTGGGCATTGCTGTGTAAGAGCGGCTTAAGGGAATCTCACCTAATCTCTAACTCCCCCACACCATCAACTCACCGCCTGCAGTTGACAAAATTGAAGGCACATCGTGTGTGTGGATCGGCCGTCGAACGTCGGTCCTTTTCTTGTCTCTGAGCTGGGGTCAGGCAGGATAGCATATCGCGCAAAAACAAATCACAGAAATACCGAAAAAAAAACAAGAAAATTGGAAACTAGAAAAGGGGATTGGAAATCTTTGATTTGATTGAAGTGAAAATTCACTGGCAACTGAGTGAGAGATTGGTATGTCCATAATTGGACTTGGACTTGCAGCCCCGTAACATTTCGAATGGCAAACAGTTTGACAGAGCTTAATTGGTGTGTGTGTGCGAGTGTGTGTCCGGGCTGCTCGTTTATCTGACACGTGACCCATTCGGCGTACTCGATTGAAGGGGCATATGCAACATTGGAACATGTCGACAGTGCATTCTGTTTTACAGGGTACTATGCAGCTCCTAAGTACATCCCACTAAACATGCACAAATCCCCAAATGCTAACCACACACGCAAACAGGGGACATTCATCAACTGGGCTGTTGGTGTTTTTGTTGCTGTGCTGTCATGCATGTTGCGCAATTGACGATCCCAAAGAAACACACACGCACACATATGTACATATGTGCTGCTCCGTAATGTCATGTTCTCATTTTCGATTTCGTAAAAACACATAAAAAATTCACTGTAAGGACAGGACAGAAAACGTGAAATATCAGAGTGAATCACCGAACTCGCCTATCAATTGGGCCATTGGGCAAAAAACAAAGTTTGTAATCACCGTACGGTAGCGCTCTTCATTCACAGTAACGTTCCTGAATTCATCTTTAAAACTATTTTTTACAATATCAAATCTAAAACTCTTTAAACATATTTCACCGAAAACGAGATGGCCTAGCTAACTTCCTCTGTCCAGAAGTTTTCATACCCTTGGCTAACCTTAAAATAAAAAATTTTTAAACGAAAACACATTTTCCGACCGTTGGTTCCTCTGGCAGCTACAGGATATAGTCATCCGATTTTGAACAAACCGTGTAATTCTGTTTGAAAATATATAGGGGGAGTGGGGGGTTGTGTTCATAGTTTTGTTTTTCGAACATAACTTCGCCAAAAATCAATATTTTTTTGTTCTGTAAATTTTGTATTTTAGGTAAAAAATGCACAAAACTTTCCTCATCACTAGTTTTTGGGTTTTTTGGTTTTTCTTATTTCATTTTGAAAAAAAGTGATTTTTGACATTTCGAAAATTTGTGGGGTGTTGTGAGCCACCCATCTAAAAGTTCAAAATTTGTGTTTTTAAGCCATTATTCTTTACTAAATGAAAAAATGAAAAAATTTTTCTCATATTCTGAACTAAGAAATATCAATGAAGAGTGAAAATTGATTGACGGCATCAGGCTTGTTTTTTTTATATACGAGTACTTTTTTCTTGTGGCTGTTCTTTCGTTTGCCTTTTTTAAAGTTTTTTTACTTCTTTGGAGAGTTTTTCCTCTGTTTTATTGCGTGTCATTGCAATATTCTCTTTGAAAGTCAAAACCGACTTTTTTTCAAAGTGGCTCACAACGCCCCATATCTCACCTTTTTTTTGGTGATGTCACATAACCGAAAAGAAATTGTTACAAAAAAATACATATTTCTTTCAAAAAGGCAATTGACCAAAGATATTTCCCTGATACTTACATTTGTCATTACGAAAAAAATTTTGTATAATATTCACAAGTCAATATTTAAAAAAAAAAAACTTTCTTTTTTGAAAAAAAGTCGACTTCTGGTTCACGAACTTAAAGAAGGTGTAGTATGATAGGTTGCTTGCCAAAAGTTAGGTAATAAGAAGGGAGACACATGACATAAACAAAAAGTTTAAATATATTTTTTTTGTGGCCAATATTAGAGTGGCTCACAACCCCCAGCGGCTCAGAACCCCCCATTCTCCCCTAATATAAATGATGGCTAAGTGTAAGAAAGCTTACATTGAAAATAAAAGAGTGGTTTATTTAAGTTAAGTTTCTACCAAGCAGAAAAGGTAAAAATTTACAATCCATTTTGCGTGTAATAAATTCGTTATATATATATTATTTATTTGTAACTTTGGCTTAGCAGCTTTAGAAACATAGAAAAAAACTTTTGTGGCACAGCAACCAAAACGATTTAATATAAATCAAGTTTTACGCCAGATGATCCAAGGAACACAAATAACATAATATTTTGTCGGAACCGGCCGGATCGGATGACTATAGCATATAGCTGCCATAGGAACGATCGGTTGAAAAAGTAGTTTTAGTGAGAAAAACTTTTTTGTTTTCAATGCTATCGCTCCCAACCCCCGTATTTATAAGTTTTCTATGCTTTCACATAATTTCAGCAAGTTTTATGCAAATCGGGCCACTATATAGTATAGCTGCCATACAAAATACAGATCTGAAAAAGTTTTAGTATGAAAACTTTTTTGTTTTCAATGCTATCGCTCCCAACCCTGGTATTTATGAGTTTTTTATGCTTTCACATAAATTCAGCAAGTTTTATGCAAATCGGGCAACTATATAGTATAGCTGCCATACAAAGGATAGATCTGAAAAAAAGTTTTAGTATGAAAAACTTTTTTGTTTTCTATGCTATCGCTCCCAAACTCGTTACTAATTAATATGATATGCTAACACATAATTCTGTCAAGTCAGATCCAAATCGGAAGACTATAGCATATAGCTGCCATAGGAATGATCGGTCGAAAAAATAGTTTTAAGTGAGAAAAACTTTTTTGTTTTCAATGGTAGCGTGTTTGTACGTTTCAGTTATAAATATTATCTGTCTCCACACATTTTTAGAGAGTTTGATCAAAAGCGGATGAATATATCGTATAGCTGCCATATAAAAAACTGGCAGAAATATATCATGCTCCAAGGGTATATAAACTTCGGTCGAGCCGAAGTTAGCCAAAACACAAAAAAATAAAAAAAATAAAACTTGAGCTGCTGTTTGCTTACTCACACGAAGTGAATGTTGACCATAACAAATGTAAAAACCAAAAAAAAAACACCAATAAATTTTATTTAATTTTGAATTTTTCTGTTTGGATTAGATGTTTCCATGTCGATGTGTAAGTTAGAACTGAATTCTGCACGAATGTGTATTGAAGGCTTTAAAAACAATTTGACAGAAAACTTTCTATGATATGGTGATTGAGGAAGAAATGAACAAATTAAAAAACTACTTAGGTATTGGAAAATTATGAACAAGTTTGGAATGGTCAAAAGACTTCTGAAGTAAATTTGGTGCAAACAATTTGTGGTGAGAGTTTTTTTTTTTTTGTCGCTGAACCTAGGTTCGGGTTCGAACCCGGGTTCAGGAGTAATTTTGTTCAGAAAACATGTAAATAAATTGAAGGAAACAAACGATTAAAGGCTTGATAATAAAATATTCAAGCTTGGATCATCGAACGTTTTTGCAAGCTCCAGGTCAATAACTCATGGAGCAACGAGTATTAGAGAAACAATTTAAGCTGCTTCAAATTCTTATTGTCCGCATAGGAAATCACAGTGGTTAGAGGGAGACGGAAATATTCCCAAATACACTCAGAGAGCGAAAGTGAAAGCAAACAGCTGACTAATTTCACCAGCAATCTTTCATTGCTTTTCCCATCACAGGCATAAACATGGTAAAGAATCATTATTGTCCTTCGGCAATCTTTCATTGCTTTTTCATCTAAAAGAATCATTAATTCTTTACCATTCTTTACCTATTAGTTCCTTTTGAAATATTATAAAATAAAGCAAAAATATTTCATTGAAAGCTGTTTTTTATTCAAGGCTTAAAATTGCAAACTTGACATTTATAGCAGATGGAAAAAATGTAACAGAACATCCTTTTTGAACCGAACCCTTTTCAACTATTTTTTGCTCCGGTTCAGGTTCCGGGTTCCGGAAGAAAAAATTGTTCTGCTCCGGTTCAGGCTCGGTTCGGACTTCCCAAAAATTCCGCAGTCTCCGCCCGAACCGGTTTACAGCCCTGCTTATAATAGTGTGTAGTATGTAGGTGTTCTGCTAGAGTCGCCGTGAGTTGAGGTCCTTGGGTAAGACTCTCTTTAACCTTCTCCTTTGAAGAACTCCTTGGATTCAGCGTCTTCTTTGCAATTTTTTAGCCAGTTTGTTGAGGTGGTGTGATAACTTGTCAAGGTATATGTCAGCCTGCTTATTGATAATATCTCCAACCATAGAAATTCCAAGGTCTTTTTCAATATCCCTGGTTCTCAGATAGGTTTGGCCAGCTATGAAAACCATGTTCATAAACGAACCCGAGCGCTTTTACCGGATTGTGAACACTTGCGAAAGCCAGAGCGTCCCAGACACAGCACCCGTATGCAACATGGCCCAAACATGGCAAACAGCCGCAACTGGGCACATGTCGCACAAATCAATTAACATTAATTAGAACCTGATTATATTTTAATCAACACTTAGCCAGACGGTTGACAGGCCCGCAGTTGATACGAATGACACGCTTCGTTGGGAAGGGCGGCAATGGGCAGGGAACAACATGGGGTTGCCCGTCACCCTTCCGTCTTTCAACTGCAACTTGTGCAAATCATGCAGCCAAACTTTTTGTGCAACTTAATTGCAAGGCAGGGACGACTCCAACCCAAAGTCCGAAACGAAGTTGCCGGCTTGAAGTTTTGCTTACAACCCGCAACAAAAAAAAAAAAAAAAAACAGATGAAACTTTTTGCCAAAATGCAAATGCAGCTCAATTTGGGCATTTTGAGAATTCTCCTTTGCTCCATGGCAGCAGCAGCATTTCCTTCTTGGGACAGCTGCGGCCATTTCGGCTTTTCAATTAATCCCCGGGCTGAGCGTGCGGACAGCACCTGCAAATGGGGTTTCTGGTAGGCCCAAACCAAACCAAGCCATCATATCTACTATAAAACATGGCAAACTAATCAAAAAAGTTTGTAATCAATTTTTTAACAGGCAATTGGAAAAGTTTTTTATTTTGGGGCCGGGCACAATCCGCTGAATTCGCAATTTGCTTGAAAGGGAGTGAGTGAGACGGATATATGTATGTAATTACAAGAAAGTGTGGGACAAGGGTCCTTGACAAAGGATGCGTTGTGGATGTGTACGTATTTAACTGAATGGAAGATTAAAAAATAATCAGATTATAAAGTCATTTTGCTTTGGTCGCCCAGGAGCTGGGAAAGAGATTGAAGTTTGTTTTCATTCTTACGCAAACCAACCCTCCCCCTCATCCAAGTGCGCTGGAAGAGAATGTACAGTGAAAACTGCCTTGGACCCACAACATCAGGTTAGTTCAACTCTGAATTTGTTGCTTGAGTTAAGTGGAGTTTAAAATACTTGATCACTAATTCTAGCAAGAATTTTTTGAAATTTTCATTAAGATCAGTAAAATAGTGCCCTTTCTCTCTCTCTCTATCAGGTTAGTTAAACTACGGGTTTGTTGCTTGAGTTAACTGGAGTTTAAAAACTAAGTCTTTCTGAAAATTCTTGATCGCAAATCACAGTCTGAGTTTGAAAATTGCCATCTAGATCTTAGTCCAAGTGTTTGTTTAGCCGACTCAGGGTCAATCTATAAATTTGTAAAAAAAAAAATGAGTGTGTAAGGGGCTTTCTCTCCCACCGGGGCCCCCCAAAACATTGGTTTTTTTTAATTGTATCCAGGGTTAGTGGGGGGGGTTTTATATAAAAAAAAAATATATTTTAATTTAATTATTTTTATCTAAAATTTAAAATTTAAAAATTTCAATTTTTTTAAATTTTTTTTTTCTCTTCCCCTTTTTTTTTTTTTTTTTTTTTTATCTGTATTTTTTTTTTTTTAAAAAAAAAAAAGAATTTTTTTTTTTTTTTTTTTTTTTTTTTTTTTAATGTTCATTTTTATTTCAATATTGCTTATATATGTACTTAATTGAACAAAGTGTTAATACTAATCTTAGGCTAGTCTCCTATTGAGCTCTCTGCTTAAATTATATGTGACTTAATGGTTTTCCTTTTTCAAATTCAATTACTTACATCTCTACAAAATTTAAAACTAAATAGTATACATAATAAATGGGGTTGCAGTGAAAAATGGAGAAAAAACAATGCGCCAGGGTTTATAGTTAAAATGAGGTTGTATTTTGGTGTGGGGGGAAGGAGGGGAGGGGTAAGATGGAATGGGGTGGTAAAATCGAAAGGGGTGGTACTTTAACTAGGATTTTTGATCCACCAGAATTTGTTTCTTATCTTTTTAGAGAGGGAAATATCTTTCGTTGATAGGGACATGTCGAATCTTTGGTTTGTGTTTGTTAACTGTTTCTCGCTTATAGATTTTTTGTTTGCTCTCCTATATATATGATATATAGTAGGTATACCATTGTCGTTCTGAATATACCCATTTTTATCAAGGTATACAAAAATTTCAGGAGGTGTGAAACCATTCGAGATACACAATTGAAAATATGAGTCGCTCTCATAGTACTGAGCTTTTATAAGTATGTTTTCTACATTATCTAGGGATCTTAGTATGTGATTTCTAGTTAGGTTAATGACGTGGTTGTCTATTCTTATAATGCCAGATGCGTTATATAATTTCTTGTTTGATATAAACTTTGTGTGATTGCTGATTGGCGACCTATACATCGACGTGCATGCTCTTAGTATTTTCCTTTCGAATTTTCGGAGCCTTTCCATATATGATGGAGATATATTAAACCACACATTACAACCATACGAAAGAATTGGTCTAATAAGTGACTGATACATAATTACTTTTACTCTACTATTCACCAATCGTGAGCTGAACATTCTTTTGTAAGCAAAAAAGGCCCTTTGGGCTTTTTCTAGTTGCTTGTTGATATGATGGTCAAAGTAAAGGAATCTATCAAGATATATTCCGAGGTATTTGATTTTTCCTGAGAGAGGGATAGATCTGTTCTCTCGATTAATTATTTGGAATTGCTTCCAATTTTTTTTAATGTTGTTATTGCACTTTTTAACTGGTGGACGAAAAAGTATGCTTTCGCATTTGTTTGAATTTATTTTCAGGTGCCAGTCTTGTGCATAGTTTTCAACTATATTGAATTTCTCTTGTAGATGTCGGTTTATATTGAATATGGAGTCGTCAGAGTGAAAAATAGCTATATCATCTGCAAATGCTATAATGTTGTCTACTTTGTTTATAAGGTCATTTATAAATAAGTTAAATAAAGTAGGAGCATTGACCGTGCCCATGAAGTAAATTTTTACTGCCGCCTAATGGGCCCGGTTTAGCAACAGCCGAATGGTATGCAATGTGTAACCAAATGAATTATCTATTTATTATTATTTTTCGGGTTTGAATTTAGGGCTCCAGTTAAATTTTTTGCGGTATGAGAAACTCAAATTCGTCTAAGCTCAGGTTAGTTTGACTAGCCCGACATTAAGAAATCAGGCCATGAAGCATTTTAAGGAGATATAAAGTATTTTTGGAGCAGGGTTGTCAAGAAGAGCGACGCAAACCCAGCTCTTATCTACTGCATCGACCGCTGGACAGCGACTGAAAAGCTGTTTGCTCTCTTTTAACAAGTTTTGATTAGGGAATTGTGTTTGGCTGCTGCGAGCCAGGCGTGCCAATCGTTTCGTTTCCCGCTTCGATATTAAAGGATTTCAATTAACTTGCATTTTCATTCATTAGCCACGAGTCCTTACTGTAAACAATTTTATGTATCGACGTTTTTTGTTCTTTATATTTGCTCCTTCAAACTCTTCCGTCCGTCCGTAATATCAGCACCCAGTCCAGTAAGCAAGTGAGCAGCAAATGTCCGTCCCGGCTCATATGCCAACTCAAGCGTTACGCTAAATCCACTTGATGGTCATTCATGGGCGGTGTGTGTGTGTGCGCAATAGAAAGAGGCACATGGGGAGAGGCGTGGGGAGTGGCCGGGGTAGTTTTTCCATTATGTGCGATATTTCATTGCATTTGATGAAAATTTCAATTTTCCACTTTGAAGCCAAAAGGCGATTCATTCTCGGAATATTTGCCAAGCTTTGACAAAGCATGTCCCGCTTCCGCTTTGACCTCCCCGTTTCCCCCATTGGAATCGCGTTTATGGCTTTGACTTTGATGGCAATGATGATGATGATGGCGATGACGCCATCCATTTACAAAATGCCCGTGGTCTGCCCCGTTATGCCCCGTGTCCCCACCAGAGTCGGTTGGGCATTGACCGTTGCACTCTCCTGGCTGCTGCACTGCATCCATACCGCAATGGCCGTTTTGTTGTTGGCATTGTGCTGCCATTTTGCAAAATTTATTTGCCACATTTATGCAGCAATTACTCAAAGAAGCAGGGCAAATGCTCCACGCACACTGGGTCAGAGTGCGACCAGAAAACGACGGATGCGAATTGGAGAAGGGGAAAAAATAGCTAAGCCCTTTCCCTTTGAAGGAAATTGAAAAATGGAAGGCTTTTACTTATACCTGACGCGTACAAAATGCCACACCAAAAGAAAATAAAGGATGAACTTGAGTCAAATCATTTGAGAAATCAGCCTAAGTTTTAGTGAGAAAATTTCGTAGTATTTAGTACTAAAATTAAATCTGAATCTACATTTTTGTACTTTGCTCTACCGCAAGGAATTTCCCATCACCAGCAAGTGATATGAGCACTGCAGTGAGTACTCCATATCCTTGCCGTTTTTATATCCCTTGTTGTTGTGTTTAAAACTTCGTGCGAATCTTAACGATTTGCTTATTGTGCTTCCTCCGCTTGGGCGTTGCAGCTGCTGACGCTGCTGGAACCTTCACGGGCTTCTGCACGCTAAAATTAAATTCTCTTTTAATTGCTTGAACAGCTCACACATGTTGCACAGAACACAAAAACTAATTGAATTATGTGTGCTCTCCATGACTAGACAGACAAACTGACTCCACGCAGAAGTTGGCAAAAGAAGCTGTCTAAATCATTTGGCGGCTCATTTGGTGGGTTGTTATGGGGATATCGCGATTCCGAGCCATTGACTTGAATTTGTCGTCTCAGCCTCGTACAGCCATTAAGTTAGCAGCAAGTCAAAGTGGTTACTGGGGAGGGAGGGGGAGGGTCAAATTAATGAACTTCTAAATTTCCAGCAAACAGCTTAAGCTGCATTAACGGCCCAACTGATTTATGAATAGACTTTTGGATGTGGCCAATCTTAGAGGAAACTGCTGGAGGCCGGGTCAATTGGTTGAAGATTTCTTAGAAATAAAATGAGAAAAATACTCTGGCGAAAATACCCAGAAAATTCTGCAAGCAAAACACTAATTTTCACTCAATTGACTTGAAACTCGGTTTGAAAGGATATTATGCCAAATCAGAGATTAAAACCGAAACGAATACGGGTTTGGGTTACGGTTACTGTTTTGGCCGATCGTTTTTTTCCGGTTACGGTTATATTACGGTTGTGGAATATTGGTTACGGTACTGGTTACGGTTATAACCTCGGGTTTAGGTTACGGTTACGGTTATTAGTATAAAATATCAATTTGACAATTCATTCAGACAAAATTGTGGACTCATTATAAATTTTACTCCTGAATACGAACGCTCCACGCTTATTTGAAAAATATTGTTTAATATCCGATTATTTTTAATTAGAACTTTTGAAAATCTCCGACCAACTTGGACTTGGACTGTTTTCCCCTGATAATTCAATCAAATTATGGTTATCCAACAATTTAATACAGCTAACTTTCTGCTCGACAGATAAAGACACATTATGTCTCGGATCAAGAAATATTGCTCATAGGTAAGCATCATTCTCGAACAGACTTGGTTCTCTAAACTCTAATTCGGGAAACTATAGATTGGTCAATGCTGAGTTGTTCTTTATTTCAAATTAAAATTGTATCCAGATAGAACCTAAGGTTACAGAAAAAATCAGAATTAGCTGATGCCAAATTTGAGCCGAAGTCGTATATTTTTGAATCGACTAAACTAGCCCGCATCCAGTTTAATATCTCATACGTATGTAAGTGGAAAGATGAGGAGGGTAAAGATTTTGGTTAGCTGCACTCACTCTTTCTCGTCACTCATGTTTTTATGCAAGCGCGAACTTATGGTTGTGTGAATCGCTGAACACTGAATTGCACTGAAAGTTTTAGTCTGTAGTTTGGAGAGAGCTCGCTTGCTCACTTATACAACCACACTTTTCTGTCCTCTACATTATCCCGGCACTGATTTACGTTTATAGAAATTTGTATTATTAGAGGTAAACCGAAATTAACCCGTATATTTGTTTCTGTTTCGGTTTTGATAACCGGTTATGGTAATAAAGGTTATAGGGTTACAGTTATAAGAAAACATTTTTTTTCGGTTACGGTTACGGTTTCGGTTACAAATTTTAAAGTGTTTTAAGCGGTTAAGGGTTACATTTTCGGTTACGGTTTTAATCTCTGTGCCAAATAGTTTGTGATTTCAGTTTCCGCTGTTCTAAATAGCGACCCGAGAAAGCTATTATATTATGGAAATTATTTTGCACCCGATTGAGTTGAAACTTCGCTTGTATCACAACTGATTCGGCATGCATTCATCCAGAAACCATTTCAATTTTTAGTCTACAACCGAGTTCACCTATTGAATTGATTTACTCAACTTAATGCTCTGATTCAAAGTGATATTGGGCAATTACTGCAAACTCGAACACATCATTTCTATTATTAATTCAATTACAAAACGCTGGCAGTGTAAACTGCACTCTCTGCTTGTACCATAACATGACCATAGTTCAGCATCATTTGGCGTCTCCATTGCCAGGCACTTCCGCTGGCAAACTGAGTCCGGGCTTTACTATGTACAACATACCATATGCACCTCCGGCTCTACCCCCCCTGTACTCGTTTCATTCATCTCGGGTTTTGCACTTTGTACGTTCTTCGGCAAAGTTTCTGTGGCTTCCGCCGTTTTGCTACCCATGTAGGTGCGAAATGCACGTCTGCTGTAACTGTGTGTGTGCGGGTGTGTGTGTGCTTAGCGCATATGCTGGCTGGCTGGGTCTTATGACTTAATAAATACTCCCCAGTGCAATGTGCGGCAATGTGTGTGTTGGCTGGCAATTTAATAACAAAAGCAAACGGCATTGGAAAAAAGCTACCCACTAGACTCTTGCAGAGAAGAAAATAAAAGAATGCTTTTGATGTACTTACAAGTTACTACAGTCAGAAAAATGGTCACGGTGTTTATACATAAAATACATTGTCACGATAAATGCCCTTCAAATTATGCTATGAAAATTAATATTAAAAATTGAGAAATATTTTTTTATAATTGACTTAACGCTAATTAATTTTAAATTCCTTTAACAGCTTCTACACTCAGAAAAAAAACCAAGAACTTTGTACTTGAATCGAGTACGATCGGTGTCAATAGTACGGTAAGTACGAAAATACTTGATTCAAGTACAAAATCCTTATAACAAGTACGATTTTTTCAATCCCAAAATACTTGTTTGAAGACTGTTTCGGGATATTTTAAGTACATTTCGAACTATTATTATATCTTTCTGCTCATATTATTAATTTATTATGGTACAGCCCGATTTACTCTCAAAATAAGTGCAAAAAGGTTCTTCATCGAAGTCTAATAATTCAAAAGTCAACCACAAAACATGTTTGAAGCAAAATAATACTTAAAAAAATAAGTACAAAATGTTCTTGGTCTAATCCAATAAAGGTCTCTATATGATATCAAAATCCAAAGGAAATGAATTAACCAAAGACCAAGATGTTTATACTGTAGGTCTGAAATCTACCCACACTCCATTACCAAAGTGTTAGAATCAGGAGGGAATTTCAAGAACAGATTCAACGTAAAATAATTCGCAGTTTTCGTAGCACACTTTTTGGAGCTTGCATAGTAAGTCTATTCTGTACTTAATCCAAGAAATTTTGTACTTGAACTAAGTACGATATTTTCTTAAATTTTTAGGCTAACTGTAAGTACGAAATGTACTTGATTCAAGAACGTTTGTTCTCATTTGAATAATTTTAACAGTCCTTTTTCTATTCTAGTATGTTTCGTACTTAATTTAAGTACATTCAAGAACAAAACATTCTTAAAATTTTAAGTACCAAACGGCATAAATTCTATCACGATCGGTCAAGAAATATCCCGGTCGTTTTTTTCTGAGTGTACAATCTAAGTGAAAGTACAGTTTGGAATATTTGTGTCGCTGCCATATCTCTTAAATATGGGCATTTCCACAGAAAGGTCCACCGAGAATGAAAAAAATTGTTTTTTTAAAATGATTTTTCTAAACATAACATTGAAAACAAAAATCAAAATAAATACTAAAATGTATGTACAGCGTTTCTAATTCTTTACAATAAGAAAATTGGCCTGAACACCGAAGATATGTTCATTTCAATGTTAGCTTTTTTTAAAATGTCGCGTGCTAAATGTCGCGTTCTTCAAAATATTATAGCTTATAAAAACAAAACTAATGTAAATAATTGAATAAGATTGCGCTCAATAAAAAGCTGCATTATTCACATTTATGTAAAAGTTAACTGCTTCGAAATTTTTATTTAACTTTCGCAGATTTATGAATTTTTTAGATGCAGTCGAAAAGGACTTACATTTTTGTCGCGTGATAAATCCCATGATTTTTATTAAGAATATTTTAATCGTCAAATCGACTGAACCTACCTTTTGCACTAAATATACTGGTACCCAAATTATTCAAAAAAATGGAAACAAAATCAAAAATTCGTGTTGTCTTCTATATTTTTCTGCACTTTAAAGGCGTACGAATGTCGCGTTCGCGACTCTGGAAATGCCCATATACAATTCAAATATATAAATGTTAGAAAACTTTGAAGGGAATTTATCATGATTTTTTTTGTGACTTCCCAAATGAATGATCAAATTCGAATTTCTTTTTATTTTCACTGCTCTTAACAGAAACTTAACAGGGAACTCTGACAGAACTCTGACGTTTCAAAATGAACTTCAAGCAGGCTAGCTAAAAGATTTATAATTTGACCGTTTTTACAGATTTGAATGATCAGTGATCGGGAGTTTACTAATTTTGTTTAAGTTTTGGTTTTTATAATTTTACTTTGAACTAAACGAGTTACGGATGCTCACGAATTCATAAAAAAAGTCATGCGTAGAGACAACCTTTTACATTGACCTCCCCTTGTTACTAAGTATTTTTTATCATTCAACTGATACTTCAAAAAGAGGCAGCCTACTTTAATAACTTCACCTCGTATAACACTAGTTTACAAAAATAAAAAAAATAAATGACCCATTTCAACTGAAATATTTTTGTAGTGCAGTTTAGAAAGGTGATCTCAAAAATCAATTTCTAAAATTTTTTCATGGCTTCGTTTTTGAAATATGAATTTTTTTTTCATTTTTTCGGTAAGTGCTTTTACATTTTAAGGCATGTATGAAGAAATTTTATTTTTTAAACGCCTAGAAAAAATATAAAAAAATCAAAAAAAATATTTTTATTCTTTCTTTTTACGAAACGCACTTTTACGAAGACAATAAGGTATTGGTGAGGAAAATCGTGTAACAAGTACCGGAAATAACATTCAAATAGAGGAAATAACATTCAAATTTGGGTATATTGTGTGTTCACATATAATAAATTTGTATTTTTCTTCGTCTTTTGGTCACTTTATGAAGTTAGCGAAAAGCCAGAATAAAAATTTAAATCAAGAACCGAACGAAAGTCGAAGCAAACGGAAATTTATTTTTGAATAATCATGAAAATACCACATTTTTTTGCACTAAATTGCTCACAGCTCCTGTGTTTGTTCATAGATATTGATGATCGTTATCTAGTTTTCTTCGTAGGAGGCGATTCTTGAGTAAGAAAAAATAAAAATATTTTTTTGGATTTTTTAATATTTTTTAAGGCGTTTAAAAATGAAATTTCTTGCATTTTTGAGTAAAAAATTTAATTTTTTAAATGCTTTGGTTTATTGTATCCAAACTACTAAGCCGATTTAAAAACAATGTTTTACGCAATTACTGGCAGTTCAATTGCCTTTCGATTCATATCTTGTTTAACTCTATCTGACAATTATGAAGCCAGATATGACTTAAAATGTAAGTGCACCTACCGAAAAAGTGAAAAAAATTTATATTTCAAAAACGGAGCCATGAAAAAAATTTTTGAAATCGATTTTTGAGATCACCATTCCAACCTACACCAAAAAAAATTTTAGTAGATATGGGTCTTTTTTGGCTGTAAACTAGTGTAATTACACCATGGCTTTATGAAGTAGATGCGAAATCGGCCCTACATGTATTTTTATAAGTTCAACATGAAATATGTATTTCGAACTATCAAGTTTTAGCCTGCTCGAGGTCATATTATGCTCGCACAAAACTTTAAGTATGAACACAAAACACCACAAAGAGGGCTGGTTGTCGGTTTTGCACTGCTGATTGGTAGTCGATGAACAAATTCTACTGAAGATAGAACCGTTAGGTCATAGAAACAGCCTCTTTTTCGGTGTGGTGTGTTTCTGTTTAAATTGAAATGGAAACTTGACATGACCTCAAGCCGCAGATTAAAAATTATTTAATATCCGATATATCGCCTCAGAAATATATTCGATAATAATATATCGTCTTGTTTATCTTGTTTATCGATATTATTTTCGGCATCCCTAGTAAAAATCCACGGAAAATTGTATTTAGGAACCTACCGGTTATCGTATTATTTTTCCTAAGTGTAGGTACCAAGGCAGGCTGCAACTTGTGGAAAACCTCTTGCCAAGGCCGGATATCAGTTTGTTTAAATGTCTTTATTAGGATACCACAGATCGACCCCTTTTCACTAGACATCAGCAGACTTAGCTGTCTAACTCTTGGCACCTTAAGCCCACACATTAAAGACCATTTAACTAACTTAAGTCTCTACTCCCCATTGGGCTGGGGATATTCTGTGCAGTAGAAGAAGTTGTATGCTAATTAAAGGCAGTCAGGCAATTCATCAATTGCTAGTCCCTTCCCCGACTCCGGGCCATTTCTAATAGTGTAAATGGTGCAGAGCAGGGCTAAATATCCGTTCTATCAAATTCAATTAAAGTTGACATGGGTTCACAGCTGCCGGTGGAGTCGAGTGGCCTGACAGGCCCCCATACCATTCCACTTTCCGACCTGCTCGGTATCCAATTTTTGATTCAATTTCCACGACAAACACACACACACACACACACACGAAGAGGCAAAAGAAATACTCGTTAAGAGGAGGCGGGACAACAATCTGCACTGATACGCATACACCATTGCCATGGCCATTGCTGTGTCCCAACGTCCCAGTGTCTGTGAAGTGGGCAACGCCCAAGCGTAATAAGACACGAACATAAAGAAGGAAACGGCTCTGCTCCTTTTTTTTGGGCAATTGCTCCGCGCTGTATTTCTTGAATTAAACAAACACTTTCCCGCTCACAGAGCGATGGCCGAAGGGTCTCGAAAGGAAGCACAAACAAAATTTGCAACTGCCTGCGACTCGAAAGACCAAGTCCAGTTTTGATCAAGCAAGCATGCAGTTTGTGGGTCAGGGAGGGAGGAGGCCCTCCTTCCGGTTTGCTCGAGTGTAAATTTGCTCGTTAAATTTGTTGGCACTCTCGACTAATTTG
This sequence comes from Lordiphosa stackelbergi, assembly GCA_018904235.1. Classification (NCBI taxonomy): domain Eukaryota; kingdom Metazoa; phylum Arthropoda; class Insecta; order Diptera; family Drosophilidae; genus Lordiphosa; species Lordiphosa stackelbergi. The sequence goes on from JAEIFU010000008.1 coordinate 228,631, forward strand.
CACTGGTAACGGGCCGAGGGGCAAGCGGTGAGCAGGCGTAATGTTTTTGCATCAGACTAATTGAAAAGACAACTGGAAAAGGCCAACAGCAGGAAAGGATGGTGGATGGGGGAAGAAGAGGCATTAATATACAACAAATTGTACAGATGTTAAGCGGTAAGGTTGGGGAGAAGGACGGAGAATAACCCCAGCGTATGGTTTTGGTACTCTGGCATAAAAATGTAACCAATGCACTAACCATTTAGCAGCAGGTGTGGTTGGGCTTTATACAATCGCAGTGACAAAACCAAGTAGGTTTTTCGTTTGACAATGAAAAAATTAAAAATAAAAATTTCAAGTAGGCCTAGCCATAGATTTTTTAGTATATAAGGCCTGATTTCGTTGTACTGAACTCATTCTGTTTAGTTTATTCAAAGCGTACACAACAGCTCCAGTCCCAAATTTTTGTTATTTATATTTAAAATAGTTTTTTTTTTTTTTAATTTTTTTTAAACGCCAAGGTAAGTACTTGTAAAGAACAAATATTTGTGCCTTCTTGTCTTACTGAACCCATTCTTTCTAGTTTATTCATAGCGTACAGAACAACACGTTTGCCAAATTTTTTGTTATTTAAATCGAAAATTGTTTTCTCATACACACAAAAGTAAGTACTTGTAAAGAACATATCTCTTCTTTATTTTTTATTTAATTTAAATTGTTATATCTAACAGATGCCAACAACAACAGTCATGGGAAGCCTTATCCTTGCTGCCCTGAAAGAATCTCCGAAGCCAATAACATTCCGCGAATTGCTGAAGCTGATCTCCAACAAACTGGCATTAACGCCAACAAATATCAAGACAAGTCTCCGAATCGCCCTCAACTTGGGTACCAGACAGGGTTTTATCAGGAAATTTAAACAACGCTATTCCCTGTTTGAAGACTTTGAGGGTTTGGGCCTCAAACAAGCGGTTAATCAAGTATTAATAAAAAAACGGAGAGCAGCTTTAGCAGACGAAAACCGGCTTCTGGCTATAGCGGAACACGCGAAGAAGGGAAAGGATAAATCATAACAGTCTGAAGGCGTCTATATCTATAAGATCTTTCGAAATCTCCAAACCACTAGAGTCGGCCATTTGGACAAATTGACAGCCAAAGCATTCCAACAATCGGACGATAACATTTGCCAAGTTTTGCTTGTAAGTTCAGCTTTACCCGGTGGGTATTTCGGGTATTTGATTTTAATTCTCGGGCCTACCCATTTATATAGGTGTTCAAGAACCCAGCGATGTCTTGTGAAACTATCAGCTGCGATAGTACCACGAACATATGTATGTCTAAGGCCACACAGGATGCCATTTATATAACCCTCAGATGCTCACTTTGCTACACGAGCGCAAAGTCAACTTGAGCATTGCAGCTGAACATTTACTTCAACAATACTACATAATGTGGCGTAAAAATAGACCCAGTAAGCTATTCCACTCCACTTATTGTCAGTCTAGCTATATATTGATCTTTTTTTCAGTACATGGTGCTAAAAAACAATTTGCCGAATCATTTGCCAAACTGGCTAAGCGTCTACACGTACTCGAACCAGATGTCACGGTCGCCATTGTGAGCATTTCGTGCAGCATACATGTGGAGCCAGTGAAAGACCGCCTCCAGTAGTGACAAACTTGAATGTCATATCTCAAGTGGGGATGTATATATTTGGATCGTTATGATGATGGAGATCTAGGAACTCAACCGACCGAAGGATCTGTGAACGTTACGTGCAAGTCAAGTGTGGGACTAGGTAAGTCATCCGACTAGTCTTTAGTACAATAACGCAAAGCATTAATCATAACAGTCTGAAGGCGTCTATATCTATAAGATCTTTCGAAATCTCCAAACCACTGGAGTCGGCCATTTGGACAAATTGACAGCCAAAGCATTCCAACAATCGGACGATAACATTTGCCAAGTTTTGCTTGTAAGTTCAGCTTTACCCGGTGGGTATTTCGGGTATTTGATTTTAATTCTCGGGCCTACCCATTTATATAGGTGTTCAAGAACCCAGCGATGTCTTGTGAAACTATCAGCTGCGATAGTACCACGAACATATGTATGTCTAAGGCCACTCAGGATGCCTCAGATGCTCACTTTGCTACACGAGCGCAAAGTCAACTTGAGCATTGCAGCTGAACATTTACTTCAACAATACTACATAATGTGGCGTAAAAATAGACCCAGTAAGCTATTCCACTCCACTTATTGTCAGTCTAGCTATATATTGATCTTTTTTTTCAGTACATGGTGCTAAAAAACAATTTGCCGAATCATTTGCCAAACTGGCTAAGCGTCTCCACGTACTCAAACCAGATGTCACGGTCGCCATTGTGAGCATTTCGTGCAGCATACATGTGGAGCCAGTGAAAGACCGCCTCCAGTAGTGACAAACTTGAATGTCATATCTCAAGTGGGGATGTATATATTTGGATCGTTATGATGATAGAGATCTAGGAACTCAACCGACCGAAGGATCTGTGAACGTTACGTGCAAGTCAAGTGTGGGACTAGGTAAGTCATCCGACTAGTCTTTAGTACAATAACGCAAAGCATTAATCATAACAGTCTGAAGGCGTCTAAATCTATTAGATCTTTCCAAATCTCCAAACCACTGGAGTCGGCCATTTGGACAAATTGACAGCCAAAGCATTCCAACAATCAGACGATAACATTTGCCAAGTTTTGCTTGTAAGTTCAGCTTTACCCGGTGGGTATTTCGGGTATTTGATTTTAATTCTCGGTCCTACCCATTTATATAGGTGTTCAAGAACCCAGCGATGTCTTGTGAAACTATCAGCTGCAATAGTACCACGAACATATGTATGTCTAAGGCCACTCAGGATGCCTCAGATGCTCACTTTGCTACACGAGCGCAAAGTCAACTTGAGCATTGCAGCTGAACATTTACTTCAACAATACTACATAATGTGGCGTAAAAATAGACCCAGTAAGCTATTCCACTCCACTTATTGTCAGTCTAGCTATATATTGATCTTTTTTTTCAGTACATGGTGCTAAAAAACAATTTGCCGAATCATTTGCCAAACTGGCTAAGCGTCTACACGTACTCGAACCAGATGTCACGGTCGCCATTGTGAGCATTTCGTGCAGCATACATGTGGAGCCAGTGAAAGACCGCCTCCAGTAGTGACAAACTTGTGGGGATGTATATATTTGGATCGTTATGATGATGGAGATCTAGGAACTCAACCGAGTTCCATTTACGATGGTCTTTTGGATGGAATGGAATGCTTCTTATGATTAGTATGCAAATGTAAAGCAGAAGGATCCTATTGCTTCCACACAAATCTGCATGTTAGTGCCGCCTGCCTAAACGGACAAAAACTTCATCAATCTCTGGCTGAATCCCCAGGTAGCCATCTGGGGAAATGAATAATTGCGCCACATTAACTTAGCATTGTTATTCGTCATCGGCAAATCAGTTGCTAAATTAATCGTATGGAATCAAAACGGGCTCCGGCTGATTGATGGCCCGGCATTGTTCTGTGTGGAACACAGTGCCCGGAGAAGTTGAGCCGTGGCTCGGCTTTGGCTCATTATTATGCAGCTCATGAGTCTCGTTAGTGGCAAAGTTATATGAGCATACATCAGCATCAGCCTGCCGCACAACTTTGCAACGTCAAGGCGCCGATAGGGAGGCGGATGCGTATAGCGAGCGGAAAGTGTTAAGCACGCTGAAGTAAATGCTGCCCCCCATTCCCCTATCCCCAAACCACCCTGCAAAATGTTGTCATAGTCAACGTCAACGCAAACTGGACGAGACGCGGTACTAAGACTCCTTCGCTCGGGAGGGTGGTGCAGGGAAAACTTTCTCAATTCGCCGCAAAATGTGTCGGCGAGGTTCGTGTCGGTTCGTGGCTTGGCTTCGTTGTTTTCAGCAAATCGACAATGATTGCCCCCCATTCCTACCCCTTCCCGACTTCCTACTGGGCATGTAAAACAAAAGCGCAACGCTATGGCGACAGCACGTGGATACGGAACTCGACAACTCGATTAGCTTTAATTAGCCCAAAAGTGGACAATGAAGTAGAAGACGGCGCAGTAACCTTGCCGGAATTATCAATTGTTTTGGCCAGTTTTCTCTTTATGAGTTATGGCGGCATCTGTGGCCTAATGGCGTAGAAATGAAGTCGAAATGCGGTCATGCGGTCTTTCAGGTTGACGAATGGGAATGATGACGATGATGTATGCCTCGCCTAACCGAAACTGATGAGAGAGCATAAAGTTGCAATTTTTTTGTGCCATGGATGTTTAGGTAGCCGCCTCTTACCCGGTGGGTACACAAGCCTGACCCCGAACAGCAACAGCTGGTAGATGGTAGATGGTCAGCACAAAATGCATCCCTGGGGCGCAGTTGGACCCGGCTGTTATTGCAAATTGTACGGGCAACTGGGCTAAGGGAATGGGTTTTGGGGCAATGGGAACTGGAATAGTCCGTTGTGGGCACTCAATTTGAAAGCCATGCGCATACACTGGGCAAAAATGTTGGTCATTCCTGTGCACTTCTCCTAATAAATGCAACATTCTTTAGTTTGGCATTCTCCAGTCTGAAGCATTCATTTGGTACTTGCGAGGGGGAAGCGTCGATTCCTAATTGTTCTCTTAGTGTACCGACTCCATACAACTACAATTAGCAGCAACTGGATACACGGTTTTTCGGTGGAAGTGGAAGAGGTGACGCCTGGATCAGCTGCATTAGCAAATTCATGCAGCGGACCTAATTGAAACTGCGCCAGTTGCAATTATTTTCCATTCTAATTCGAGTTCCTCTGTGGCCAACCGCTGCCACGCCCGGCCATCACCCTATTCTCTGCTCCTTCATCCGCAATTCGCATTCACGTAACCTCGTTCAGGTTTTTTTGCTTTGCAATATTCAATTTCATTTTGTTGCCGCTCGAATTGAATTTCAATTGAAATCGAATACAAAACGGACCCGGCCAAGGGCCAGTTCCAGCAATTTGCCCTAATAGTCGGTGTCCCGCCTCCTCCATGCTCATGCTCGCTGCTGTCAAATTGGCTGCAATTTGCGCGTTTAATTAGCTGCAACGGCAGCATGAATATGGGTTCGCATGAAGCCTTGATCAAGGATTGGAGCTGGGTTTGGGATTCGGCTGGGGTTGGCCATATGCCAAAATCGTGTCGATGCAATTTGTTCAACCATGTCGCAGTCCATCAACACCTTTTTATTCGCCGCCGGCCATAATTGGTATGGGCAGTCAACCACGGAAGGCCCACCTACCCGTTGAAACGTGGGAGCACCATTTTTGCATATTCGACAGTGTCATCCCACCACGAAATGTGGTAAGTTCTTGCCGCAGTCATCTGGACTTTGCCTGGAAACAGCTGTACAGACAACCTGCCCATCTTTTGAATAATAAACAACATATCAAAGCAGGTCACTTTACTAAGATATTTGAATATCGAGTCTGTTAGAATTCACATCGAGTATTTTGCATACCAAACGGGATGCTGCATTCAGGGCCAAATCAAGTCCAACCCAAAAAAACTAAGGCAAGCCAGGAGCTTAGCAAACATTTCTTTCGACTTCCTTGACAGCACAAAAGGCATAGCTAAACGCTGACCGGGGCGACACAGCATCTGGAGCAGCGAGGCACAGACAATGGCCAGCTGTTTCCAATCGTTGGACACATTTCACTTGGAGTTTCTACGAATTTTTGCCAAATTGACTTTGGTCTTCCTGCTCGCTGAGCCAGCTGCCTCACACATTTCGGGTCGAAGACACTGCACAGCCATTTTGTATGCTTCATTGCACAACACCCGAACATCGGGAGAGGGTAAGCAGGAAGGGAGCATCTATTACGAGACCCAATACACAAGTCATCCGCATGACCCGAAAGTTGTGCAAAAGTAAAACTAAAACCTGAGAGTGCAATCTATAAATATCTAAAAATCCCATAAAACTCGACAGGTGCAGTGGGTGTGTGCCTGCAAATGTCATCATGGAGGACATGTACACTAGAGCTGTGTAGTTCAGCTCTAAACAAGTTCTATTGATTGAACTAGTTCGTATATAATTTATCGTTTTTTAGTTAAATAAATTGGTGACATGACAAAACGCCCAGGGACATAAGGCCCATATGAAAAATTTCGATCACTACTTTGAAATATAACTCCAAATTTTTTTGGGCTTTTTGACCGGACATAAAGCCCATGGGTGTAATGTCCGTATTCAAATTTAAGTGAATATAAGATTTAACAAATTTATGCTTTTCACAGTGTGTTTACAGTTTTGCTCCTTTAAAATGGGCGTAAAAATTCTGTCCCATTTTGCTCGTGTGATTTTTTTAGATTTGGCAACGAGGTGGTTTTTGCGCAATTGGTTGTCTCATGTAGGTCTGAAAAGGCACTAATAGTAGGTTGGCAGCGCGTCTGCACTCTGCTGTTTATTAGTGGTATTCATTAAAATTGGTTTGATTGAGGCTCGTGAACAGCTGTTAGTGGGAAAGAACATTTGACTGACAAGGAAACAAAGCAAATTATCTGGGAGGCCACGACTATGAGCAAAAATGCAGTCCGTAAATACAAATAAAATTCGAAATTGGTGTCTTTTGGAAATGAATGAAAAGTGAAACTTTATTTGAATATTAATTGACTTCAATCGCCTACACATATCCCACACAAGAGTCAGGGTCGAAGATGAACAGGTTGCGAAGCGGTGTCTCCATTTTGGTCTCTACTTTGATTACCTCCTAGGCCACAATGCCTCCCACAACAGCAACGGCTGGTAATATCTGAGCAAAGAGTACGTCCAATGCCTCGTTAAGAAGAGTAGATAATCACGGATGGTTTGTACCAGTTAAAGTCCCTAGTTTTGTACCTGGGATCGCTTTGATGGGAAGATCGAAATTGCTAAAGAATCCAAAGCACAACTATGCCTGGACCATTGCGTTTTAACTTGCCAACTTGCCAGCCATGCCGAATAGGCTGGATACTGCTCTTCACGTTGTAGGGCTTCTTGGACACCGTTTCGTAGTTAACCTTGGGTTTTGAGAGGTCTCGCGCGTAGCCAGGAAAGTCTTCCTCTGTGACCAGTTTGTCGCTGCTTTTGCTTTTCCAAGCATTTTTGACTCTGTCCACTTTAAGACGCTGATACGCAAGAGGCAGCTAGTTCGTTTTCAAATTAAAGAGACATAATTCTGGTTATAATTTCAGAGTTTTTATTAAACTGGGCAAAAAGTCCGACAAGATGTGGGCCATATGTCCGAACATAATGTGGACAAAAGGCCCATAACATTTATAAATTTAATTTCGATGCATACTACGATTAATTTCGATATGGGCCTTTGTCCGTGGGCGTTTTGTCATGTCACCAAATAAATTTATTGTCATGAGTTCTAAGGGTTTCACAGACTCTTAGAGTACGGACCCCGATTAGCGTTTAAGATCATGCTGGGTGATTTTTTAGCAACTTTCTGCTTGGCAACACTGTTTTCGTGTCACACTCTACATACGTAGAGTGTGGACAGAGGAAAATATCGCAGGTGTTTTTATTTTATAAAATCCTTTAATTGATTTCTACATGGTGTAACGCATGTCTAGACAAAACAAAAACTTGCTCAATACTACATCAGTGAAATATATCTACTATCTTCAGGCATTGCGAATGGACATTAGTGTGTGTATGCAAATGCCATCACATATACGGCTTCGTCAAACTACAAAAACAATGAGGAGAAGCGTTTTTTTTTTTCTCCTCTCTTGTTCTCACTCTCTCTTTTTTATATTTTCTAAATATCATGGCGAATTTCTAGATTAATCTTTCTAAATTTTGGGTGAATTGTAAACCAATTTTTCTAAATTTAAGAAACCCGTTTTTCTTAAAATAAGGGCGTTTTACTCACTTTAATGGCTTTCGCCCTATTTTAAGAAATCGTGTTATGCTTTGTTTTCTTAATTCAAGGGCAAATCTGCCCTAAATTTAAGAAAGATTTTAGAAAATATCTAGAAAATTATCCTAAATTTAGAAAATAAAATAAGTTTCTAAATTAAGAAATTATATCTTTTTGTTTGCTTTCTAAATAGAAAAAAGCAAAACAAGTAATTTTTCTACTAAGAAAAATTATTTTATGCGAATTTCTAAAATCTAGAAAATGTTTTTTTTTGAGTGTGGAGTGAACAAAAACGAGAGATAAGTTAAACCCGATATACCCGTTACTCATGAAAAACAGTTTACGGTGTTCCCGGTCCTTAGTGTGACCTCCAAAGTAGCAATTTTTTAGGTTAGCCCTTAACGACCGTCATTCGATCTTATCATCTTTCGGATCGATTCATTTCTTCACTTTTTTAGAAGTACATCCACTAAATCTGTAGAGATATAACGTTTTTCCATGCGGGGCGGGGGGCGTGGCCTTCAAACCACTGCGTAAAAGAACATTTGTCCCACTGTCAAACCCATCCTTACCACTCTGAGACTAGGTGTCACGACAACGGCACGGCAGACGACGTCTATATCGACCGCTGTTGATGCTGATCAAGATATATAACTTATGGTCGAAATGATCCCCCTGTTACTACATTTGCACGACTTTAGTATACCCTTTTTACTCTACGAGTAACGGGTATAAAAATTGCCGTATTTGGTGTGAAGAACAGCCAAAAGCATTGCAAGAACTGTCAATACATCCCGAAAAATGCACTGTTTGGTGTGGTTTATGGGCTGGTGGCATCATTTCAAACGTACATAATAGTTCTATAAATTTGTTGGTCCTTCAGTTGGAACGAACCGGGTTTTTAAAGCATCGCATCCAAAGTTTTGCTCCGAACCTTTGATCATAAGATATTGGACCATTGAAAAGATTTGGACTCTACTTGCGGTGAATTGTAGACATTAAGAACTTCGATCTTCCATTAAAAGAGATGAATATTTGACGGTATGTGGCAGGTAATAATCTTACATTCTGATTTCCCATTTCTTTCCGAAAGTACGGTAAGAATGAAAATTCTTGATCCATGTATTCATTTTATATCCCGAATTTATTGATTCAAGAGTTCTGAACGCAATGCTCTCCAACTTGGCTTGCTCTCTCTGTTTAGTTACCTCTAATACAGCGATTTACACGCCTGGCCCACAGGGAACGAACACTATTCACATCGACACAAGTCGAACGTATGCCGAGGCTTGTGCCAAGAGAGCAAACAGCTTTTCAGTCGCTGGCCAGGGGTCAATGAAATGAGACAGAGCTGGTTTGCGTCTTGTCCTGCTCTAATCGCTATACAAATTAAATTGTGAACGATTATATATAAGGGTATGGGCGAACCATTAAACGAACCTGAAACGCCTTAGCTTTTGACATAAGAACTAGGAGAACGCTTGGATCATTTACTGAACTGGTTTTTAAACCGTGAACTAGAATGACCAACTCTGACTTACACCATCCTGCCCTCTCCTACCCTGCCCTAGTGCCTACTACCTAAATTGACATTCGGATGCAATACCTGCGGTTGCTTTCCAATTGATCAATCCGCAACGTGGAGACACGAGACGGGCGACAGGACAGTAAAGTGAGGGTTAGACAATATTTGTGGATGATTGCATGCTTGTGCAAACGTAAACGGCGAAATTTATTTGCACAAGGATGCGGGCAGGTGGATCGGCAAATTTTTGCTACCCCAAAAGTGCGTGGCGCTGTCAAAGTTTGCCATTTGCAAAAGCTGGCGCTCCTGCTCCTGCTGATGTGTGCTCGCACGCCATAAAAGTCTGTTGCATAAACCAATTTTGCATTTTGGAGCAACTGCAGATATACAGCCACACCGCCCCCTTCCCTCCGGGGGGGTGAGGATTATGCAGACGAAATGGTGGCTGTCAACGCAGCTTCTTCGATGCCCCAGTAAACCGCTTTGATTTTTATTTAACTGCACATTTCTCCATTGGCATTTAATGGCAACTTTTTCGTGGATTTCCAATTTCTGCGGTTTTACGAATTTTGCAATTTTGCAATTTTCCATTTGCCTTCACTTATTGCATTTATATTATACACATCTTTTATTTATTTATGTCCGGGTGCCGCTCCATTGCCAAATGAAATTGATAATTTATAAAATTGCCAGCCAAATGGCACACAAACATACGTACCTGGCCACATTACGAGGGTGGTGTCAGTAGTGTTTGAGCCAAGTTAAAGGAAAAGGAAAAGACAAAATGACAGGCAATGAGGCGGTGGGGGAGACTGGCAATCGCTTTATACTTCTCTCAGGACCAACAATACCAGGGCGGAAGTGTAAATGTTTGTTTTAACCATGACTCAAAACTGGGACTTGGGTTCAGGTTTACGGAGCAGGTTCACATAATTCGGTGAACTTAGTTTCAGTTTCACAACTTGTTTTAATACTGTCACTTTATACAGCTTTCTAGCCTCTTAGATTGGATCAAATTAGATTACGAAATGAATATAGAAAGACTAGCAAATAACCCGACGCGCTTCGCTGCGCCTTTAACAGTATGCTCTTTGCTGATGGGTTTTCCCTCCAACTCCCACCCCCATCCCTCCCATCCACTCTACATCCAATTCCACCCAGTTCCCACTCACTTCCCACCCACTTTCCGCCACCATCCCGCCCACATCCCACCCACTTCCCTCCCACTACCCTCCCACTTCCCGCCCACATCTCACCCACATCCCTCCCACTTCCCGCCCACATCCCACCCACTTCCCACCTACAGTCCACCCACATCCCACCCACTTTACACCCAATTTCCCCCAGTTCCCACTCACTTCCCACCCATTTTCCGCCCACTCCCGCCCATTCCCCGCCCACTTCCCGCCCGCATCCCACCCACTTCCGCCCACATCCCACCCACTTCACAACCACTTACCACCCACTTTCCACCCACTTCCAAAACAACATACCACCCACATCCCACCCACATCCCATTCACTTCCCAGTGGGCATCCCGGCGTTATTTCCAACATAGGAAAATTAAATCACAAATGAATTTTCATTTTGACCGTACAAACCGAGTTTCAAGCCAATCGGATGAAAAATAGTTATTTTGCATGCAGAGTTTTCCGGGAATTTTCCGACCATTGAGTCAAATTTTCCAACTTCAGAAAATCACATTTCAAACTATTTCGTATTCTGTCCTTACAAACCGAGTTTCAAGCCAATCGGATAAAAAATAATTTTTTTAATGCTGAAATTTGCCGGGAATTTTCCGATCGTTGGGTCCAACATCGGAAAATCACATTTTAAACTATTTCCTTTTTTATCCTTACAAACCGAGTTTGAAGCCAATCGGATGAAAAATAGTTTTTTCATGCAGAATTTTCCGGCCATTTTCCTCGTGGGCGGATTTTCCAAAATCGGGAAAACACGTGTCGAATTATTTCGCGTACTATGCTTACAAACCAAATTTCAAGTAAATCGGATGAAAAATAACATTTTCCCAAACTTTTCCGACGCTTTTCCGACTTTTCCGGGTGGAATTTTCCAAAACCCCGTCTTAGTACGCACTTTCACCACTAACAGAAACTCCTGTCCAAATTTCAGCTTTCTATCTCTTACCGTTTAGGCTGTGCGATGATTGCCAATCAGTCAGTCAGTGAATCAGTCAGTCAGTCAGGACACTCTCTTTTATATTTATAGAGATAGAGTATAGATAGTCTTTGGTTAGATCCTTTCCATGGATCCTCCATCTATATCAGGGGTCGTCAAAATATACATGCTGTTGCAAAAGAGAGCAGTATAACCTTGTATACTGTCGGTGTGTCGACGTCGCTGCCGCAGAGGGCTCTTGTATACACAGAAGATAGGAACGTGGCGAACTCTAATCTATATAAATATAGAATCAGCCTTGCATTAAAAATCCGGAATAAAATATTTTCATTACGAGAGATACGAAATTTATTTTTATGGCTTTTTGTGCTTCGGCTGAGGTTTGGGGCTTCTCTTAGTGTCGATTGATCTCCGTACTTTCTTTCAACAATTTCAAACTCACCTAACAACCCTCGCTTGTGGTCTACCTGATGCATATAAAATAATGTAAAAAGGAATATACAAACATATGTGTGTGTGTGTGGTACTCTGCCTTTGATTTGCCTGGCCAGCTACTTTAAAAGTTTTTGCTGTTGCTTTCACTTCGACCCGCTCGCCCCCACCTACCCTACCCACTCAAACAGCGCACACCTTCGCCCCGCTTCTTGTATTTATTTGGCGCTTGGCTGCTTTTATTTTTATTGAAATTTATGATTTCTGACACAAAATTTATGCTGTTTTGCATTCTGGTGCGTTGTGCGAAAGGCGAAGTGTGGTAAAAAGCATAAAATAAACCTCAAATACTCGTAAAATGCCATACCAGCAGCCTCCTCCATCCACCCACGTTTCTTGGACCCTTCCGGTAGTCTAGTCTGTCCCTCCGTCCGTCCGTCCGTCCTTCTTTCCGTTTGTCTGTGTGTGTTTGCTGGCCTCGTGCGGTTTGGTTTACACCAACAGGCGGGCTCCTGCTTGCGCGTGAATTATTTAATTCGTATAAATATTGAAAACTCCATTTTTTATGTTGTTTTCTTGTTGGTTTATTGCTCTTTTGTGGCATTTTAATATCGCATAACTCGCTGCAAGTGTTTTTATTTTGTTTTTTTTTCCGAGAGAAGGCTCAATTTATTGAAATGAAATCCCACGTGTTCATTGATAAAGTCGCAAGTGGAACACACGTACACAGAAATCAACTAGCAGGAATTGACTATTTTAAATGAAAATGTATGCTTGAATTAGATCGTTTTGTTACTAAAAATTTTAAGATTTATTTCTTCCACTTGGCTTGAACTACATATAAATCAATCATAAATGAAAAATTGATTGTAACATGAAAGTAAGAATAAATAGAGGAAAGCTATGTCGAAGTTTATATACCCTGGCAAATTTCAAAAAGGATTTCTTGGTGGAATTACAAAGGAGTAGGCAATCAAGCCCGGACCGGAACCGTATACCGAAAAAAACCAATTAAAACTCAAATCCGGAATATCGGATTCAAAACCGATATTCAACATTTTTTAAATACCGGTAGTCCAGAACCGATATTTTTAGTACCGAAAAGACTAAACATTGTACCGCTACAGTTTCGGTTCTGCGTTATTTTTAGTAGTGCCATGGCCCATGGGATAGGCTTTTGGCATTTGGGACACCACTGTTCTGTGCGTTAGGAACATCTGCGAGCAGAGACGTTGGCAGAATTTCAGTCACTATAGTAGTAGTAGTTGTAAGTCAGCAGAAAAAACTCAAACTCAATGTGTCTAGCAGATTTAACCAATGAGCCTCAGAGCTCTCTATTGTCTGTCTCTAAAGCCAAGGTCCCACAGGCTAATAATTTGCCCAAATGTGATGAAAACTTGACTAAATAGGTCAACGTAGGAAACTTTTCGGCTATTTTTGATCAAATTGCTTACGTATGGAACCTTAGTTTTAGTTTTAAGTTGTGCAAAATTTGTAATCATGGCTATTTAGAGAAATTTTTATGAAAATTTGGACAAATTATTTGCCTGTGGGACCATAGCTTAAGAAATTCTGCCAAATTTTGTACATAGGCGACAGCTTTCAACGCAAAATGTGTAAACTGTGTACTGCCTACCGCCGTCAGGTGTGTCTGGGTCTGTGCAAGCCGAAATGGCTTTTTACTTTAATCAACTAAAATCTTCCGAGTGGGCTTTGGCTAAGTACCAAGCTTTTCAATGCAAACGTCAAATCGCTTGAGGAAACACTATCTTTCTGTTGTTCTGATTAAAAGGGATTTCCCCCAAATATGAATAAATAACGGTAATGCTGGTGAACACATATTTTGAACTCAACTGCATTTTATGTGAATATTTTCAAACTAGCCCGGCGAGCAGAAAGTGAAACGAGCTGAGAACAAGTGCCATTAGTAGCAGACATTGGACCTTTGCTCTTCCACATTACACTCCTAAATATGAGCGCACACGTCCTTATGTATGCTTACAGGAGTACGTATATCTAACAAGGCAGTGGCTTGCAACATTTTACCCCTAAACCCCAACCAACCACCTCCCCCTCTGCACACACACACACGCACACACACAACTAAAATTGTAACAGAAAACAGAAGGTTTGTGTGCTGGCCATGCGAAATAATCCCCAAAAGATGAAAATTGTGTAAAATTTGTGTTGGTTTCACTGATTAAGGATGGCTTACTGCCGGCTGAATCGCAAAAGATGAATAGACCAGACCAGACCAGACCAACAACATTTAATATGTGCGATATTTATCAGCCCACTAAGGCGTCCTCCAAGCGCCTTAGCCAAGGCAACGTTATGCCGAACAAACGACATGGAAAATCGCAATCGTAATTTCTGGTCTCAGCTTTGAGGCTCTCCCAGGGTGCATGCAGGCCGAGTGGACAAAGTGGGTACCACAGACCAAAATCGAAACTAGCTCATTGCTATGCTATGTATATATGTATTTCTTGTTTGTTGGTTAGTTTACAGTTCCAGTAACAGTTGGATTAAATTGTACAATGCATTTTCCACTCTCAGCGTGCAACTCGTCGTCTGCTCACTCCTTGCTAAGTACGTCAGATGGGAAGGCCAGGGTCGTGGTAAATAAGGTACACAAGCGTTGTCATTTAGGTGGGTTTAGGGTTGCGAGGTTCCGTTTAGTCCGTTATCCAGGTTAACAGCCGAGTGCATGCAAATATCCATGAATCTGATCACCAAGAGCATTGCTGTAGAAAGATAGTGCGAGATATTAGCGTAAGATATTAGATGCTAGTAACCAGACACAAACTTACCCGAGGCCGGTGAGTCCCTTGCTATGGGCACTGGATTTAATGTACATTAAAGCCAAAAGAAGGGCTTGGCCGGTGACCAACAGCTCGCGTTTGCCATAACGCCGCCAGTTGTTAATGCTCGACTGATGTGGATCTATCACAACTCGTTCCTCTCGTTCATAAACATCACGTCTGGACAGGTCTCGTCGCAAATGATCACGAGTAGCTGAGTCTCGTTCAACTCGCACCATACGCCTTACGAAGTTCGCTTGCTGGTGGTTAGCATCTTTCACTCGCATATCAGGTTCCCTGCGTCTGGACAATACACGTTCCTCCCGCTGGATATAATTTGGTTCCAGTCGTACACTTACTCGTTCGACACGTCGTATTTCCGTGCCCTCACGATTGTCCATCTCACGTCTAATAGTTTCTTCTCGCTCCTCACGAAGCGTCAGGTCTTGTGATAGACGTCGCAGTTCTTCTTGATTTCGACGATTAACTGTATGCTCAACTTTGCGTACCTCAGTTGTTGAAAGACTACGTTCCTGCCGTCTAGAGAGGTCACGCTCGTCACTACTTTGCTCCTCACGTTTCAAGACGTTTGGTTCCTGACGTCGTGATAAAACTCGTTCTACAATTCGCGATGTGTCTCGTTCTTCACGTCGTGATAAGTTGCGTTCCCTACGCGGCGATATTTCACGTTCCTCACGTCTGAATGTGTCCTGTTTTTCACGACGGCGATTGTCTCGTTCCAACTCTTGTATTGGATTTCGGAAATTTTCTCGCTCTAGTTCCCGCGTAAGATCAGCTATTTGCCTGCGGTCAGCTGATCGCACATCTTCAAGTCTTTCAAGGTTTTGACGTTCCTCGCGTGCCTCTCGCCTGACATCTCGTTTGTCACTGCCACCTTCCTCTCGTCGCGACAAGTCCTGTTGGTCACGGAACAATGAGTCTCTTTCAGCAAGTCGTGATAACTCACGTTCTTCACGTCGCGATAAGTCTCGCTGTTCCCGTTTCGTTAAGTCACTTTCTTCTCGACGGAGATTGTCCCGCTCTAGCTCTTGTCGTCTATATTGTTGATTAGCTGACCGCTTGTTGTCGACACGTTCCTCTCGTCTCAAAAGATCTTCTTTCTCACGACGAAGATTGCCTTGTTCTAGTTCCCGTGTAAGATCCGCTTCTTGCCTGCGGTCGACTGATCGCTCTTCACTTTCCACACTTCCTGAAAGACTACGTTCCCGTTTGTCAATGCCTCGTTCCTGTCGTCGTGATAAGTCTTGTTCCTCAACTCGTCGGCGGTTATCTTGGTTCAGCTCTGTAGATTCGCTCCTCTGGAAGGCTAATCGTTCACGGACTTCACGTTCCTGGTTTCTTGATAGACTACGTTCCTCTCGTCTCGATAGATCCTGTTCCTCCCGAAGCGATGAGGCACGTTCCTCTCTTCGCACTAACTCACGTTCAGCCCGTCGACTCCGGGTAAGGCTCCGCATATTTTCTTGATCAGCTTCTTTCCTACCCGCAGCTACAAAACGTTCAAGGTCTACTCGTTCCTCACTACGGGAAATAATACGTTCCTCTCGCCTAGAGAACTCGCTTATGTCACTGCTTCGTTCCTGTCGTCTCGATAAATCTGTTTCCTCATGAAGCGATGAGCCTCGATTCTGTAGTAGCTCTCTGGTTAGACGTCGCTTGTTGTCTTGATCTGCTTCGTTTCTCCGGTCTTTGCGTTCTTCACTGCGCGACAAGCCTCGTTGCTCACGTCTCGATGTGTCTCGAGCCTCCTCTTGTTCATCGGCGTTTCTACGAATAGCCGATCGCTCAAGTTTGAGTTGTTCTGGGGCTTCACGTATTTCACTTCGAGAAAAAATACGTTCTTGTCGTCTAGAAAAAACTCGTTTGTCACTGCTTCGTTCCTCCCGTCTGGATAAGTCCAGTTCCTGTCGTCTCGTTAAGTCTTGTTCTTCACGTTGCAATGAGTCTCTGGCCGCACTATTTGAAAGAGCACGTTCTCGCTGCATTCGGGAATCTTTTCGCTCTGTTTCATGGTCCAACCGGTTATTTTGCTCTCGTTCCTCACGTCTAGTTAGGTCACGCTGGAGATTATCCCGCTGCGGTCCCGAAGTTTCTGGCTCTCTACTTTCTATTCGTCGCATTTGTTCTCGTTCCACTCGTTCAGCCCTCAACGATTCGTCCCGCTGAAGAATGTCGTTCTTGCGATTTTCCAAGCGTTCTACTCGTCGGGAGTCACTACCATCTCGCATATCTGACCGTTCAACCAATTGTCTATATACCAAGCGCTCATCGTATTCATCAATACCATCGATGCGTCGATTTTCCCAGCTCTTACTGACCATTTCATCGGTCCGCTGGCAGCTGATTTCACTATTAGCCAGAGCCAGGCTAGCCAAATAAATCCACAACAGAAATACGTTGAACCTTAACCATCGTGCATTAGCAATCATTGTGGAAGTTGTTCGAAGATTCAGATTCGGATTCGTGTTCAGGTCTGCTGTGGAAGTCAGAAAGGCTTGAACTTGACTGCTTTTCTTTGGCGGCGAGACGTTGTTTTTATAGAAAAATTCTAGTGCGGCACTTGCTGCTCCACTTCCTTTTGAATGAACCTTAATTTTCCCATTTTGATTGATTGAATTTTGCTTATCGCACATGTGCACCACTGCTCATTGGATCGGCGCAGACGCGCAAACCCACTCAAGTGAGCCTATGAATGAAATTGCCAAGTGTATCTAATTTGCTGTGACGTCACAGAAGCAAGCGCTGTGTGTACGTGTACATGGAAAAAAGAACTCCATTTACTTGGCATGACGTCAAAAGGAATCTAAGCACCAGATGGGTGCACCAATGCGATAAGAGCCATTCAATCAAAATTGAATTAAAGTGCAATGAACAATATGTACGGACAAGTGCGAAATAAATGAGTTAGGATACGAGGGTTGCTATGGCTAGATGGTGTGATTCTTTTCCAAATGACTCCTGGCCTCACTTAATTGCGCGACCTCAGAAAACCGAGTTGAATGAGGACCTGAGAAGTAGATAACTGAATTGACAATTTGGTTTTTAAATTTCAGGTCTGGAGACTGAATTAAGTAGAAAGAATTTTGTTCGTCAGATTGACTTAAAACTCGGTTGGTAAGCACGCGAAATAATTGGACACGTGTTTTCTCGATTTTGGAAAATCCTTCCACTAGGAAAATGACCGGAAAATTCTTCAAGCAAATAACACTATGCGACAAATTTCAACTTTTTTCAAAACTACCAAGCACCACTATGCGGAATCGATAGTGCTACCCGAACTGAGTAAATCCCTATCAGCGTTTGGCTAGATTGGAAGCACTTTTTTATGGACCCTCAAAGTTTGCCAACCGAAAAAAGGTGTCATTAGTTTTGGGCAAACAGCTCATTCAGTTTTAGTGATAGCTGCAAACTGTCTTCGGCAAAGTTGTAGCTGACAGTCCGCAGAATAAATTCTTTATACAATGATTTTTAAAAATTCATGTTTTCCGGTAGTATTTCTTAAAAAACTTTTTTTTCAAAAACGTATTTTTTTACTTTTTTGAGTACAACTTTTAAAAAATCAGAATTTTTCGCACACTTTCTTTGGAGAAAATGAAGCTTTTGAGATACTGAACAACTCTTCTGAACAAGGTTTTACAATCTGAACAATTCTACATCCTCCAAAACGGCCCCAAAAGAGTGAATTTCTTAAAAAAATTGACTTTTTTGTTGTCATTGTTTATTAGATACTCAAGTTTTTCACCGAAAGAGCAGCCAATTAAGTTTTTTTAAGCTTTTAGAGCAAAACCTTACTCGTTTTACTTGTTGTTATCCATAATTTAAGAAAAAAATGATTTTTGGAAAATTTTTCGAAAATTCTGGAATTTATCAGCAAAAAGGTTGCCAATTTAAGACTGTATATAATATTTTAACATCCTAGTACATTTTTTAACAAGTTGGGATAAAAAAAAAGTTAACAACTGAACAGGACTCACTGCACAAAAATGAACACTTGAAGAATAATATGATTAGTTTTTCAGTTCAAAGAGAAGCTGGGAGAGAGTGTCCAGGCTCTTTATGGAAATCACTATTTTTCATCCGAATGAGTTGGAACTCGGTTTGTAAGGATAGCATTCAAATTATCACTCGCTCATTTTTAACACGATATTGACGAGCCTTACTATTTATAACAAAATATCGCAATGAAAATGCAAGTTTTAAACTTAAATTAACCAAGCATAATCACAAATAAAATCGAAGTAGGGAATTCGTAACCGATTCGTTGAAATAAAGATAGTACAAAATGTCTTTGGCCTTTTTTATAATTATGGTTTCAATCTCACTTTCAGAAGAAAGAAAGTAATCTCCGGAATGTTGACGCTCGCCACTGTCTTTCAAAAACTAAAACGATAAATTTATTTTCTCTTGGTTTTCGGATTTTCTTAATCATCATTGACATTGAAGAAATTCGAAAAATAATTTTGCAGTTCTATTTAAATTGGGAAATAAACCTCGAACCCTAAAATTTTGAACATCGTCAAAATTTCGAATCAGAGCTCCGAAAAAATGAGCGCTGGAATTACTGGCAAACTATAAACAGAAATTAACTTTTGCCATATCGATATCCTCAAGGACGTGCTCCGACGAGAAAGGGTTTCAAAAAATAAAAGTCAATGGATAAATTCGAGCTTAAAACCTGTTTCTACTCTTGTCTTCTTAGGACTGGAATCGCTTTCATAGCTGCACTGGGAAAGCCTTTGATGCAGAAAAGTATATACCCATACGCATTGCGACCGTGATTCAAATATAATACACTAATCCTAATCCTTTGTTAGCTGCTAACATACGATTGACACAGACACTCAATCACATAGCAACCCTCGTAGATGCGCAGCTGGGTGTAAAATTAAGTAAAAAGCATTGGCAAGTGTGCTCAAGAGGAAAACCCCCGACTATAAAAGGCTCAACACGTAACTCACACGCTCGACAGTTGGTACTTGGATGTCACTCGTCGCCATCGACGTTGTCAGGTTGCCTCGGAGCCTAGTGGAACAACGGCAAGATGGTGGATTGCGGCCAAATGGAAATATACTTAGAGGCTCTCTCAAAAATCACACTTAAGTAACCCAGCTACACTATGTACTTACCATATTCTATCTATACTACTACAACTATCTATATCTAATCGAATGTATGCCATCTAAAACTTAACCAATTAATTGTTGCTGTTGTTTGGGATCGTATTGTCATAATAAGATCAAAACATTAATATACCCTCGAATATATGTATGTAATTTCAAAACGCCAGATCATAGTCCATGTATTATGCGATATATAAACGATACAAGAAGCACATATGATAATATTTAACCGTTCCACACTGGGGTAATCCCCTATAAAACTTACAAATAAACTTCGCTAACCCAAATTAAAAAAAAAACACAGAATTTTTATTTTTCCTAGAGCAAATCACAGTGGGTAATAACCAACGGTC
The DNA here is from genome assembly GCA_018904235.1 of Lordiphosa stackelbergi. Classification (NCBI taxonomy): domain Eukaryota; kingdom Metazoa; phylum Arthropoda; class Insecta; order Diptera; family Drosophilidae; genus Lordiphosa; species Lordiphosa stackelbergi. The sequence goes on from JAEIFU010000008.1 coordinate 248,923, forward strand.
GACTGATCTTTCCATTCTTAGTGCCACGCGTCTGCATACAAGCGATCACCTTGCCGCCGCGTACCACCCGACCAAAGCCCACTCGTCGTCCATTCAACACGCTAAGCGGCTTAAAGCTAATGGTAAAGTTTATCGCCGCACTGGGAAACCCCCCGGTGCAGTATTCCTTGGAGCAGGACAATATGTACGCATGGCGGCGGTGGTTCAAGACGCGCGTATCGTATTCCATTGCACGACTAAGGCCTTCCGGCTGCGACTGGTAGCCCGCTAGTAGATAGATTTCCAGCCAGAGTTTGGGGAAAATGCGTCGCACCGAAAACTCATGCGAATTGTGCTCCAGACAGGTGCGCACAAATTGTAGCACTATCAGAGGCGCCGCCTCCGTGTACAACTGAACGATGACCTCACCCAAAGGTCGTCCGTCCCGGGAGCCAAAGTGCAACAATATGCGTGGTCGCAGCAAACGCAGCCGCTGGTCAAAGTCAATGGGCAGCTGTAGATCCCAGCCCGCGTACTTTAGAAAAACTTCACTATCCTGGTTGGGCATAAAAACCGACTCCGACGATGCGATACGTCGCGAGAGACGAGACTGAGACACTGATGCGGACTGGGATTGGGACTGCAGACGGGTATCCCAGCTGCTGGACAACGACGAACGATACTTGATGCCAAGCAGGCGCCTACCCAGAATGAAATTCTGCCGCTCCAGCTCTGTCGCATGCTCCACCATGGACGGCACCGTGGACTGAACGATACGATGCATATGCATGCTGGTGTTCAGTTGCAGTCCGATGTCTCCCATGGTGCGCATGGTGCGTGAAAGATTAAGCAGCAGACGAACGTTCTCCTTAGTGCGCTTCCGGTAGGTACGCTCGTCCTGCAGCAGTTTATCGACATTGCAGTGCATTGTGGCAGGAAAAGTGGGCGCATTGTGATCGACGAGACTTTTGGCACGTAACAGGCGTTCTATATAACTTTTGTACCGACGTTGTTGTTGTCGTCTACGTAGTGGATCCATTGGGTTTCAGAATTTGGGACCAAGTAGATTTTTTTTGTTTGGCAATTGTATGAATTTTATACTTGAATTTACTCACTTTTTTATTCCCATATTGGAGATTCTCTAAATTGACATTGTTCTTCAGTGCACGATTTGAAAAGCGGGGTGGGAACTTGGAACTCGGTTATATGTCACAAATTCCGACTTTAGCAAAACTGAGTTACTAGAAGTATAACACAAGTTCAAAGGACCTTTGACTTAACCTGGGTATATAGATATTTGTGGAAGTTTTTGATTCTGATTCATAACTTTAACGGCATCAAATCTTAGCATAAACTTTAATAAAATCTTTAAGAAACTGAACTGAACTTTTGTATATATACTTTTGATTCTCACAAAACGGTTAGATGGGCGGACACCACATGGAATGGACAATAATTAGTTAATAACTATAGTTAAAATATTGCTTATAGACAGTCAGTGTTATGAAAGGATCCAGACATAGAAGTTCGGGCAGGCAGATGCGTCGCTCCTGCTCGTACACCACCATCAGCTCACAGATGCGTGCCCAGATCGGTTCATAGCGCAGCCTCATTAGCTGGCAATCGAGTTTGGGACGGGTGAGAGATACCACCACACTATGGACATGCTCAAAAGTGGCACCAGGCGAGAGCAGACTCATGAATGGATTTCGCCCAATGCATAACTCGTAGAGGACCAGACCCAGCGACCAGATGTCAGATTTGAAATCAATTTTTCCACCGCCGCACATCATCTCCGGGGCCATGTAGAGCGGTGTGCCTAAAGCATGTTGTGGTCGGTTGACCGGTGCATGCACATTGGAGATGCCAAAATCGGAAATTTTTACCCGATCAGTTGCATCTAGCAGCATGTTCTCGGGCTTGATATCACGATGGATGACATTGCGTATGTGGAGATATTCCAAACCAATGACCATGTCGGAGAAATAGCGCAACAAACGCTCCTTGTCCAGCCTGAAGAAGGTGCGCTTCTGCTGCTGCTGATGCTGTTGTTGGATGACATCGCGTAAAGTACCATTGGGTGCAAATTCTTTACAATGTTTGGGTGACGCAGCTGGGAGATGATGTAGATCTGAAATGGAGTTTTGAGAAAGTAAATTAAGTCTGTGTAAATGCATATATTCGTAGGTCGGCCTACCTCCTCCTTAATCAAGGCCAACTCCGTCTTAGGATTCCTTACAATGATGCGCTTAACGCAAACTTTTCTCCCCTGCTGACCATTTTCTCTCTGGAAGCAGAGAAAAACGCGCCCAAATGAGCCCTGTCCCAACACTTTCAAAGGTCTCAAGTCTGCATCGCCTAGATTCATGATTAATTAAATAAAAACACACAACTTTATCTTTACACATTTACAGTTAAATTTTGGGCAGCGCGCAATATCGCTGTGGCTACAAATATTTTGCTCATCTGGCATCTTTATTTAACCCTTACACGAACCACTGTATTCATTTCAACTTTCTAAAAATATATGAAGCTTTAATTGTCGAAGGCCCATGAGTTGCTATTATGCACATTCGCCTAGTTTAATTTCAATAATGTAAAAATACAAATAGAAATTAACTTCAAGTAGGCCTAGCCATAGATTTTTTACTATGGAAGGGGGAAGAAGAGGCATTAATATACAACAAATTGTACAGATGTTAAGCGGTAAGGTTGGGGAGAAGGACGGAGAATAACCCCAGCGTATGGTTTTGTTACTCTGGCATAAAAATGTAACCAATGCACTAACCATTTAGCAGCAGGTGTGGTTGGGCTTTATACAATCGCAGTGACAAGTCAAGTAGGTTTTTCGTTTGACAATGAAAAAATTAAAAATAAAAATTTCAAGTAGGCCTAGCCATAGATTTTTTACTATATAAGGCCTGTAGTCATGTTACTGAGCTCATTCTTTTAAGTTTATTCAAAGCGTACACAACAGCACCAGTCCCAAATTTTTGTTATTTATATTTAAAATATTTTTTAAACGCCAAGGTAAGTACTTGTAAAGAACATATATCTGTGCCTTCTTGTCTTACTGAACCCATTCTTTCCAGATTATTCAAAGCGTACAGAACAACACGTTTGCCAAATTTTTGTTATTTAAATCGAAAATTGTTTTCATACACACAAAAGTAAGTACATGTAAAGAACATATCTCTGCCTTTTTTTATTTTATTTAAATTGTTATTTCTAACAGATGCCAACAACAACAGTCATGGGGGGCCTTATCCTTGCTGCCCTGAAAGAATCTCCGAAGCCTATAACATTCCGCGAATTGCTGAAGCTGATCTCCAACAAACTGGAGGTAACGCCAACAAAAATCAAGACAAGTCTCCGAATCGCCCTCAACTTGGGTACCCGACAGGGTTTCGTTCGAAAATTTAAACAACGCTATTCCCTGTTTGAAGACTTTGAGGGTTTGGGCCTTAAACAAGCGGTTAATCAAGTATTAATCAAAAAACGGAGAGCAGCTTTAGCAGACGAAAACCGGCTTATGGCTATAGCGGAACACGCGAAGAAGGGAAAGGATAAATCATAACAGTCTGAAGGCGTCTATATCTATAAGATCTTTCGAAATCTCCAAACCACTGGAGTCGGCCATTTGGACAAATTGACAGCCAAAGCATTCCAACAATCGGACGATAACATTTGCCAAGTTTTGCTTGTAAGTTCAGCTTTACCCGGTGGGTATTTCGGGTATTTGATTTTAATTCTCGGGCCTACCCATTTATATAGGTGTTCAAGAACCCAGCGATGTCTTGTGAAACTATTAGCTGCGATACGAACATATGTATGTCTAAGGCCACTCAGGATGCCATTTATATAACCCTCAGATGCTCACTTTGCTACACGAGCGCAAAGTCAACTTGAGCATTGCAGCTGAACATTTACTTCAACAATACTACATAATGTGGCGTAAAAATAGACCCAGTAAGCTATTCCACTCCACTTATTGTCAGTCTAGCTATATATTGATCTTTTTTTTCAGTACATTGTGCTAAAAAACAATTTGCCGAATCATTTGCCAAACTGGCTAAGCGTCTACACGTACTCGAACCAGATGTCACGGTCGCCATTGTGAGCATTTCGTGCAGCATACATGTGGAGCCAGTGAAAGACCGCCTCCAGTAGTGACAAACTTGAATGTCATATCTCAAGTGGGGATGTATATATTTGGATCGTTATGATGATGGAGATCTAGGAACTCAACCGACCGAAGGATCTGTGAACGTTACGTGCAAGTCAAGTGTGGGACTAGGTAAGTCATCCGACTAGTCTTTAGTACAATAACGCAAATGTTTCATCATCGGATTGTTACGAAGGCGTTAAAACCTACAAGATCTTACAAAATCTCGAAATTGTGAGCCATCTACTGCCTTGTAGTCTAGCGATTTTCCAAATTTTTATGAAAAAGTTTCAATTTCGTATTCTTTTCAAAATTTGGTTAATAATTTGCTGAGAGAAATACCAAAAATTGTTTAGCAATCTGTTCGAATCGACACTGTTCCCCATTTAAATTCCGGTATTTACAAATCAAATTCATATTTGCCGCTTTTTCTCTTTCAGTCTGGCAACACTCAGCGGCTTATCGATAATTGGCAAAAAGTAATCAAGTGTGGTCGCACTAATCTCAAAATTAACCAGGTGTGGTCCCACTGTGTCTTATTTACAACTACAAACTGATTTCACCTGCCTGCGTGGATCCCAACTATACACAGTGAGTGGAAGAGAGAGAGAGAGATATAAATAACAATCAGTTGATTGATCACAACTGAGACTGAGTGACGCAGTGCAGCAGCAGCAGCATGAGTAATAGTGCCGAAAGTAACGGTGCTGCTCGACGCTCGACCGTAGATTGGCAGCGGTTTGGCCTGGGCGGTGACGACGATGGCGGTGAGGTGACTGTGGCCAGTTTTCGTCAGCGGAGCAATAATAACACTGGCGGATTCGTTGATCTTGGCAATGAGTACACATATGCGGCTGGTGGACACCATGCCTCCGGTGCGAATGAGATTTTTGCCGGCGAACAAGGCGATAAGCCCTGGTGAGTTATGCGGCTGCTGCTCTGTCAGATTCTTCAACTAATTTGGTGGTTTACTCATCAGGTGGCGCTCAAACTTCTTTATCTCACAGCCGGTGCTCTTTGGCACCTGGGATGGCGTGTTCACCTCGTGTCTAATCAACGTTTTCGGTGTCATTGTATTCCTACGCTCAGGCTGGATAGTAGCCCAGGCAGGCATACTCAATGCAGTGGCCATTATCTTTTGCACGGTGGTCATAGCCTTGGTCAGTGTCCTGTCGGCCATTGGCATCTGTGAGCGTTGCCGTGTGGAGAGCGGTGGCGTCTATTTCCTAATTGCTCACACCTTGGGCTCCCGTTTTGGCGGCGCTTTGGGTCTGTTGTATTGCTTTGGCCAGGCCGTTGGATGTGCGTTGAATGTGATGGGCTTTGGTGAATCCATGGCCGGTTTGGTGGGCCTGCCGGGCAATACGTGGGCCATTCGTGGCTTTGCCACGGCGGCTGTTTTGCTCCTAGGCTGTATCAATGTGGCTGGAGTAAAGTGGGTGATCAAACTGCAGTTTATATTGCTGATGATTCTATTAATCTCTGCGCTGGACTTTATGGTGGGCAGCTTTACGACCGAGGATCAGGGTAAGTGGTCAAAAGTCCATGCTCTCAAATCGTCTAATTCCCAATTCGGATAGAGCACGGAGTCGACGGCTGGGTGAGTGATAACTTTTTCGAGAATCTCTGGCCCAAATATATCCAAGGGTACACCTGGTTTCGGGTCTTTGGCGTGTTCTTTCCCACCGTGACCGGCGTGCTCTCTGGCATTAATATGAGCGGAGATTTGCGTGCTCCTTCCACGGACATACCCAATGGCACTTTGGCTGCCTTTGGCACTTCGTAGGTGTAACCCGCCCAAGGAGTTGGAGCATAAGTAAACTGAACTTTTGTTTCAGGACCTTTTTGTATTTGGTTTTTGTTCTGTTCCTGGGAGCCACCTGTAAGCGTGCCACACTTTATGTGGACTTTATGATCTCTGTGAAGGTATCGGCTGTGCATTTTCTACTCCTGGCTGGCATTTATGTGTCGAGCATGTCCTCCTGCCTGGGTGCCATGTACGGCACCCCACGTGTTCTCCAGAGCATAGCCAAGGAGAGTGTCATACCGGGCATAGATGCATTGGGCAAGGGTGTAAGTACACGAGAAGCATCCAGACTTGGCTTTAGCCTCATTCTCTCTCGGTTCTTTTCAGCGTGGACCCAACAAGGTGCCCTTATATGCCATGGCCGTGGTGGCCGTTGTCACCGTTTCCTTCATCATGGTGGGTGACATCAATTTTCTGGCCCCCATTGTGACCATGCCCTTCCTGTTGACGTATGCCTGCATTGATTATGCCTATTTCGCGTTGGCCCAGACATTCGATATACAGGAACAGCGCGAAGAGCGCTTTCGCATTCAGGCGTCGAGTCCTAGCTATGAGACACGTCGCTATGGTAGTGTCTCGGATGGTGGCAATGATTTGGACCTACTCTTTCCAGATCGTGTGCGTCACAAGAACCTGCAGAGTCCACAGAACTCACCCTTGGAAGAACCGCACATGGAGTTTAATATTGAGGGGCCCAGCACCTCAACGGCCGGCACGGGAGATGCCACTGCAGTGCCTGTGGAACAAGCGCAGCCAACACAGACGACCGGTGAACTGGAGGATGAGAATGAACCGATAGCACCCATACGCCCGCCCATACATTCCAAGACGAAAAACTGGTATTCTGGTTTCTGCAATCGCTGGGCATCCCTGTTGGGGGTGAGTTGGAAATGCGGGAAAGAAAGAGATGGAGATTCACATTTTCGCTTTCCCTTTCAGGCCTTTACCAAATTGCTGGTCATGATGCTAGTCAATTGGTACTATGCTCTGACCTGTTTTCTGGTCGTCTTTGTTGTGTGGTTTTACGTGGGCACGGCGAATCCCGCCGTGAAACCAGGGCTTACAGCTGAATTTAACTTTTTCGCTTGGCTGAAAAGCGTGATCTTCCGTTGCTTTGGGTGAGTAGGGCAAAAGGCTGAACCGTTTAAATGATCTAAAGAAAAAAGCAAAATGGAAAATCGGTTAAAACCAAAGATTAAAACCGAAACGAATAACGGTTTGGGTTATGGTTACTGTTTTGGCCGATCGTTTTTTTTCCGGTTACGGTTTTATTGTTTGTTATGAGTAGACAGCGGATTTTGCATATTTGCATATTTTGAACCGCTTGTCGGATTTAATTTCTGATTGCACACATCTTATTTTTATTGAAAAATGATGTAAGTCCGCTAAAAACAATATGCAAAATATGCAAAAACCTATATTATATGAAACTCCATGTTTCAGATCACATATTATCCTGGTAGGCCAGGGTTACTAAAAGGTCAACAACAGAAGATGAGTGATAAAAAAATACTTTTGATTTAAAAACGGCTAAAAGATTTGCCATAAAACTGCTTTGAAATACATTTTTCCATATGAAGTAACCGGCATGCGTTGCTCAGGGTTCGGAAGTTATTTTCGCGAGTTATTTTAACCTATTTACCGTGACTGTCGACTTTTATAATCGCGCAATAATACGGATCTCCATGGTAACAAGACCGCTAATTACTTAAGAAACTGCTCTTCAAGTCCACAAATGGCCACACATAGTAACATTGCCATGAATTTGACAATACTGAACCGCGATAAATACTAAAGAATATAGTCAAGATTATTGGAATCGTTTTAAACCACTTTCCGTTACCGACAAATCATTAAATAGCGGAAAAATACCAAAGAGGATCAAAAATAGTAACAATTCCAAACAAATTGTACTCCCTATAGAGTGAAAAATGCTAGGATCAATGCATAAGAGCCATTCGAAGCTGAGGGTTCTCCATGGTAATAAGACCGCTAATTACTCAAGAAACTGCTTTCCAATACCACAAATTATAATAACATAGTCATGATTATGACACTACTGAACCGCGATATACATAATGGAAGACCAATGCTACAGAATATAGTCTCCTATTTACCCGTCTTTAATTGCCATTAAATCTTCGTGATAGTCTAAACAAATCATAAAATTTTGTATATATCCGTCAATTTACCCGTCCACATTATAAAAAAGTTTTAGAAATTTCGCGACTTTCGGACCGTTGGATCCAACGATTTACGCGTCTACAATCGCCATCAAATCTTAATGATTCCCAAAAATCATAAAATTTTGCAAATTTTGCAAAAAACCAAGCTCAAATAATAATTTTTGACTATACGGTTATACGGTTCCTATATATACTCGTTTACTATTGTATATTATTAAATGTTCATAATAATCTAAGCTCTTATGAAAAATGTAAAATTTTCCAATATATTAGAACGCTCACTATACCTTTCATTTGCCAACGCCTGCGTTTTTTTAAATACTTATATGAAATTTTGCAGAATTTTTGCGGTGTTGGACCATTAAATGCTTATAAGAAAATGTTTAACTTCGCGATTTTTTGATCGTTCGGTCTTCAATTTCTATTTAAGCGTCTATAATGGCCATGTATCTAATATTTATAATAATTTTAATTTTTTATACATTTTACATATTTTGCATATTTTTTACATATTTTGCATATTTTTTGCATATTTTGCATATTTTTTGCATATTTTTTGCAAAATATGCAAAATTTGCATATATTGGATATGCAGTTTTCAATGGAAAGTGGGTTATTTTATTAGTATAAATCCAAATTTTCACCTCAATCTGCCTTTATTTAAAAAGTTGCATAAAATCCGCTGTCTAGTTATGAGATATTGGGTTACGGTTAGGGTTACAGTTATTAGCCTTATTTTGTTTTTTCTCTGGTTACGGTTACGGTTATTAGTATAAAATATTACTTTGACAAATCATGCCCCATTTGGAATCTCATTTATTCAATAAATGTACTTAGTTCTTTCTTATACAGAATTTTCAGCATTATTTTCGCCTGTTTTAAAGTTTTAGAAACATATTGATGAAGAAGTGAGATTGTTCATTAGAACTGTTTAATTTTCAAATTTTTTTTTTGCAAGTGATACCCTTAATCAATGATTATCTACTTCCGCCAAACTTGAATTGGGGCTTATATCCCAGATAATTCAATCGAATTAATGTTGTCCATTATTCGAGTGTGCAAGTGCGAGTGTGTGTGTAATCTTTCTAACAATCCAACACCATGTGCAATTAACAAGGTGAAGCCGTCAGCATCTGCTGAGGGCTAATATATGTATGCCTAGGTTCACCTTATTAATTCCACCATGAACAGAGTGCTATGCAAAAGCCAAAACTGACAATGGCCTTCGCACTTCTGATAGGGAATTGAAAAACGCTCGTCTTGAAATTAAACACAAAGTTAATGTTTCTTTGCTAAAAAAAAATCAGCAACACACTTCCATTAGACAAAAACATTTTATTTTACAAACATTTCTGCCTCCGGTCCTGGAGCGGGCTGGGCTATGTATATAACCTCTGGTTTAATGTGCTAATTCTAATCTTCCGATGCGTTTTGGGTTGTCGTTATAGCAGTATGTCTCCAAAATAAAAACAAAACCTTTACCCCCCCCCCACACAAAATGCATCCGAAAGTTGTTGCCTATTGCACACTACATTGTCGGAGCTACTCTGGAAATAATCAAATAATTTCTGTGTACCTAGCTTCTATGCTTTATAACTGTTTAGCACCAATGTGTATAAGATACTTTCCAGGCACTTCGTTGTTTTACCCCCCCAAAAAAAAAAAGAACGGCGCATAATAAATAAGCAGCCAACTTTAGTGAATAATCTCATATGTATGTAAAATGTTCATTGTACTGTATCTAATCGAAATATTTACTAGTAAAGGAAAAACCGAAATTAACCCATATATTTGTTTCGGTTACGGTACTGATAACCGGTTTTGTAAATAAAGGTTATACGGTTACGGTTAGATAAAAACATTTTTTTTCGGTTACGGTTTCGGTTTCAAATTTTTAAGTGTTTTTAGCGGTTACGGTTACGGTTTCGGTTTTAATCTCTGGTTAAAACATTGTAAACTGACGTACCCGACCAACATATCTGTTAAGGTTCAGTTTATCAATTAATTCTACACTTGCCCTTTATTCTTCTAGCAAACGCATGCATGAGTATGAGCAAATTGTGGTCACACCCTCCTGTCCAGGCGTGGATCTGTCGCCCACGCAGCTAAATGAACAGAACGAGGACTTCCGGCCGCGTCCCAACTATCATCACTCATCGGTCATCGAGGGACGACTCATCGATGATATCTAGAAGAAGGCAAAATCTAATCTTAAACCAGGGACTGCAAATAGCCGAATGTTTGGGTCTAAATTAAAAATTTCAGTCTTTGTTATATACTATATAATCTATATATATATATCTGTGTATGTTTGTATGTATATCAGTGTATGGATGTGTGTATAATGTAGAGTTATGTTTAGTCCCAGCACTTGCATTTAAGCCTGACACCCTTGACACCACACCAATCCCCCAGGCGGGGGCAAAGCTTTAGCTAAACAAAAGGACCATCGGAGGCTGCTCCATGGTCCAATTCAACTCTTATCTTTTCCTTTTAAATAATTAATAATTTAATACTAATAATTTTTAAGTTTCAACTGCTTTTTAATGTGTTCCTTTGAGCGTGTAAAGTTTATATTATTTATCAAATTGTTGCTAAATGGATATGTTTCCGTATGTTTTGCATTCGTCAGCATATTTGAGGAAACATATGTGATACTGAGATAATAAGTAAACCAAAAAAAAAAAAAACAAAACCACAAACACCCAAAATCAAATTTGAAAATTTGGCGCCTTTGCATTTAAGAAACACACACAAACAAGACACAAGTGAAATTAATTTGAAATTGTTTATATTTACATTAAAAAAAAACCAACACAATTCCCCTTTTTGTATTAGCAACCAACAAACAAAAACCACAAAACTTCATAAGCATCAAATGGAATCTAGTTATACGACAAATGCACATCCCTATTAATAAAAACAAAAACCCACAATGTATTAACAATAATTATAAAAACAATAACACAAATCAAAGGAACAATGTGTACTTTACTCTGATAAACTGAAGGAATGAACCGTTTGGGTAAACGTGTTGGGTTAGGTGTCTTCGTTGTGGGATATGATTTTAGTTTTGAAATTGGAAAGCTGCTTCTTTTCTACATAAAACTTGAAGATTTTTAGTATGCGGAATTCAAATTCCACAATCCCAAGCACCGCTGGAGGGTTAATACGATAACGGCTTGTAAAGTACTCGATACCCAATTGACCCAGAGTCGACCATGCTGTGTCCAAGTACATTTATAACAAACAATAAATTCCATACAAGTTTTTGAACCAATAGTTATGCTCTCTGATAACAGATACAACTTTTAACGAATTTTTTTTAAACTTAATTTTGTTATCGATAGTCGATTAAAATACTTGTATGCAAGCAGCTGATTTTCTAACCTCAAAGGCGAGTTCGTTTAATTTTGGAGCAATTTGTTTAAATCAAACAAATCAACATCTACCGTTTCCATGAGGTTGTAGACTGAGGCCAGGAGAGTGATCCACACATACCGCATTGACCACACATCATGAACAATTTGATGCGCCGTGTCCAAAAGCTGCAGCATTGGCATAAATATTGCGTAAAGCAATGGGCCAATAATGCAACAACCCGCTCCATAGCCGCCGGCACCGGTGAGTAGACAACCAGATTCCAGAATTCATCCATCTAAAACCCGTTCCCCCGTTTCTGCTCCGCTCAGGCAGGGCCAACTATGAGGAATTCATTGCCGGACGCCAGCAAGAGGCACAGCGCAGCATTGTGGTCCAGGTCAGCTCGGAGAAATCCTTCACGGAATTGTATAACTATTGCAGTCGTTTTGGCAGCATTGTGAATGCCCACCACTACTGTGTGCGGCATGACGATGAGTTGCACTACATTCTGCTGGAGTACTCGAGTGTGCTGGAGGCAGCGGCAGCCATTGATGCGGGTACATCCAATGGCGAGTTGAGTGGCGTGCCGGTACGTTCACCCTTTCTCTGGTTCAAGGCCACCACGGGAAAGCGTAGTGCCAAACTTGCCGCGGCCCATTCCCACTCTAACCTGGTGGCTGTAGATGGTACCCGGCAATTGGATCAAGAGCATTTGCTGTCCCTGCTCCGGGGTGCACAAAGCATCGATCACCAAGTTCAGCTGCTGCATGAACACACCCAATTGAATGATCTGGGCGTGCGTATGCGTTTCCTGGCCGCCCTGCAAGTCCAGTTGGCCATTTCGGGCATGTTTCCGATGGCTCAGGCTCAACCGTTTGGTTCCTCGGTGAATGGTTTTGGCAAAATGGGCTGTGATCTGGATTTGATACTACGCTTTGATGACGAAAGGGCTGCACGCAGCGGAAGTGGCAATGAACCCTCTCGCCTTATCTACCACACCAAGGAGAACCTAAGTAATGGACGTTCCCAGACACAACGACAAATGGAGTGCATTGGTGATATGCTGCATCTCTTCCTGCCCGGCGTTTGCCACGTGCGACGTATACTGCAAGCTCGTGTGCCCATTATAAAGTATCATCATGAGCATCTGGATGTGGAGGTGGATCTGTCCATGAGCAATCTGTAAGTAAATGAGGCGGGAAGGGGGTGAAGGAAACGGGAATGGCTTTTTCTGCACTAGTGCAAAGATGGACATACACGGGCATGCTAAACCAAGAAACTTCATTAAGGGGTTATATACAGTTAGGAGGTCGAAAAAAAGGCATTTTTCAAGAATTTTTTCTAAGCAAACTATTTGGTTTATTGATTTGAAACTTGGCAGGTATATTATGACAACCTTAAACTATATTCACATTTTTTTTATTGCCAAAAATAATCATCGGGAACGTTGATATTGCCAATTTTGCAGAGGTCCGCAAAAAAAAGGCCTCTTGCGGTGAGCACGATATCTCTGGACTGGATCATCTAAAATTCAAAAACCAAATAAATTTCATTAATATAATGAATAATCTAGTGATTAATCGAAGGAATTAGCAAAAAAAAATTTTTTGACAAAATGGCGGCTACTCAAAGCAAAAGGTTCGATTTTCGACCAAAATTCGGCTGTTTAATTGTTTAGAAAAATGAGAAATTTTCATCGGATCGGGAAATCCTTCGATTAATTACTAAAAAATATAGTTAGGAAGCTTGTGTAAAAATTTCAGACCGATCGGTTCAGCCGTTTCTGAGAAATATTGCTCACCGACTTTGAAAACACCGTTTCGAGAAACTTACAACTTACACTGAGTCATCTATTCCAGGGCCATATAATAATCCATCTGCAGCAGTAGCAGCTTCTAATAATTCAATTTGATGCTGTCTGCGAGCCATTCTTCCCTCCCGCGTGCTCTCATGCGCTCTCAAGTCAGAGATCCTTATGCGCTGTGCATCTTCTCTGTCGGCATACGAATGCGCATTGGGCCCAGCTGAGACCCCCATTGCCTTCATATAATATAGAAGTGATGCTGTGCCTTCATTAAACATGCCAGCAGATATATATGCAGCCATTTCCACCGTTTTTGAACCAGCCGGAAGCACTAAAACTGCTTTCATCCGTTTCAGCTGTTTTCGGATTGAAAACATTTCTTCGCTTTCTCGGTCTTGACTTCTGCACTTTCGACGTTTTTCTCAATTCTCTGCTACACTTCATTTTCACTAAAAAATCACCGGAAAAGGCGCACAACTGTACCGCTAGACTTCTCTGGTTAGACTGGCTTCTACTCTCCAATATTTGGCAGTTTAGGTGCAGGGAATTTAAAATTAGAAAGGGAACATACAATAAGGAGACAGATTTCGCCTTCACTAATATGTCTATAACTTCGAAAATATTCGTCGGATCGACTTGAAGTTTTGTGTGTGTATACTCAGATATATATATATTAAGAAAATGCAAAAAAAAAATCGATTTTTTGAAAATCCTAACTGTATATAACCCCTTAATTTTTGTTGTACCCTGTCAGAGGGTACCAGAAAATGAATACTTGGCTCAGGTTTGGTTACCTCGCACCCGAAATCGCGATTCTGTTGTCTCTAGGTTAGTTTATAGCGGTCCTTTTGGGGCCGCTTGCAGACTTGGCTCGTGTCATTGCTCCTTTTAAAGAAGAGGAAACTGTGCAGAGGTTAGCTTCATCCGAGCTGTACGACGCGTGCCTTCGTCCGCTTAAGGCGTGGCATTATTCACTCACCTTAACCGTCACTTTAAACCTATTCCTGCATCGTTTCAATGAATGCTCTCGAGACCACTTTGGTTTGCGTCGCCGTGTCGCAATTTAGTTTCTTGGATTTTTATTGTACTTATTGTTCGAAATGGTTTTTTCTTAGAATTCTATCAAGCTTGAAATGAACAGAGGGTGTCATCTGTTGTCGTATTGTCGTCTACATGGCTAACTTAGCTAACTATGAAAAAAATTATGGGCTCCACTTTTCTACTCCTGCTTAGCGCCGATAGTTGCTGGCCTGTTCCTCCTCCTTCTTGATTGCCTGCACCAAAATGAAACTCATCACTGCACAGATCACATTGAGCATACCCAGAGTCATGGCCAGTGCCACAATCCAGGAGGCTTTGCCCTCAAAGAACCATGTCAGCTCATCCACACAACCATTGAAGAACGCATTGCCGCTCACAGTGTCGCGGCACGAGCTGGGCAATGGCTGATGCAAATCCAAATAGTCCCAGGGTCCGCTGGCGCCACAGCAGCCAATATTCTCCTGGATCATGGTTAGAACATAATTGGAGTACTGGTACTCGGATGTGGAAACGAAACGACGCAGCGACACATTGAGCAAAGGCTGCAGACCCGAATTCATGGTGCTGTACTGTAGAAGAATGGCTGAACCGGCCACGGTGGCCACAAATCCAAACACTTGTGTCCCCACAAACACAAATAGAGCCAAAGTGTTCTCCATCAAAGCGCTCAGGCAGCCCAGAAAGCTAACGGCCATCATGATAATGCTAATGCCAATCAATATATAGACGCCAATGTAGAAAGATTGCGCCTCCAGGATGCGTAGCCAGTCATTGAAGCCGGGCTCGGCTCTCAGCCAGACGGTTAAGGCAAACAAGGCCGTCGATATCATCCAGGCCACAATGTTGAAGCAGAATAGTGTGTATTTAACGCAACCGATCTGTTTTTCCAGCTGCTCATCCGAGGTGCCATAACCAATACCCATTTTGAAAGGCTGCAAAGACAAGTGAGAGTTGATAAGGGAAAGATAAGTTAATATGCAGTCGCGTATATCCTTTGCCCTAGGAAATCTTATTTGGTTTAATCAGTTCCGGCCAGACCCTAATCACTCGTGCTTTTTCCAGACATTGTTGAATAAACTCAATATGGTTTTAATCCTGCGATTTTAAATATCCCCGTTTAAATTCCCGTTCTCCTTTTAAATGTAAATTTTGAATCTTTCTAAATCAAAAACATGACTTCAAAAGCTTTTATAATACTCTAAAACGATCCAAATCATCGGTTTCTAAAATCTTTCGTAAATTCATAAAACAAAGCCACTTTCTAAAAAGAAAAAAATATAATCACGACGCAATTTTTCCTATTATAATTCCATAGTTTTCTTTCCCCAAAACACTTAAATCCACAGATCATTTTTCTGTTTTTTGAGTACAAGGGAAAAAAAAACTGAACTCGCCCTAACTTAGCCCAGTTATTAATCATATCAAACACAATGCCAGCCAGTTTCTTCTACTTGCAGCTTATCAGCATTTTGTTTAGCAAATAATGTTATCACCGAAATGGCTTTGCCTCGTCGTCCATGGTGGAAGATGATTAATACAGGTTTTATATGGCCATTATTCAAAGGAATCAATTTTTGCGAATTTCACTAAATTTCTCACTTTAGAACACTTTCTATATCCAAACAGATTCACCTTATTCTTGTTGTTGATTTCCAAAATGTTTCAAAATTGACAAAAAAAAAATTAAAAATAAATTGGAGAAATGAAATTAACCGTTTTCAGAGCTCCGTCAAGTTCGTTCGTTGAAATCGTTTTGCCTGTTAACCAACTAACTGACGATGACAACATCCAGGGCAAAGAGAGAAAGAGCGTGTATGGCTTAGATAAGATAGCGTTCGGTATGCCAAAGCTAGCTAGCAGCTTGATAAGATTAGATAGCGACAGGTGGCGATTGCCAAATGCCATGTAAATGCTGGGCCCGCTCTTTCTCTCTCACTTGGTGAGCAGGTGAATCAGGGCTCTCTTTCTCCAAAAATGATTCACACAGGAACGTAGACGGCTTAATCAGAGCCGCCAGTTCGGGGGTAGTTTACTGATAACAGCCACATTACACTCATATCCGGTATTTTTGGTGGTGGTGGTCAGTTCTGTCAATCGGACCACGCCCAAAGGCCCTTAAATCGACGTCCTTTAGAATCTTGATCGATTAAGATGAACATAAATAACTTGGGTAGACTGAAGTTTAAAGTCTCGTTTGCCAAACAAATCCATATAAATGCTCAAATATTTCTTACAGAAACACAAATCCTATATTGATCCATTTCTTTTCACATTCCAGCACCGGCTACTATGTTTCTGAGCTGATGTTTATGTTCGGTGAACTGGATCCTCGTGTACGACCACTCACCTTTAGTATTCGTAGATGGGCCCAGGCCTGTGGTCTGACCAATCCCTCGCCCGGACGTTGGATCAGCAATTTTTCACTCACCTGCCTGGTTATTTACTTCCTGCAGCAACTGCGCCAACCCATACTGCCCTCGATTGGAGTCCTGGTCAAGGCAGCGGGCTCCACAGATGTACGCATCACCGAGGATGGCATTAACTGCACCTTTGCCCGTGATGTGGAACGGCTGGGCTTCAACAGTCGCAATACAAGTCGCTTGAGCGAACTGCTGCTGCAGTTTTTCGAGTTCTATTCACAGTTTGATTTCCATAATCGTGCCATTTCGCTGAACGAGGCGCGTGCCTTGGCCAAGCCCGATCATTCGGCCATGTACATTGTTAATCCGCTCGAGCAACTGTTGAATGTCAGCAAGAATGTGAGCCTAGAGGAGTGTGAGCGTTTGCGCATTGAGGTGCGCAATGCGGCCTGGCTGCTGGAGTCTGAGGTGGAGAACACAACGCTACTGGAGAGCGAACGGCTGGAGTTGCCTTGGGGCTTGCTGAATCTGTTCAAGCATCCCGAGAAAGCGATCATACGACCCAATATGTTCTTCAAGCCGCGCATGGTGGAGGTGAGCGATCTGTTTGAGAGATCAACCGCACTGCCGCCTTCTGCGGTGACCTACAAAAGTGCCGCTGTGCGTCAGCAGGTACAAAGCATCAAAGCGGCGGCTCGCAATGAGTTGAAGCAACTGCGAGGTACGTCAACGAGCACAACTATAGCCGCCAGTTCAGCCAGTAGTAGTAAAAACAGGCGGAGCAGGTGATGGACAATATGAGATGGATCGATGATGATGATGATGATGTGTGTACATAAATCTAGGTTGATTTTAGCTAACTACATTTAATTGTTGTTCATATTGTTAAGTTTGGTATTAAGTTCAGGACTATTTCCCCGTTTAGAGTATTGACATGTACTTTTCTAATGAATAAAACCAAAGTAAGCTTTAAGTTGATGGATTAATGCTTTTAATTTCATGCATCTACATAGTTAAGTCTTGATTACTTCTTTTCCTGCTTTTTTTATTTCTTTAACTCTTTCTTAAGCTGTCATTTATTTGCTTTGTCAGAAGGTTATCGTAAAATACTCGGCTTATGTGAAATATGGTGGAGTGATTGCTAGCTGCGAGACTTTTTCGGAACACTATCACTGTACATCGATCATCTTTCGCTTAATTCAGGGGAAAAACTACGATTGAGGACAAAATTGTCGATACTTTTGGAAAAATCGTTTGAATTTCGATCTTCTCTGGTGGCAATTGGATGTGATGGAAGAGGTGTGAACACGGGACATAAAAACAGAATCATATGTTTCTTGAAATACATCTAAAACGATCTTTGCAATGGTTTGTGGGATTGTTGCCTGCGAGTGATTCGCTCTGTAGACTCGACGATATCACAACATTTCGGCATCATAGCCAAAAAGCTTGATAATTGTCGGGATTTCCATATAGAGGCTTTTGAAGACATTTGTATAGAATCGGATCAAATATTCTCCGCAGTTTTTGTTCGCACTTTCTCGTCATTTATTAATACATTGGAATAGCTAAGCCAACAGAAACATGTACGCACCGATCTGCATGGTTAAAATGAGTTTGTATTTGAGAGATGATCTGAAGAGCATTGTTTTGAAATCCATACAATGAAATTCATTCCTTGCACATCCAGAAAATATTTTATTAGCTATGTTTAAAGATGAAGCGTCCCTCATAAGGGAACTAGCTTTTCGAAAGATATAAAAGGCTCAAAAGGAGCGAAAAGGAATGAAAGTTCGAGAGTCAAAGTATTATGATTTAATTAATTAAGCGAAAGAAAAGATTACGGAACCTTCAATGACAACACTATAAATACAAATTAAATCGGAGGAGTACAATCAGTAGAACAGTATTTATTTTTGTATTTTTTTTAATAGAGTTGACAAATTTAGCTGTCAACATAATAATTAAGAGAGAAAAAGAAGAAAACAGATTAATCCTAATCTCGCCTCCACCGAAATTAGGAGAACTTTTTTATGATATGCTCCGACTCACATCAAGTGGGTGGAGGCAAAGATTTACAATTGCTGGGAAGATAAGTGTGACAAAATATTAAATACATTTACCGACATCGAACCCTCAGAAGCTAATAAATGGTACAAATTGTTATATAACATGCATATGATTCGAAACGGGTCATGAGATTCGAAATTAGATCTACTTATATTTAAGAAAATTGGCCGGAACTGTCTTGTAGGTCTAGGTGGGATCGAAAAATTAATTTGGCTCAGTAGAAAACAAGAGTCAATATGGCCATTTATTAGTTTATGAAGGAACATAACTCCATGACAGATTCTACGATCTTGCAAGGACGGTAGACTTAATAGACGGAGTCTGTCCACATACGATGGCAGGCGACGGTGTTGTTCCCAGTTAAGTCCAAATTGCTTCTGCACCGACTCAATAAGGCCCTGGTATGTTGCATACTGTGGTGACCATACGCATGAGCAGTACTCAAGTATAGGTCGGACAAGTGAGATGTAAAGAAGCTTAGTGGTGTATGGGTCATCAAATTCCTTAGACCAACGTTTAACAAAAGCAAACACCCCCTTGGCTTTGCTAACGATAGTCCCAATGTGATCGGAAAAGTTCATATTGTGGGCAAATAATACACCAAGGTCTGTTACCGCGTGTATACGCTTGAGATTGTGCGGGCCAAGAGAATAGTTGCCCATAAATGGGGCAGAGCGATAGAAAGACATGACACTACACATTTTGAATGGTTAAGATGCAGCAAGTTGTTGAAGCACCAGGATTGAAGGTGGTTAATTACTTTTTTTAAGACAATGTGAATCGACGTCAGTTAGCTGCATACAAATTTTAACATCGTCTGCATACATCAACACTTGAGAATTTAAAATGACGGAAGGAAGGTCGTTTATGAATAAGCCAAAAAGCAACGGTCCTAGGTGACTTCCTTGTGGAACTCCGGAAGTGACATAAACCTGCTTGGAGAGGGTGTTGTTAAATAAGACTTTCTGTGTACGGTTTGCCAAGTACATTGAAATCCAATTGACCAAGAGGTTGGGAAAACCTAAAAGTGATAATTTCTTTAAGAGCAAAAGGTGATTCACTGAATCAAATGCCTAGCTAAAATCTGTGAATATAACATCCGACTGATTTTTCAGCTTGAATCCGTCCCTAATTAATGAAGTAAACTCGAGCAGATTGGTCGATGTAGCCCGTGCTGTGATGGAGACATAAGAGAGCAACACAGGTGCTGCAACTGAGCAGTTATAATCAGTTCAAAAAGTTTGGGTATGGCAGAAAGTTTTGCTATCCCACGATAATTTTGAATATCAGTTCTACTTCCTTTTTTATAAAGTGGTATAATAAAGGATTCCTTCCAGATATCAGGAAAAAAGCTGTGGAGTAGAGATAATTGGAAAATTTTAGAAAGAGGTTCGCATAAAGCATTTGCACAATTCTTAAGAACACAGCTAGGAACCTCGTCTGGGCCAGAAGAAAATGAGGTTTTACGAGTTTAAGATATTCCAACACTGTGCTTTCATCAACGACTGGCATAACCCTGGAATCATGGCAATTTTTTTTAAGGGGGAGAAAAACTGTTTTTTTAAAATTGTTAAGGGTGCATTTGCAATTTACTCCAAGGAGTTTTTTATATTATTATTATATGTTGTTTTTATTGAGTAAAGGTAAAATATCAACATAGTTATTACATAGTTTTGCTGCTGGCTTTACAATAATAAAAACGGTAAGTGTTATACAACAATGGTTTATTTAAAACCGTCAGTTGATACTTGTTGTATTTTCTATATTATTATAAATATACATATGTTTGTCTGAGAGTCGCCTTTCATTTGACTACTCCACCCACCTTCCCCGTTCGTCACGAGATAGTGGATCTTCCGTCAATGAGGGCGGCTCTACAGACTATTTAAGAAAAATAAAAATAATAAAATAAAAACTTAAAAATCTTCGTTTACAATTTGTCTCCGATATTTTGTGGCTTCTGCTAAAAAGGATGCTAGGGTGCACCAATTTTCTCCATTTAAAATTCTTTGTAGTTCAAACTCGGTTAAAGTGATGCGATGGAAGTGCTGATATCGCACCTCTTTAAGGATAGGACAAGTACCGATAAAATGTTCCACATTTTCCTTTTCGCGCATATTACACAGGCTGCAGGTTTCATCCAAGTCCCTTCTGTATGGCCTAAAGTTTAATGCAATCATTTCGCATCTCGCTTTAAAAATATTGCTAATAGAGTTTGTACCTAGGCTATCTTGAAAATAGTTTGATTGACCCAGGTTGTGAGTCAGCTTTTTATACCTTTCTGCTCTGCTAGCTCGTTAGACACCACTTTTATACCCTTACCTAAAAAGGGTAAATTAAGTTGTGCAAATGTATGTAACAGGAGAAGGAAACATCTCCCGACTATAAAGTATATATATTCTTGATCAGCATCAATGCCGTTGTCGTCTGTCCGTCCGTCCGTCCGTCCGTCCGTCTGTCTGTATGAACGCGTCGATCTCAGAGATGGTAAGAGATAGAGGTTTGACGTATGGGACAAATGTCTTTTATCTGCACGCAGATCAGTTTGTTTCAAATTTTGGCCCCGCCCCTCCCGCCCCCGCAATTTGAAAAAACGTTATATCTCCACAGTTTTAAGATAGACGATTCGTACCTTCTAGAGATAGTTAGTAATTAGCAAAATAATCGATTTGCCGAAAAAGATAAAAATCGGATGAACGGTTCAGTTATGAGCAAAAAAGGAACCAAGCCCCCGCCACCACCCACCCACCTTCACAAAATGTTTTCATAACGGTATACGAGTCGTTAGAGCCGACTTTAACTTACCTCAATTGTACGTTAGCGGGCTTCTATCGACTCGGCTCCATCTTCACAAAGCCTTTTTATGACTTCAGCTTGTGTATGACGCCATCCTTCTATGTTGTCCCAGTCAAAGTTAAGCCCGCAGTTGTTTGAAATGATGGTCCAGTCATCAAAAAACTGACTTTTCTCAAGAAGCAGTTGACTCATTATTTGCTTAGGCATTCTTTTCTCCGGCATGTTCATGACCTTGGATACATAGTTGAAATGCAGTTGCAGTGTATACGTATACAGAGTTGGAAGGCCAGTTTCAATATAAATCGCGTAATTTGGCGTATTCTGCGGTAGTCTGAATACCTTTTTGATGAAAAAAGTCAACAAACGTTCAACATCGTCGAATCTGAGAAATCCCCAAATTTCAGCAGCATAACACATGATGCTTCTTACGGTTCCTGGAACATCTTATATTTGCAACTTGGCTTCACGTTGTTTTTACTCAGCAATGTCCTCCATGTAGTGTTGATTGCAATTTTTGCTTCTCCAAGCTTCCCTTTTATGTGATCCGCGAAATTCATGTTATCGGATATTGTGACGCCCAAATATTTATAGGACCGCACTATCTCTAACGATCTTCCATTTATGTGCAGACACTCCCCATTTCTTAGCCTGCTTCTCCGTGGTCCTATAGACATAACCTTAGATTTGTCAGTGTTGATTTGCAAGCCCCATAGCTCACAGAGCTTCCAAGAGCATTTAGCATATTTTGAATCATTTGCGAGCTTTCCCCTTGGATGCACATATCGTCAGCGTACATCAGCGTTTTATTTCGCCAAAGAAAACCTGGCAGGTTTGTTGTGTTTTTTATATAGCTATTTTAAGTAGGGCTGCAAACCTTTTAAAAATGTGGAGGGGTTCATTCCGAGGTTGGAATCCTTGAAACTTTTTGCATTCAGGTTCAATCCGGGGTTCAGTAATAATTTTGTTTTCGCTGACTCAAAAAAAAGGGCAAATTGGGCGATTTCCTTAATTTTATGCCACATTTTTTCCTGAGTGTGGCAAAGTTAACAATCTAGAAAAAATTTAATAATTTTTGAACCCGACTTTTTTTTTTTTTTTTTTTGACTGCGAACCGGTTGGCATCTCTGATTTCAAGGACCCCTAGTACTATTGTCAGCAAACTTTACCATCGCCATTTCCCTTAGCCCAGCTCAAAATAATCACATTTCACATTCCATTTCGGGTATATTTTTCATAATTGTTCAATTTTTATTCAATTCATTTGTTTTGTTTTTGGGCTTCTCAATCTTTTTTTGTTTTTAAATCTTTTCTTTTTGTATAATTACGGCAAAGTCTTCTTTATTAACAACGCGCCTCTTGATGCCAAATGTGCGAGCTTATATGTGATATATAAGACCAAGTTTAAAGACATAAGTATACATACACATATATATCATATCATATCATATCATATATGTATATATATATATATATATATACCATTTGAACTATATATAGATAGATTTTTAAAATGTTATCAATTAGCAGGCGCAATTTGATTTAACATATACAGGTATGTATATAACGCTATATAAATGTTCGATTTCCAGTTGTGTGCTTGTTGCTCTTGTTGTTGTTGTTGCTGATTCCGTGTGTATGTGTGTATGAATTAGTTGGTTTTGCCTAGGCTCTAGTTTTTTTTTGTTTTGGTTTTTAAAGATTGTTTAATGTACATAACTAATTGCTTGCTTATGTATTAAATATACATATGTACGTATGTATATGTGTTTTTGTTTTATTATTTATGTATGTAAATCACGTATTGCATACAAAATTGCATATGGTAAAGTTAAGATTGGGTTAATTGGGTTCCTCCTCCTCCATTTTGCTTGCTTATTGTTCGTGCCGTTTTCTCCATTTATTTAAGTTAAAAAAAATAATAATAATAATAATTTACAATCGAACAGAGAGAGATAGAGAGAGAAAATTATAACTGCGGCTATGTTCTAGTTAATGGGTGTGTCATGTGCCGAGAGTCGAAACAAACAAACGAATTGGAAACGATACATTAATATTTGGAGGACAAGGACACACGCGCCCGCACACATACACACACACACACACATATGCACAGACAACTCCCGGCTAGACAACAATTTCGGTGGCAACAACTGCAACTCATCTGAACCAAAGCTTCAGGCGCAACGCATCCACGCCATTTAGATAGTAGCGAAACAATCGCTTATCACGTACAAAGCCCAGATTCTCGTACAGACGCAGAGCCGGCTCATTTCGCATTTCCGTTTCCAGCACCACCTCATCGGCATTGTCCGCCAGCATGGCCTAAAAGAAAAAGAAATGGAAATAAGTACAAAATTTGTCACATATTCGTAAAATCTTCTTGGTCTATAAACAACTATAGCATTGCTGAGAAGCCTAAGGATAAGGTCTAAATGGGCCAAATTAGGCAACTTTCGGCCATATTTGATCAAATTATTTGCTGCTGCAACCCAAGTTTTAGTTTTAAGCAGAGATAAAACCGTAACCGAAACCGTAACCCTTAACCGCTAAAAACACTTTAAAATTTGTAACCGAAACCGTAACCGTAACCAAAAAAAAGATCGTTTCTTATAACCGTAACCGTATAACCTTTATTACCATAACCGGTAATCAGTACCGAAACAGAAACAAAAATACGGGTTAATTTCGGTTTTCCTCCACTAAAAATTTCGATAAACGGTAATCAGCGCCGGGCAAATGTAGCGGGCAAAAGAACTCTCTCCAGCCTACAGCCGTTTTACATGCAATTCAGTGTTCACCGATTCACTCAACCATAGGTTCGGCTCGCGTTTGCATAAAAACATGAGTGACTTCGACCCCTGGAGAGGACAGAAAAATATGCCCTTCTCTGTTCGAAACACTTATGCATGGCCGGCTCGGACGTAAATTTATTTGATGTATGCACATTGAACATTTTCTTACATTTGAGCCCCACTGGTACTGACGGGCTCATAGAAAAGAGAGCGAACGAGAGAGAGTGAGTGCAGCTAACCAAAATCTTTACCCTCCTCATCTTTCCATATACATATTTGATATTACACTGCATACTGGCTATTTTAGCCGATCCAAAAATGTACGACGTTGTCTCAAATTTGGCATCAGCTAATTCTGAATTTTTCTGTAACCTAAGATGTGGGACAATATTAGTCAAAATTTTACAGTTAAGCACCAGAAATAGTTGCATCAACAAGAATGCTGGGCGAATTGTTAGTCTTTAATGATTGTTGTTCTATCTGGATTCAATGTTAATTTGAAATCAAAAACAACAACTCAGCATTGACCAAACTTTTGTCTCACGAGTTAGAATTTAGAGAACCAAATCTTTACGAGATTAATGCTTACCTATGAGCAATATTTCTTGATCCAAGATATAATCTGCGAAGCAGAAAATTAACTGTATAAAATTGTTATGCAATCTGCCGTCGAATAATGGACAACAATAATTTGATTGAATTGTCAGAGTAAAACAGTCTAAAACCAAGTTGGTCCGAGATCAACGAGAACAGCAATCTGACATCTTCATTAAAAACATGTTTCTAAAACAAAAAATATGGCTTGGCACGGTACACATATTGCAACGGTGGGGAAAAAAAATGAAAAGTTTTGCTAGCAGTACCACCCACACAAATAAGTGTTGAGCGCTTGCTTTCAGAAGTATAATTTTTAATAAATCCCCGCTTTTATCGGCATGATTTGTCAGTTATATTTTATACTAATAACCTTAACCGTAACCAAAACCCGATACAGAATTAGGTTAATAACCGTAACCAGTACCGTAACCGATATCCCACAACCGTTATATAACCGTAACCGGAAAAATGCGATCGGATAAAACAGTAACCTTAACCCAAACCGTTATTCGTTCGGGTTTTAATCTCTGGTTTTAAGTTCTAAAAAATCTGCCATCATGACTCTTTAGCCAAATTTTCATTAAAATTGGTCCTAACCAACTAAGCCTAAGGTCCATAGACAAATAATTTGACCAAGTTTTAATTAATTGCCTGAGGGGGACCTTAGCTTTATTATTTTATTATTATTTGTTGTTGGGGAAGTGGTGCACCGCGACCAATATTGGTCTATTGTGCCCCCCTACTGAGTTTACAGCTCTCCTAGCAGCCCTATTTCCTGTACAAAAGCCAGGATTTTTGTGGGTTCTAAGTTGCCGATATTGCTTGGGTGTAGAATGTGTTTTCCAAATTTGCTGAGTCTGCGCCTCGCTAGGGCATCGCAGTGTGCTAGTATATGTTCAGAGGACTCCTCCTTCTCTTCACAGTATCTGCAAAGTTGGGTGTTTGTTATTCCCAACTTATACATGCGGCTCCGCAGTCTGCAGTGACCCGTATAGAGCCCTGTCAGAATCCTGAGGGCATTCTTTCCTTGTTAGATTAACTTTTGGAACCTTTTGAGATTGTGGTTCACTGTTAATGCTTTAGCTTGTCTCATTCCTCTGGTGTTTACCCAGGAGGCTGTTCTAAGCGTATTCTCTTCCATTCTTAGGAGTCCTTTTATTGTGTGTTGGCCTATACCGCAATAGGGCTCTGGCCCTACCATTGCGGTGGCTGCACCCTTGCGTGCCAGTTCATCGGCCAATTCGTTTCCAGGGATGTTGTTGTGTCCCGGTATCCATCGTAGGGTCAGGTTGTTCCTGCTGCCTAGTTGGTCTAGTTTGTTCTTTGTCTCTAAGACTAGCTTAGAGGTGAACTTATTACTGCTGAGCGCTTTAAGCGCTGCTTGGCTATCGGAGAGGATAGCTATTTCTCTATTATGGTAGTTCTTTTCCATATTACGGTCTGCGCAACGGGAGATGGCACATACTTCAGCTTGAAATATGCTTGTGAGTTCTCCCATTGGTTCAGATATTTTCGTTCCTGGTCCCGCTACCCCAAGTCCGGTTCCTTGGGGCGTCAGGGACCCGTCTGTATACCACATAATTGTGTGTGGTTGCATTTTATATGTTTCTTCTAGTGAGATCCATTCTCTCTTATTACTTTGGTGTACAGGACCTTAGCTTAAGGAGTTACATTTTTATTTGTATTATTGAAATGTTCCAAATGTTTCAAATAATGCAGAATAATCTTTGAGTACTGACTCAGAACTGTTGGGAAATTTGCTCACCTCAATGGCCTTGGTAACCAGCGTGGTACCGATTTTGAGCTTGCGATACTCCTTGCGCACCGCTAACATGGCTATGTAACCGCGCCGCACATTCATATGCATGTCCAGCTTGCATACGATGGCGCCCACGTATTGATTATCGTGCGAGGCGAGGAAGCACAATTTTGGCCAATTGTAGATGAAATAGCGATACGTGTATATTGAATATGGCTCGGACAGCTCAGCCTGAATCAGGCGCATAATATCCTGTAAATTGGATTGGGCAGGTTAGAAATGTAAATGAACATCACGATATTTGTACTCACATGCATCTGATGTTCGGCCTCGTATTCCTTGTAGATGATTTCATTCGCTGAAATGGCAGGTTCAAGCTGTGGCTCAGCTGTGGGCGTGGTCGTTGTGACATCTGCCGCTCTTCTGGCCGCCGCCTCGGCTGATGTTGAGGGTAGCTCCTCCGTTGCTACTGCTGTGCTGCTGCTGATGTCGTCGTCCCCGTCCCCGTAGCCACAGTTGCTGTTGTCTTTGTGGATGTTGCTGTTGTGGTTTGTGTGTTGGCAGTGTTTTTACTGGCGGCTATGGTGGCTGTAATGGTTGTTGTCTGATCCCCACCATTCCTCGCCAGTTTTGTGTTGTTGTTGTTGTTGCTCTTGTCCAGAAGATTGTTGTTGTTATGGTTGTTGTTCTTGCTGTTGTTATTGTTGTTTTTGTTGGGGCTGAAGTGATTGTTATTGCTATGACCGTTGAGTGCAGACGATTTCGGTTCCGCTTGATCCGCCTTGTCCTTGCCATGCCCATTGCATTGCAGATGAAGCTGATTTAGCAAACCATTGATCTCTGGCTCCTGGCCGACCTCCTTCAGCGGAAGAGCTGCTGCAACGCCGCCCTCATCATCGTCATCATGACCCTGGCCATGCCCATTGACCTGCCTCAGTTCCTGCGATTGTTTTTGCTGCTTCTCTGTTTTCTTTTTGTTTTTATATTTCTTTTTGCTGACCACCGCCGTCGATGCCTCCGTATCCGCCATGTCTGAAGAGAGAAGATTTGGTTGGTGATTTGTATGTTAACCTGCCCCATCCATGCTCACCTCCACCCCCTCCTGCCCGCGCCAACTCCTTTGGTGTGTCAATGCACTCAACTGCTGCTGCTCCCCCTCGTCTTGTCTTTATTTTTGGTTATATTTTTACAGTATTTTTCATTCACACACACACACACACGCACACCAATACCAATACCAATCCCAACACTGGGCAACTTGGTCTTTCTTCTTC
This sequence comes from Lordiphosa stackelbergi, assembly GCA_018904235.1. Taxonomy (NCBI): domain Eukaryota; kingdom Metazoa; phylum Arthropoda; class Insecta; order Diptera; family Drosophilidae; genus Lordiphosa; species Lordiphosa stackelbergi. Next base: position 276,916 of record JAEIFU010000008.1, read on the forward strand.
CGCAATTTACTTTGTGTTCCGCCTATGGTGTGCTGTTTCCATATACCTTATATATGCTCGCTATGTGTGTGTATATGCATGTTAAAATTATATAAAAAAAAATAAGAACGTATTTCACATCCCCAAAAAACACTTCTGATTTTCTTTTTGGGGCCCTCTCGCTATGAATAAATTCACACACATACACACAGGCACACGCATGGGGCGAACAGCTGGCTGGCCATAGAGATGCACATCAAATGTTATCGATAAATTATATCGATGAAATTCATCCCTGACTGACACAGCAAACGTTATATTTTAAATGTGAATTTGAATATCAGATGATGATGATTGCACTTGGCAAAATGTAAGTATTTGAAGTTGAACATTTATTAAGTTTTTTCATCACATTATTCTCCTCCATTCAGCCTTCGCCTACATTTGGCTCAATTTAAATAAATTAAAATTTGTAATTGGATTTGAATGAACGAAATCATTAGAGAGCAAAAAAAACAAATTAAATTCACATTTCAATTTGTGTTTTTTCTTGTTGTTGGCCAAAATGAACGCCTCGCTGTGTTTCCTTCCTGTTTTGTGCTTTAGTCGTCGGTCAGTTAGCGCATTCAGTAAACTGCAGCCGGAGTCTGTGGCTCCTCATCTCAAGTATGTTTGTCTTTGGAACGGTGTCGAGTGAGGCTTATGTAAGAGAGGCAACGCACAAAGTTGTTGCATCTTTAAAGATTTTGTTTTTAAATACAAATTAACATTTTTTTTTAATTTAAAGCGAGAGTGTTTGATTTTAATTTAAAGAAAATATCGTACCCAAATCAAGTTTGCTTCAGATTTGGCAAATTCCCCTCCCTCCTTCTAACGCGAAAATTCAGAGCAATTTTTGTTTAAACCTATGACTTATTCATTAACCACACAGATCGACAAAAACCCGATATAGCTGCGCCTCCCCCAATTATTCAAATAATTTTAAAATAAGAGTTCAAAATATAGGAACCACTACTTGGAACAGATTGGGCCTACCGCAACCCTTACGTTTACGTCACATAAAGTTCTCTACTCGCAAAATATGATAATTGAAATTCGTCTTGTTTTTTGTAGAAACCTTACATAAACTCACCTCTTTGGAGTCACTTGGCGTGTTACATGTTTTTGCCCGAAATAATTAAAATGATTTTTGGGTAATAATATTTGTTTATTTGTAACATTTGCCATTTACACAAAAACATGAGGAACAACTAAATGACTGACTGCCTCCGCCTTATTGTGGCCTTTTGTGACAACATTTGACACAATTTAACGCTGACGCGGCAAATTCGGCTGCGACATTAGTTCGCTTGAGTTGCGTTTCAGTTAAATGTCTTACACAGACACTATAGGGGTGTGTGGTGAGGGGGAATGGGAAGGGACAAGCGCCTTGGGTTTTCCAAGTATTTGGTGCGCTTGCGCTTTGACTTTGCACACATGAAATTGCAACATTTACAACGTCTCCGACATGACTCGGTCGCAAAATGTTGGAATGGAACTTGGGAGTATCATGGAAAATGTGTAAATAACTTAAGCTGAGGCCAAGACTAAATGCAAAAAATGTAAAGTTCATTTAGATTTTAATCTTTTTAAAGAATAAGTTCACGAGCAAGCGTAAACACTGAATCCAAGTGTGAATAGTTGGACTTGCGTTGTTTTTGGAGCGAACAAACATTTTTTATATCCAATTATGAGATTATGGCGAATTGCAGCAGCAAGTTGTGGTACCCATCTCTGTACCAGCCCACTTTTACAAGCGTCTGTGATAACAGGCCAAAATGGAAGCTGCAGCTCCGGCCGTCCGACAGGCAGGCGTTGGCTTGTCACTTGCCTTTGCCTAAGCCTCTTCTTTCCCTGTTTGTTGTTGTTGCTGCTGCTGCTGCTGCTTTTACTTTATGCGGCCATTCACTTTCTCCATGTGTTTGCTTTGCTAATTTTGGCTTTGGCTTTGCAAAGTGAAAAAAAGTGAAACAGACAGCAAACAAAACGGACGCGTTTTTATCGCTCGGCCATATGCAAATTCCAAGAAATTATTCAATCGCTCGGCAAATAATACGTAATCTTGTGCTTCTAATTGACCACAACGCCCCGTTGTGACATCACAGCCCAAATGGCTTCAATTGCTCCAATTCAGATTCCACTTGGCCAATGCCAAGTTCGTTGCTCAAGTCTTTTGTTGGATGTCAAAGCAGGGCCCACTCGAGCACTCATTGATCTCTCAAATCAATCAATGGTTCGTGTCTAATGTCCAAAAGTTGTTCAAGTTTTTGGTTAATTAGCATTGATTAGTTTCAAATTTGTATGCTAAACCATGCAAGCCGGGTGCAGAAGGGGCAAGCGGAGCGGAGGCTGTGTAAAATTGGGTTTTATTTCGATTTTACGACCACGATAACTCAAAGTTAAAAAGTTTCCTTTTCTTCCTCATTTTTGCGAAAAAAAAGACATTAAAAATATTTAATGAAAAACATTGTTAATTTCGTTGCGACAGGGCCATCAGATATACAACAAAAAGAAACCAGTATATCTAGCGTTACACTCACACGTACAAGGCATACTTTCTATACCCTCCAACCCAAATTCTTGAAAAGTCGAACCCAAAAGGTACATATATATATCGACTTAAGCTGTGCGAAATTTGAAAAAAAAAAGATTTAACAATCAATTCGCGAAGCGAGTTCGTAAAACGGGAATGTTGGTGGATAAACCAACCCGTGTACGTACTCGTCCGGTGCGCTTGGCCAAAAACATTGCCAAGTCAGCCGTGGTGGTCATTTGACCGAAATTGTTTTTCATAAATAAATGACATGAACCAACCTTTTAAACATTGAGCCGTTTTTTCATATCATATCCAGGACTGTAGGGTCTATGTGTGGCGGAAATACCTACCAACCTAATAAGAACAAACATAATGATTCAGCTTCTGTTGCTTTAATAGTGCTTATTCTTTGCTCAATTCTAGTGCACAACTGAATTTTATATTTTTGATTTGGTTAAACGGGTTTCATGGACTGGACTTATTCTCTTCCCACTGCCACCTCAGCGTTAGCGTAAGGGTCATCTCCCTTGGATTTAGCATCGGTATTGGTCTTCGCTCCCCAGACTTCCTCGGCTTCGAGATCGTCACGAGCCTTCAATTTATTGCATACATAGCAGAAAATGCCATACAGAATCGTGAACATCATGCCTAAGGTGAGCACTATAGCCAAGTTCACCACGTGAGTGGCTTCATCATAATCAATTCCAGGATATTCATTATTATATAACGCTTCGATGGCACGAAGACGAAGAATGCCGGCCAGAATGAAGCAGCCATTGGGATGCTTCCAAAATGGCATCGGGTTACGTTTCATCCAATCACTCTCCGCCAGTTTCTTCAACGATTCCACGGTAAAGGTGGTCACGGGCAGTTGTCGAAATTCACCATACTTCACATGCAGAATAACGGGTAGATCCTTCAATGAAAAGCGTTGCAAGATTGTCTCCGAGTATTCCATCTGCATGCTGGCCACCATGAGATTGCGATTCTTTCCTTGTTCCTTCGCCATTTTCATCTCCAAGGCAAACTTGTTCCAAGCGCGCTGGAACTTGAAGCAAGACGACATATAGGGGACACAGAAACCCACCATCCAATCGCTCCCATTCAAAATCAGCTCCCAGGAATGCTCGTGCAACTGGAACAGGCCATCTGGTGGCCCGCTCTGATCAGTCATCTGGCCCTCAATACTGTTGGCCCACAGCGCGATCAGAAAAATCAACCAAGAAAAATTCATGCTTGATAATATGTTTGTTCTTTTTGAATATTGAAAGTGAACTAAAATATTTATTTCTTAATATATGTCTGTTCCTTTCGAGATATAAAATAGAACTGAAGCAGAAATATGTGAGTGAAAGCTGGAAAGCTGATTTCCCAACTGAGTCTAAACTGCTGGCCTACTTGGCAGGTAAAAAAAATATAAAATAATTCAACAATAAAATTAACCCTACTTTGTTCAAAAATGTTGAATAACATAGCAGTCCCTTGTTGACTTATTACCGCATTACCAGGCAAAACCAACTGTACCATAATAGCTATAAAAAGAATATGAGAAAAAATATGTATACCTTACCCAGATCAAGATTGTTTCAGATTAAAAGAAAATACCACGTCTATTTTTTTCAATCGCGAAACAACTGCACTCGACTGCAGCACTCTTACTTGTTGCGATTGTGCTTACAAATTAAATCCGTATTTTCCGCAAATGCCCAATGGGCAATGCCCATATATGAGGTTGTCAAAATAGTCTTGCGGTATTTTTATTGAATTTTCAATTGTTCATAAAATTGGTTATAATAATGCGATTTAAGTCAAATATGCGCCGTTTTGTTCGATGACGAGTTCCACAGGACTCTCTTGTGGCCAACTTCCGACTACCAAGCTCGTTCGCCATGGACAGAAATAGGTGGTAATCACTTGGTGCGAGATCCGGACTATACGGTGGATGCAAAAGAACCTCCCATCCGAGCTCCCGGAGCTTCTGGCGCGTCACCAAAGATGTGTGTGGCCTGGCGTTGTCCTGATGGAAGACAATTCGGCCTCTGTTGATCAAAGATGGCCTCTTCTGCATGAGTGCTGCATTCAAGCGGTCCAGTTGTTGGCAGTACAGGTCCGAATTGAGCGTTTGGCCATAGGGGAGCAGCTCATAGTGGATGATTCCCTGCCAATCCCACCAAACACACAGAAGAACCTTCCTGGCCGTCAATGCAGGCTTGGCCTCCGTCTGGGCAGCTTCACCGCTTTTCGACCACGACCGTTTGCGCTTCACGTTGTCGTAAGTGACCCACTTTTCATCGCCAGTCACCATCCGCTTCAAAAACGGGTCGATTTTGTTGCGATTCAGAAGCGATTCGCATGCATCCATACGGGCAAAAATGTTTTTTTGCGTCAAGTCGTGTGGCACCCATACATCGAGCTTCTTTTTGAATCCAAGCTTCTTCAAATGGTTTATAACGGTTTGATGACTCATGCCCAGCTCTTGGCCGATGCTACGGCTGCTACTATGCCGGTCTCTTTCGATCAATTCAGCGATTTTACCGCAATTTTCGACGACAGGCCTTTCGGACCGTGGCGCATCTTCGATCACCTCTGCACCAGAACGAAAACGTTGAAACCATCGTTGTGCGGTGGAAATGGAAACTGTATCGGGTCCATAAACTGCACAAATTTTATTGGCAGCATGAGATGCATTTTTGCCTTTATCGTAGTAGTACTGTAAAATATGCCGTATTTTCTCTTTATTTTGCTCCATGTTTGCGACGCTATAACTCACGAACGACTAAAAACAAACAACAATAAATCAAACACGTGTTAGCGCGTGAAAAGAGCTTTCCAAAAAGCTCTAGCGTGAACCGATGCGACGAATACAACTAGAACTACGCGCTTGCAGAGACAAGCTTGCGGAAATACCGCAAGACTTTTTTGACAACCTTATATATCCGGGATATATTAATAACAGATAACAATGGTTTACAAAAATAAATGACCCGTTTCAACTGAAATATTTTTTATTAGTGTAGTTTAGAATGGTGAAAAAAAATCCATTTAAAATTTTTATACACTTGAAAAGTGTATTATAATTTTGCCCAGAAGTTTGCAACGCATAGAAGGAATCATCTCCGACCACATAAAGTATATATATTCTTGATCAGCATGACGAGCTGAGTCGATTAAGCTTTGTCCGTCCGTCTGTCTGTTTCTACGCGAACTAGTCCCTCAGTTTTGGAGCTATCGAGCTGAAACTGTGCACAGAGTCTTCTTTTTACTGCACGCTGCTAATATGTCGGAACCGACCGGATCGGATGACTACTTCTTGTAGCTGCCATACAAATGTTCGTTCGGAAAATGGGTTTTAGTAAGAAAAACTGTTTTGTTCTCAATATTACTGCTCTCAAACACGGTCATGGGTAATATGTAATGTTTTTAAGCTGATCTGCGAAGTTTGGTCGAATTCGCTAACCGTTGAGACAAGCTATTTCAAGTGTATCAAAACTTCGGTACAGACGAAGTTAGCTTTGCCTTTCTCGTTTTTTCTCAAAATAATCGATTTTTTTGCTCGAAAATGCAAGAAATTTCATTTTTAAACGCAAAACCAAAAAATAAAAAAAAAAAAATATTTTTATTTTTTCTTAAAAATCACACGCTTACGCCCGACAGACGATTTAAAATCAATGTCGTATTGTTCCAAAATCATGCTGAAATTCTTTTTAAAAATAATGTTAATAAAGGAACATATTATTATTATTATTATTCGATAGTTTCGGTATCCATTTAAACTGGATAGTTAAAGTAACGTAAAAATTATATTAATAATATCCATTGAATTTTAGATTGATCTTATATTTTTATCCAATGTACACTTAGAGAAAAAATAGAAAATTTCACTCTTGAATCAAAACTCACTCTCTAAAAGAGTAAAAATTCTTGATCCAAGAGTGAGTTATTGATCCCGACATTCTTGATTCAAGAGAAGAGCGTTCGCACTCAATTTATTTGTGCTAGTTTTTTCTGAGTGTGTCTGACTATTCATCCCAAATGGATGGATTTTTTTTTTCTGTGTACATATCGAAGTCCAACGATCTGTCTCTGTTTTTTTTTTTTTCAAATTCGCGAGTAGACAGGAAACTGTTCATTTTTTAAATCTGTTTTCGCATTGAATAAAAATTTAATAACAAACAGTTGAGCAGTTTAGCTGTTGTGTACGCACTAATCCCCGTCTCTGGCCAACCTCACACCCTTCCCCAGCTATAAATTATTCAACTAGCACTAATATCCATGGAGTTGGTGCACTCTCCCGTGCATTGAGGCTCAACGCAATGCAATGTAATCGGCAAATTTGACTTATGCTTATGCCGTGTATGTCATTTGGCATTATGCAACAAAGGCAACAACAATCGAACCGCATGGTAATCAAAGCGAACAGAAACAAAAACCAAATCAATCTCAACAAGCGCCCAGACCACTTGGCGTGGTCTGTATCCGAAATAAATATCCAACCGTCAAGTGCGTCTCGAAAATGGAGCACACAAATAGCGAAGCACTGGATAGCTTGCATCAAATTGCATCCAAATGGGAAGTCCGTGGTCGATATGTGGTCAAGGCAAGCGACTGCTTGCGTTGACAGGTCACGCCTTGAGGCGAGAGTCAACCGTTTAATCAAATCAAATCTTTGGCACAGAATCCAAGCCAAGCGACGCATTCGTGCTCCGCTTCTAGAGACGCACTTTGGCCCGCTCTCTTTTGCTGGTGCCTTGTGTTCGTGGTGATGGCTCGACAACGTTGTCGCCAGTCAAGACCGGCTCAGTCCAATTCGAACGCTCATTGAAAATGGTCTGCAGGCCGCGCATGCGCCCAGCCCAAGCTCAAGACTTAAAATCGTAGTCGCGTGTGCACGTCTTGCTTCGGCTTGCTTACAAATAAATATATATTGTAGATATATATTATTTTTTTGCTGTGCTCTATCGAAAGTTTAACGCCTTACAAAGTTGTGAAAAAGCTTCGAGACCTGTGAAACGTGAATAGACAAGCCGAGCTGCAAATTGAAAATGTAATTGGAAATTGAAAACTGAAAATTGGCTTCGTTGACAGGTTGCAAGTGACGATAATAACAAACAATCAAAAAACCTTAGGACATTGAAAACTGGATTTCAATATGAATGGGAATGCATAGCAAACGACCTTGACACTAGGGCGAATGGAAAATACATATAAATGCAAATTGAAGTGACGAGCGGAGTGATAACCACCAGCAATACATTCAAAAACTGTAGTTGATTAACTCAGAAAAACGGTATCTTAGGCCAGTTTTCGAGAGGAATATTCTGTGAAAGGAAAGAACTTTGTTCTACTTAGTGCTGAATCAAGAAATTCTTCTATTAGTGCTTTGCTTTTGTCAGTTTGTAATCTAAATACGTTATGTACTCATATACATGTGACTTTATTTTAAATATCAACAGTTATGCTTGCTTTTCAGCAACAGAAACGCTTCATATCTAGTGAGAACATCAAGGACTCAACCACTAATTATATAGATTAATTGCCTAAAAAATAGGCAAACACTTTGAAGCTATTTGCTAAAAAAAAAGAGATTTATATCAATTTTGTCTCTCTGTACCGATATCAGCGTTTTTTTTTCTCTCTCTTAATGACTTTCTCCGCTCACGCTACACCACAACAATGAAATCATCACGTACGCCTCTACGTTTATGCATTCCTCTCTTTAAAATGTTTTGAGCGCTCAGCTAATAGTGTACTGTAATTGAGTTACTTTTAGATCAGGATTCCCCAAAAAAGAGAGCGCGAAAATGTGACTGTGTCGCTCTTTCTAACATATGGTCGCGACATTGCAAGCATGCGTTGTGAATTAGCGAGTATGTACGAGCCCCATGGGCTATGGCTAGGGAACTCCGTTTTAGATAGATCAGTGCTTTCTGCTAAACCATTCTGTTGTGAAGAGTCCTTTTCTGCTTTAGATGTATGATGTGTCTTCTGACTTCCAAGCGAGATGCAGAATCTCTATTACTTATTCACTTGGTCCACTGGCAAAGATTCAACCACTTTCTGGAAATGTGAATGTGTTCCATTGAATTAATCTTTCGGCACGAATGGTAACATTTGAAACATTCAGTGAATGTTCTCACGAATGTCCCAGTTTTATTTTGATAACTTAAGAACAGAGCTAGGAGATAGCATAGAAGTAAACAGAAATTCAATTAAGCATGTTGTTTCGAAGTATTTAAAGAGCAGAGGTGCCCAGAGCCAACTTACGGCCGCTTAGGCACCAATAAAAATGAAGAAAATATTTCTCAGGCAACAATCACCTCAAGAAATAGAAAGAGAAACCCGATTATAGCCTTCTGATGTGTGTGGAAATCATTCAAAAGATTTGTTGTTGCGTTCAAGTTTTCAAGAGGCATAGGGAAGAAGGAGAAGAGAGAAAACATATGAAGTTGTTGTTGCACTACGCTGAGCCATAAGCTATGCGTGTGGGCCATACGCGCGGGTTTCCCTATGCGAAAAATAACAACGATAGGGCCCTGCCTGACAGAGAGTGATCCCAATAAGAATGCACGATTTAATATAAAAATAGTTCATAAATTAATTTAAAAATTGAAATCGAGACATTTTTTTTCTGAAATCTGACAGCGACCTTAATAAGTTACTGGGTGACAACCGCAAATGCAAAAATGTTTATATAATATCAAACGATGTGACAATGAAATAACATTAACAAATTACCAACAAAATCTTACAAAAAAGTAATCGTACATAAAGTGCCATCGCATAATTTCAGCGGCACTTTTCATAATTATTCAAAACCATCAAAGAAGACAACTACCACAATTTAAATAAGCAAAAGTGAGCTTTTAAAGTGTTTTAAATTTATTGTGCTTTTGTTTTGGTTTAGCTTCTTTTTTGTTTTTTTTTTTTTTTGGGTGAAAGTGTTAACAAAAATAAAGGGAAATAATTACAACAACAACAACAACAGCAGCAATGAAAATTTAATCAATTGACTGGGTAAAAGTTGTCCAAATCAAATCAAAGTGTGCAAACAAATGTAAACGGTTTAGATCAATCAAGAAGGCAACAGGCTGAAATAACGTTTAGTCGTCATTGTCGACGACTTGGTTCACTTTTCAACTCGGTTTCCTGGCCGCCCAAAACAACATTCACTTGTCATATGCAGTGCAGTTGCCTGGCTTTTAAATAGAATCGCCGCAGCCAGTTGCCAAACATCAACTTGTGCAAGCCAGTCCAACTGGGACTCCCGTCTGCCCGTTGGCCGTCTCGGCAGGCTGGAAAAGCAGGAAAAAAAAGAGTTAAAATCCAAAAAACACCCCAAAAAAGTGGCAGCCGCAATTTGTAACAAGTTGCAGTAAAAGTGGTGCGTTAAGCTTCATCTCTTTCCATTCGGCTAATGAAGCTTAACTCTTCAGGGGATTGATGAATTTTATGCGATTTGTCACCGTCTGACTAAGTGAGTAAAGTGAGAGCAGCCGCTTAAAAGCAAAACAAAACAATGTTTTGTGCCGCTTTCTCAAGCAGACGTGCGGCGGAAATGATCGAGAGCACGTGACCTTCATGGAACATTATGCCGGTTCGAAGATCACAAAATAAGTTTGTGATCTAAGTCTTTTGATTTTGTAGAGCACGGTTTTGCAGTCGATTTGGGTCATTCAACAAATTCGCGCTAAGCCATTTTGCTGTTGAGTGACGCATAAAGGAAACTAACTCCCAGCTTATCAATTGTGGGTATAATTTACTTAGTTTCCGTCCCCGGTCTGTTTCAATTTATTCCAACTTTTTTCAAGCTCTTTTCCATGAAATTCTTTAAGAAGCCTTTAACCTAAACCATTAAAATGAAAATTTGCTCCTTCCAGAATAAATCAAAATTTGTGGCATAAAAATTCTGTTCTTTTCTTTGTCATGGTAATAAGTTTTCACTATAAAACCGTAATTTTGATGCTTTAGAAAAGAAAAAAGAAAACTAATTGATTTGGTTTTTTGTATTTGTTTTGTAATTTTTTACCAAAAAAAAAATATGCAGAAACTTGAATTGTACACAACTGGCTTAAACTATGGCTTTGTATGTAAACTACACATGGCTAACTGACCTGTTTTTAATCCGCATTTGAACTGGTTTAAAGTGGTCCAGATTTATATCTCCATAAATTTATAGAGCTATGATGTGGACATCTGCTATTTAGGCTAGTGGTTTACATTTGAATTACCAGTATTGAAAATCGATTTATGAAGTGTGAAGTGACCAGATATTTTCTACTACTTATGGTTAGACAGCTAGTTTTAATTAGGAATGCAAAACGGTTCTAAGCCGAACCGAACCAAGCCCTTACCGAACTGCTAATTTAGCTGTTATACCGCACCGGCGTCCCCTTGAACATATTGAACCAAAATTAAAACGACTAAGAAAACTAGAGGAAAGCTAACTTTGGTTCTACCGAAGTTTATCTACCCTTGCAACTCGTAAATTGTAAGAAATTAAGGGTTGGAATGATTTTCATGGAACAATTTCATTTGGGCTTTGAACAATATTAGTTAAGTGATTTCCCAAGCTGATGATGGCAGCTATTTGATATATTCACAAGCCTTCATAAAATATGTCATTAATTAAAAGGAAGCCACCGAATCGAAACAAAACCGCGGCTCAGCTAGCTCCAAAACCATGTGATATACCGAACCGGGCTTAAACTGACTTGAACTTTAGCTGTACTTCTTTTATACCAGTACTAGCAATAGCCCGTCGCGCTTCGCTGCGCCTTCAACAGTATAAAACCAATGCACACCTGCTTCCCATCCACATCCCACACTCTCCACCCAATTCCCACCAACTTTCCACCAACTTGCCACCCACATACCACCCACTTTCCACCTACATCCCATCTACATCCCACCTACATCCCTCCCAAATCCCACCCACATACCACCCACTTCCCGCATTCCAAAACAATTAACCACCCACATCCCACTCACATCCCATCCACTTCCCAGTGGGCATCCCGGTGGTATTTCCAACATCGGAAAATGAAAACACAAATGAATTCTCATTTTGACCTTACAAACCGAGTTTCAAGTCAATCGGGTGAAAAAATGTTATTTTCCATGGAGAATTTTCCGAGAATTTTCCCGCAGGGGGGCGGATTTTAAGACATTGAAAAATCACATTTCAAATTATTTCATATTCTGTCCTTACAAACCGAGCTTCAAGCCAATCGGATGATAAATAGTTTTTTCGCATGCAAAACTTTCCGGCCATTTTCTCGTGGGCGGATTTTTTGCTTGCAAAACCAAGTTTCAAGTCAATCGGATGAAAAATAAAATTTTTCCCATACAAACTTTTCCGACGTTTTCCCGACTTTTCCGGGTGGAAAATTCCAAATTTTTTTTGTTGCGCCAACTAAACGAAGGTCTATGCCAAATCTCTAACCTGTAGGTTAGCCGTTTAGTCTGGGTTGTAATATTCAGTCGGGGAAAATAAAAAAAATTTCATTATCCAAACATTAAAAAAAAAAAAAAAAAATAAAAAAAAAAACTGGTCTCGCTTTTAAAAACGAATGCATTCGAGCTATTGTTAAGTTGGGATCACTTTTGAATTAATTTGATTTTAGATCTTTGCCCCAAGCTATTTTAGTCTCATACAGTTTCAGCCCGAGAGCGCTTAAGTTTACACATTTTAACTCTTTTTATGGGCCTACAAAAATATTGTTTGTTATGGACTTGAAACCCCATAAATTTTGTTGACTTAACGATTCTTAAAACTGAACTTTCTTTGGGAGCGGCAAATGCATTTGTTGTTTAACTCACACGCACACATACACACACAAGACCAACACCCAGGGCCACCCAGGGAGTACTCACTTGGTATGGATAAACTGTTAGTCTCACAGTCAGATCTGTCTGCGGCCAATGAAGGTCAGGGCGACTCGAGACCAAAGTACGTTTTTGTATTGTGTTTTATGTACTAGCTTATTGCTCTTGATTAACTAACCTAATGAAGTGGCCACTTAAGACAATGGCTCTACCTTTTTGTTCGTTATTATTGTAAATTGCTCAGAAATTGTTGGTGGCGCGTTCGCATTGAGGTGAGGTCAAGCGTCTGAGTTGGCCTTTGGATTAAATGTCGCCAAGAAAACGGCGAGCGAAAATAGGTTCAGGGTTAAAGTCATTCGAGTCAGGGGTAAATATGCATAATAAGGGGATGATAATTGTCTTCACATCTTTCCCAGAACTTCACATAAATAGGAACACTTTTGAACTATTGTGACGAACTTAATATGTATCTGATCTGGAAACCAGCCTTAAGACTAAAACTTTTTGTTAGTACTTTTTGTACACTTTTTGTATAGTTACAAATGTATTCGCTTTGCCTTCTCATTTTCTGTTTAATAGTTACACATTCTAAGAGAGAATGCCAGCTACAGATCCCAAGGTTAACCAGTGTGTCCCAGTTTCCTGAAAGTAAATGTTCAGCCAAAAACCAAATTTTAATTGTATTTTGCTTGTAAGTGTGAACTTTACGCTTAAATATAAGTATTAAGATCAAGGTCCTTATTACTGACTCTATAATAAAGCTTTCATACTTCCGCACATCCCACGAAATGTCAACTTTAATAACAATAACAAAACAAATAAAAATGAAATTGACAGAAATCAAAAAAATAATCATACAAAATCGTTTCAATTAGTCGAAGATGTGCCACAGGCAGAGACTAGGCCATTGTCTGGTTAATATTGTTAATAAGCCTTAGAAATTACTTAACACAAATTTAATTGTTACCACATACACACACACAGAGACTATGTTTAATGCGCTTCAGTGACGTCGTCATCAACGTCGACGGATTGGAAATGCACTCACTCAAGAGATTGGCTCACATTTCGTGTTTGTTGCCGCAATGGAAACAAATTATTTGCGTTTTGATTATGGCCCACGAAACATACATACAACTGTGCATATAAATATGTATCTAGACACGCACACAGCCAGCCATGAACGATTATGAAATGCAAAATGCATTTTTCACCAATTTTGAAGTTTAATCGTATTTTGGGTGGGAAATATGCAAAAATTGCGTATACGTCATGTGGCCTCCAGGGGGTAAGGAGCTAAAAGAACTAATTGCATCGAGATTAAAGTAAGTACGGAATTTCTGGGCAATTATTATTGAAATACATTTAAACAATCAAGTCAATTTCGTGCATTTTTGCAGCAATCCTTTTTCGGATTGAATATAAATAGTAGAACATCGAGCTAAATTTATTCTGGTGTATTCTTGCATCAAGCCGATTTCGAGAACAAATCGAGTACGAATATCGAACTTAAGTCAATGTCGGACCTTCTTGATTGGATCCGACTAAAGGATTAAATCGAGCTCAAACATCAAAATTAAAATCCATCGTGTGTGTTGTTAAAATAAGCCTATATCGAGCTAAAGTCAAGCTCCCCCGTACTCAAGTCAATCCACTCGTACTTTTCGACATCGTTTGGGAATGATTTTAGTCTGGATATCTCGGATTTGTATACTCTGTACCAAATGTGCACAGAGTATATTAACAAACAAAACGATAGAGTGTATGCTGTGTCATCAAAACAAGCGTCCGAACTCTTTCCGAGAGTTCAGAGAGGTCACCATCCAACTTATGTGTTTCATTATTGTAAGTAAGCAGTCAAAACTTCTGCGAAAGTAAATCAATCCGACGTTTTAGAAAAGGTTGTGAAGCCTCTAAGCACATTATTGGCATAAAAGCCGTGGACCTTTCAACAAGACTCCACTCCTATTCACAAGGCAAAAACTACACAAACATGTCTAAAAAACCATGTACCAAATAGGGTTGTCGAAAATTTAAAAAATATCTATATCGATATTTTTGGCGATATTGAAAAGTGTCATTTCGATATAAATATTTTAGTGTCAAAAACATCGATAGTATCGATATTTTCGATATTTTGCAATAAAAGCCCGAATCTTAACAATGAACAGGTCTATTGAGGTAATTGAAGCGTCATTTGACGCGTAATAAGAACTACAATATGACTCCGCTAAAAATATAGACTTAATGTATATTTATTAAATTAACAAAAGATACTTATTTTTTATTTCATATATAACATAAAAGTTCTGAAAACTTATTCATGACTTTAAATTTATGGAACAAATGCAGTGTTTACTTTTTTAATTCAAAATCTTTCAAACTAGAGCATTCGAACTACAAAGCATAAAACAAACTTACTCAGTTAAATCTTCGAAACTAAAAAACTTATAATTTTACCAATAATCGTTAGACAAAGATTTTAGAAAGACGCACTGAGTTATGTGCTCATCGGTCATTCGGCTTCTGGTGTCAGAAACCACACTTTTTATAGCCGATGCCAATCGTTCCGATGGCAAGGAGCTTCCCGGTGTAATAAGATATGACAATGCCAAGTCAGAAAACACTGGCAATGCGTCTTTGTCTGCAATCCAGAACTTAATAGAGTCCCGTTCCAGGGCAAACAACGGTAAATTCCAATTGTACTTCAATAATTTATTCTGCTGTCCTGGTGGTTGTTGAGATATCATGGCAGTATTGTGATCACCGAAGAGCGATCCTTCAAAAATTACGTCTTCAGATGTCGCACACTTGTGTTTAAAGGGAGAAAAATATGTGTGCAGCATGACTATAGGCGACTGCCACTGTTTTCTTTACTGTTTTTAAAAGTGAGCTGCATTTCAGCCAAGCATCTCCATGCGATTAAGTGCGCCTTTATGTTTGTTGAGTTGCCATGGTCCTTACAACTTTTTGCACAGTTTACAGTTAAGAGCACAAGAAACTCTTATTCGCAACATTGTGACTGAAGGCTAAAACAAAAATATTCTCGGAAAATATCGCCAAAAAATATTCGATAATGATATTTTTAATTTTGGGCAAAAATATCGATATTTCGATATATCGATAATATTTTCGACAACCCTAGTACCAAACCTTATTTCGACGAATGATTGGCCTGCTGGTAGCCCAGACCTGAATCCATTGGACTACAAACTGTGGTCCGTTCTGAAGGCTATGGCTAGCTCTACTCGACACCCAAATATTCAGTCTTTGAAGCGCTTCGAAGTCTTGTTCGAGCAGTGGACAATTTCTCAATGCATGAGGTGCGCACTTCGATCGAGGAGTGGCCAGAGACCCTTCGGCGTTGCTGGAAGGCACAAGGCGGCCATTTCGAATAAGTTGTTCTACGATTTGTAGCCGATTTAAAAAAGAAAAAAAAGTTTTGAAAGTTTTGAAAAAACCGAGTACTAAAACAATTGCAAGTACTAGGTATATAAACTTTCAGGGTATAGAGTACATTATAGTCGAGCTTGAGTTCTGTGAACATGACGAATGGCCCCAACAATTTGAGCCCTGACCATAACCTCGTCTATCCTGTGAATCTCTGCTCGCCTTAGGTTCGTTAGCTCCCCCTTTGCCCATAAAGCGGTCTTTCTTTGATCTATTTAACGCTGACCGACCAACAAAATGGCCAACAATCAACTGGCCCGAGTCTCCACTGGTAATTATTTCATCAGCAATGTAAATGCCTGAATGTACTTTTTAATGTTCGACTATGTATAATAAAATATCGAGAAACCAAACGAAGCAAATAACACATATTTCCGCCTAGGAAAGCAACAAAAAAATAATAATAATAATGCTTGAAAAAAGGCTAAAAGAAATTAAACGAAATGCATGACAAACTTTTTGTCAAAACTGACAGCGCCACAACAAGTGTCTAAGTGTATAACAATTGTTTTTTTTGGTTCAACCAGACAAACAAACGTAAACAGTTGCAAAGAGTAACAGCGAAAACATAATAAAAAGTGCCAATAACAAAGTCAGAAAACCAGAAAAATTTGTCAAGATTATGGAGAGGCGAACGGACATGCATACAGATTAAGTACTGTCATTTTTTTACAAATGATGCAATCGTTATTAGATCCTCATCCTGGGATGCAAATGATGATGCAATAGCATGTACTTCAGCTCGGGCCTATCGAAGCGTTTAATTTTCACTTAATTGTCGTAGTTAAATCACAAACTTAATGGATGCCGTAGAAAGCGATGACGACGATGTCCAGCAGCGGAGCCGTTAGCAAAATGAACTGTTAGATAATCTGGTCAAAATGAAGAGAGCAGCCGGCTGGCCAGTTATGGCCGAGGTATGCGACAACTCTTGACTTAAACTACTTAACCAATGAGTCGACGTGCCGCGCATTCTAAATGGCCAACAAATTATTGCCAACTGGGAATGGGATAAGTGCCAGTATGTCTGCATTGAAGTACGAGTACTTACACACACGCAGACATGCCGTTTCTGCTAAAGTGGAGCAGGCTTTTGCTGCAAAAAATTATGTCAAACAATTGCTTAAGAGGATGGATGGTTTTTCGAAGAAAAACAAGTCTACGTTGGAGGACTATTGACTTTAGATACATAACAAGAGCAAATTATGGAAAGTGAGCTTAAAAATGTTGAAACCCAAACTCATTTTGGCGGCTGTGCACTTCCTATGCCTCGATTCTTAACAAAACCAGCTTAACTCCTAGGGGTGGGCTGAGTCTCTATTATAATCCGTGATCGAAAAAATGGGCTTTGCAGGGTTCTAAGTACGAAAATGGAGAGGTTTCATCTCTTTTAGGAAAGAAGGACCCAAATAATATTTAGTCATTAATTTGAAACTATTGGGTATCATATTCTGTTTAATACTCCAGGTGTCAAGTTGATACTTTTGAAAGTATTCAAATGCTATTTCGAGGATATCAAATTGAAACTAACTTGATTTTTCGACTGGACTTCTAAGGATCAAATTAATACCCAAAGTATCAATTTGATACTCTGTAGGAAAAAAAAATTATACTGGTTCCAGATTCAACTTGAGACAAAGCGTATCAAATTGATATTGATGCAAATTTTTTGGCTGTAGAAAAAGAGTAAAGGGAACCCCGACTTCGGGTTAGAAAGATTATTACTTTATGAACCGACTCGATTCTTCATCTCTTCCTGTCTCCCATTATCCATCCGCAGCGCTCCCTCAGCATGCCTGCACAGAGCTCAGTCCTCTGTCTAGGTATGAGCCTAGCACTATGCCTGTTGCTACCTCAGCTGGCTCTAGTCCCAGCCCTGCCCACAGTACAACAGCAACAACAGCTACGAGGCAACTATGTGCAACAGCTGGACAAGAGCTTCTTTCAACCGCCCGAAATCGAACAGACCATCGATGAAGTACAAAAGATCCTAGCAAATGACCCAGCCTTACCTCGACTAACGCGGTAAGTCTCAATTCAACTCATGACCGGCACTGCCACTATATTCCGACTGTTGTCTTCCAGCGGTGAGATCGAGGAGCTGTACGAGAAGGTCACACGCGAGGAGTATGAGAAGAGTGTCGAGGCGGGCGACATGAGTCGAGCGGATAGCATGCGAGCCCTGATGTTGGTGCTGCCCTTCAACACGGACAACAACACCGAAGAAAATCTGCAAGAGTTGTACACACGACCGCCGGTCACGCGGGTAATCGATGCCTATACCCCACCCAATCCCGTTAAGTTTCTGACCCCCGACCCTAGTGCGGTGCCCCGAAGCACCGTTCCCGGCGGTAATCCAGCCGTGGCAGCCACCACCTACAAGCCAGCGTATGGACGGGTAGTAGCAGCGCCCACAGCCACTACATATCACCCACCTGCGCCCGCACCCGTCATGTACCAGCTCACCCCTTCGTTGGCGAAACCCAGCATGGATTTCCAACCAATAACCAAACTGCCCCAATCCTATGACTATGCCAAAGCTCCGCAGGCACCGATAGCTCAACGTTTCAGCTCACACTATAGTGCCAAGAATGCGCAGTTCTTGCGGAAACCGAAACCCCCACCGACGACTTCCAGTACAGTGAAACCGGTAGCCGATATACTGGAAAGTCTGGGCATAGTGGGTGGCGGAGCCGGTGGTCAGACGACACACAAACGCTATGTCATGGATGATTATTATGCAGCCGAAAGTGCACCGCAGCCAGTGGTGGCCATGGCGGATCTGCGTGGTCTGCAGGGGGCCCGCATACGGCCAGATGCTTATTCCAATTTCAAGCCCCTGAATATTGGCGAAGAGCTTCGGGTCAAACCCGAGGTAGAGGGTTATCTCACACGCTTTGGCATAGTCAAGAAGTCACCGAAGGCTCTAAAGAAGTCCGCCAGTCCCACCGAAGAGCCAGCGGGAGCTCAGACGGTGTTATCCACGGCCACAGCCAAATTGCCCACCCAAACCAATGCAGAGCTGGCCAAACTCTTAGAGAATCTGGAAGAGCTAGAGCGGTTGCAGACTAAGAGTACCACCACTAGCACCACCACTACCACCACCACCAGCACCACGACCACCACCACTCCGAAGCCACCTACCAGCCCCCTGCCCACGGTACAGCTCATCACCCATGGTGAACCCCTGCTCATAGAGGCCAAAAAGCCACGTCGGCGCATAGATCCCAATATTGATATCAATTTCGCCAATGCGGGTAATCAACAGGCCACCGCCAGTCGGACAGATGAGCTGTCCAAATTGCTGCAAAACCTTCAGGAGCTCGAGAAGCTTAAGATAAATCCAGAGAATGTGCTCAAGGCAACCAAACCCGGCACTCAGGCGTTGAGTAATCGTTTTACCAGCACCACGCCAGCTACCACCACCACCACTCCACGGAGTGATGCGCATGAGTTACAGGAGATCCTGCGTCAGCTTCAGCAGCTGGAGCAAACCAATTTAGCCAGAAAGGCAGCTGCCACGTCCACAACAACGTCCACGACTACGGTCAAGCCTACGACCTCCAGGGGCTTAGATTTGGGTCTGAGCCAGTCCCAGTCGCTGGGAGCCGCAGATCTGCTGCAGTTGCAGCGTTTACTCAGCGATGATCGCGAGCTGGAGCGACTGTATGAACAGGCCAGGAATACCAAAAAGCTGTCCAAGAGCACCACCACCACCAGCACCAGCACCACCACTACGCCGCGTCCCACCAAATCCGCCTCGGCAGTCGATCACGCCCAGTTTGAGGCTTTGATTACACGTGTCCAGCAGCTGGAACGCCTACAGCAGCCCAAACCGACCCCACCCAGCTTCAGCACACGCAATGTAGCCGGCGTTCTGTCTGGCCTAAGTCTGCCCAGCAATGATTATGCAAATCTGCAAGAGTTGGCTACCGTTCCGGCGGCACAGACGGACACATCCTACGGTACGGTTGAAATTTCCACAGCTGCCTCCACCTCCAAGCAGCAACAGCGTCCGCTGAGCCACTTTGAGCGTAGTAACGGCCTGTTGCATGATGTACAGCCTCAGGATTATGTGCAGTTACAGAAACTGCTTAGTAAGGTGCAGGAACTGGAGCGTGTGCAGCTGCAGGCAAGGCCCACCATACCAGCGGGTCATCAAGCCCTTGTTACCTCCGCTTCGGTGCGCACGCAAAATGTCAAGAGTCTGAGTGGCGCCCAAATAGTGTACGCCCAGCCAGCAGTGCCCCAGGAGGAGGAGCAGGAGCCCGAGCCGGAACTGAAGTTGGACTTGCCCGTGTATCAGAAGCCCAAAAAGTCGACAACAGAGCTTAGCTCCAGCGAGGAGCTGCGCGAGCTGGCCATGTCACAGCCAGCCCATCCCACAGTGGGCCACCGTGACGACTTTGCGCAGTACCAACAGTTCTTCAGCAGCCTGGAAGACAATGGCGAACGTCAGAGCTATCAGAATATGCAGCCCATTTACAAGACGGTGGCGTCGCCAGCCACAACCACCACCATTCCCACACCAACACCGCGTCCCAGCACCACCCCGATGCCTACCAAAAAGTCGGCGGATCTGGCCGAGCTGCAAAAATTGCTGTACAACACCCAACAGTTGCAGAAGCTGGGCGTTGCCCTGCCCCACGAACTGTCCCAGCAGCTGGAGAGTCAGCTAAAGTCGAGCAGCGGCAGCACCTCCACCACCCCAGCGCCGGTGCAAGTCCATGACTCCTCCTCGCCGGCGGTATTCTCGCTGACCACCATAAAACCGGCTGCACCGCGTCTGCCACGTCCCACACCCCCCACCACCGAGAGTAGCGTGGAGCTGCCCATTTTCAGTGCCACCAAAATCATCGAGGCGGCCATCAAGAGAGCGGCCAATCGCATTGGCGTGGCCACCGAGCAGTCGCTGGTGGCCGGCATGGGTTCCGGTTTTCGACGTCGCAGCGACGATGTGGCGGATCTAGATACCGCCGCGGAAGAACAGGATGGTGTGCTAGATGGTGATCTCATGGCGGAATTCAGCGAGCTTAACTATCAGCTGGCCAAGCCTGAGCCAGAGCGTTTACCCAGACAGGCGCTGGATGAGAATTTGGGTGAGCTGCAGCGTCTCATCAGCAATCTACAGCAGCTGCAGCAGTTGAACGTAAGCCTCGACCAGGTGAAGACACAGACGCAGACAGAGGCGGATACCACCTACCTACAGTCGCTGCAGGATGGTCATAATGAAACCAGCAAGGCGCGCAGACAAAGCGAGAGCACCACCGAGCAGGAAGAGCCCTCCACCACCCAGTCGCCCACTCGCATCAGCCTAGATGTGGGTCTAGGCCTAAGCGATGCGGATATGGCTGAAGCCCCAGCAACTTCAACAACCACTGAAGCGCCCAGCTCCACAGATGAGTCGCGCAACGGTTCGCTCGATGATCTGGCTGACTCGTTTGGTCCCGATCCCTTGACCGAAGAGCCACCGCCGCCAAAGAAAAAGAATGGTTTCTATTTCCTTGCCGATTGGAACTCTTTCCTAGAGGTGGGCGATGGCGATGATCAGGTGGTGGTACGTTTGAGTCCCAAAATAGGTGATCCGCGTCTCTTTCTGCCCGTGAAGATTCCGTCGTCGTAGATGCATCTCCTCCAAAAACAGGCATAGTTCAATAGTTGTATGTACATAGACCTTAACTCTCCCTCCTTCTGTCCGTATTTATTGTAGTCACTGGTTTTTTTTTGGTAGTCTTAAGTTGGGCCTACAAATGTAAGAGTCAAACCATTTAACCAGAACAAAGTCTCTAAAGCGTACATATGAATGTTTGGTACATAGGTACGAGTCTCTGTATGTATGTAATTTTAAGATGTATGAAACTAGAATTATGAATAAAAATTTCGAAAAATAACGTTGATCAGTATCTGTGGAAGGTAAGTTATAGAGAAACCGACGAAATGCGGTTTAAAATCTACAAGGAACCGGAACCGAGATTTGGAATTTTCTAAGATATTAGATCAAGAACGTTGAAAAATAAAGGAGATGGTGGCTATAAAAATCCCCAGAACTGCGTACAGTTTTTTGGGTATAACAAAAAGGTCGACAGCTTTGGTGTATAAAGCTGTTCCAAGAACCTCCCTGTTCTATCATCAGCAGTCTTTGCCTATCTTCTGTAAGTCGGCAGAGGCCATCTCATGCCAGCATTGCTATAACCGCTTGGGAACTCCAAAAGGCAGCTTTACTGCAAAACCCGACACCAACAGACAAAGCCAAGTTGACAAAAGCTTTGTGTATGTGTGTGCCCCATATCGGCCCCTCTGTATTAGTGATGGAAATTCTCTCCCCTAAGCCATTACAGGCTTGTAAAATAATTTGTTCATACACCTTACTACACTAATTCTGTGCAATTCGTTCAGCAATATTTTTAGTTCAAAACTAACGAAAAGGCAAAGCTAACTTCGTCTGTGCCAAAGTTTTTAATGGCATAGCATTAGAATTCAAAAAATTTTTTAAATAAAACCAATTTTTCAATCGATGGCATAGGAACGCCAGCTAGAAGATGTAGTCATCCGATTTTGACCAAATGTTATGCAAATCAGTTTGAGAGCATGTAATATTAGTATTGGCCGAGTTTGTTGACTCTAACATTGAAAACAAAAAAGTTTTTCTCACTAGGACCCATTTTCTTTTCCATCAGCTCGATAGCTTTAAAACGGAGAGACTAGTTTGCGTAGTAACAGACAGAAGGACAGACAGACAGAGGGACGGACAAAGCTCAATATCGATTCAGTTCGTCGCCCTGATCAAGAAAATATATAGTTTATACTATAAACTTTATAGGGTCGGAAACGAATATTTCTATGAGTTGCACACCTGTGGGCAAAATTAACATAACCTTTGCAAGGGTATAACAACTGTTTATGCTACGAAATTCACTATTTCTTTAATTTGCAAAAACAAATTTGTCCTCTTTATGCAGTTTGTGTAAATTCACAAATATGAAAAAAAAAACAAAAGATCTGGCAACAACAATGCAGCGTTAAGCTGGCTGCGCCTGGCATGAAAGTCATGGTTTTACGCATGATGCAACTAATAAGGTACGGCACTCGCTGACTGCGGCCTCGGCTCGGGCCACATAATTTTAGTATGCGGTAGACATTTGCATGGAGCAACGAATATTAGAGAGAAAGGTTGCTCAGTCGACACTGCTTCTGTCAGAAAATTGTCAGCTGTTCGCTCTCATTTACGCTCTCCAGATACTTTTTGGTCAGCTGTTCGCTCTCTCTGGATACATTTGGGTTATGGTCGTCTCCCTTTAACCACAGTGATTTCCTACTGCCACTTTGAAGTATCTTTTTGGGCACTATAAGTATCTGGTTGGGCACTATCGTTTAGCACCAATATTCTTTGCTCCATGCAAGCATGCACTGAAGTTAAGGGACAAAAACGAGCTAGCGTCGGCAGCCGACGAGACTACCTTATACTTATTGTATCATGGTACCATGTATATATTTAGAAAAAAATGTCTGTTGAAAATCGAAAACAAATATTAATTGCCAATTCCAAATTATTAAAAATAAAACTTTAAAATCAAAATTAATGTATAAAATAAAAATATGGAAACTAATTCATTTCTTTGTATTACAATAGGCTATTTTAAACCCCACGGACCTGTTCAGGGTTAATCAACATATTTTATTGCCGTTTCGTTCACACTCACTATACTTTGTGCTTTTCACTCGCACTTATTGCTAGCATACGCTAAGGGACAGCTTTTGCCGACGAGACTACCTTATAATTATTGTATCATGGTTTTACGCAGTTTGCGTAAGTTCACAATAGAACCAGCTGATTGGCAGATCTGGCAGCACCACAATTATATTTATGTACACTGCACTGTAGAATGAACTAAGCTGACATACATACATACACACATACATACGCTCGCCATTTTACCGTTTCTTTCGCCACACAAAAATAACAATCAGCTACATGAATGGGTTATTAAACTTCAGTAAAATGCGAATCTGTCGCATTTGCCGCAGTACCAATGTCACTCTTTGGGGAATATTCGATCAGCGTGATGCCCTACCATTGGATTTGGATAATATCCAGTATCCGGATCCACCTCTGCCCGATATGATCAACGACGTAATCCAGGGCCAGATTAAGTCGGAAATGTTGCCACAGCTGATATGTGGATTGTGCGTTGTGGCCGCACAGAGTGCGTTCCGCTTTAAGCGACAGTCTGAGGACAGTCTACAATATTTTAATAAACTGTTGACGATCGAAATCGAAATCGATCCTAATGATGTGCCGCCTTCACCTTCACCATCGCAGAGCAGTGAGAAGAGCTATTACGATCTGCTGGCAGATTTGGAAGTGTCAGATAGCGATGAAGACATTAAGGAAGAGAAATCGGACAGGCAAGAACAGGCCACAGTAAATGAGCCCAAGCGCAAGCTTATCGCAGAAAAATCCTACCGGTGCCGAGTATGCGCCAGGGCATTTGTCCGACAATGCAATTTGAGCAGGCACAAAAAGTAAGTCTGTCTATCCCATTGGAATATGTGTCCATACCTCAAATTTCCATTCAATTCACAGGGTTCACCTACCAAGTTACATCAGCAAATTAACTTGCAGCATCTGCCACAAGCAATGCCAGTCCCCTAAAAAACTACGCAACCATGAGGCCAGCCATTCCGATGAACGACCCTTTAAGTGTACATATTGTAACAATACGTACAAGCAAAGAAGTGGTCTTAAAGTGCATATGCGTAATCATACGGGTGAACTATACCGTTGCGATTCCTGTTCGGCAGTTTTTAAAGAGCGCAGCAAGCTGCGTAGGCACAAAGAGAGAATGCACTCGCAGATGGTAGTCCACCGGTGACTTACAGTTGATATCTTCATGGCCCCATCCTGAACTACCAGTCCAATTTCATGCAAACGCTTGTATTTTGAATTGAAACTTAAAACAAAAGTTTGATAAAAAGGCCAAGATAGAGAACTTTCGGCCATATTTGATTAAAATATTTGGGAATGGAACCATAGTTTTGGTTTTGTCAAAAATTTGGGCAAATTATTTGCCTGTGGGACCTTAGCATAAGTATATGTATATCTAGAATCTGACTCCGAACAAGGCCGATAAGTTAAATTTAATTATTTTATTTTTTTTCAAAACTGTGTAAACTATTCGTTTTTTGTTTTTTTTTTATTTTCCAAAACTTAAAATTTTGAATAAACTTTTTTCTTTTTTCAGTACCGCCGAAATTGAATAAAGTTTTGACTCGATTCCAGTCAGGGTCCACGTACCAAATTCCAGGTTCTGATTGCGGACCAGTTTATAAGCTTGCCGAATCTTGTTTCACAGCTGCTTAGATTGTTAACACATTTTCCTCTGTATTTTTGGAAGAGTTGAGAGACAAACTTGGGCCTTTTTTTGGTTAAGAGGATGCGTATTTAACAATTTTATTTACATTTTATATACAAAAAATAAGGAATACATCCAACTATTTACAATTTAGCCAAGGTTCCAATAGTCCCGCAACAATTAGCTCATAGAATATTACTTTGCGTGCCTGCACTACAGCCAGGGCATAGAGGGTTCCGGGCGGACGCTGCAGTGGTAGATGTAGGGCGAGTAATTGCTGCACTGGCATTGTTTCATTTGCACCATCCACCTGGAACTGGGTAAAGTGCACAAAACCCTGAACCCCGCGGTAAATAAGCACACGAATGCGACAGCAACCCTCGACAAAGGCCAAAAGCGTCTCGTCCCGCACGCGCAAGGAGGTCAATTGTCTGGCCTGACGATTGGCTGCCAGGGACTGGAACAATGTGCCATTGGCCTCATGCAATTGAATAGTGGCTGGTGGCGTGGAAGAAGCGGCAGTGTCGGGTACCAGCCTGGTAAGACGAGCATAGAGCAGCCGGGCTTGTTGCATTGGACCCACTAGAATACGCAAGGTCTGATGAGGTAAACTCTTCACAGGCAGTTCCTCACTGGGAGAGCTGGTCATGTCATCCTCATTTTGATGAAGAAGTTGATCTTGTAGTTGACGTAGTCTAGCGATTACTGCATGCAGCTGTTGAGTTGAGGCATCCAATCCAAAACTGCTGCTGCTGTCATCATTGGCCATTAGTAGTATATCCAACAGAGTGTCCTCGAGGGCCATTTCTTCTACTCCTCCACTCTTGTCTGCGTTCAGCTTTCGCAATTGCTGTAGCAGAGGCCACATAAGTTGGGCACTGCGTGCGGCCAACACTTGAGCCGGATTGTTTGGCAAGGGTAGAGTGTCCGTTGGAAGATTCTTGTAGCCTTGCAGCTGCTGCATCAAGTGCAGAAAGTCCTCCACCATATGCTCATCATAGAGATCGCTTTCGGGTATGCTTAACTGGGTGATGTTGACCTCAGTTTGTAGGCGAAAGCAAAGGTTCTGTAACAGGCGTCGCCGCAGCAACTGCACATCCTCCTCACTAAGCCCCTGTTCCGTGGAGCTCAGCTCTGACTCTATGCTGGGATGATTTAGATAGCGTATATATTGCTGGTATCTGGGCTCTTGTTGCTGTTCCTGCTGCTGCTTGAGGCTCCTCAATAATTGTTGGGGCGCATCCAAGGGTACCATCTCCAGTTTCGCGTCAGTACGCCAACTTTGCAGCTTGGCCAGACCAGTGCAGTTCCAGTTGCTTTCTTGCTCTTCGTCAGCCAGGTCATAGCTGGTCATAAACGTAAACGGTTGAGATCTGGCACTGCTGTTGCCCACTTGAAGCACAGCCACATCATCAATAGGTCCACTCTGAAAGCCACCGGATGCTGCAAATCGTGTGCCATTCCAGCGATAGATGCGTGTCCAGCAGCCCAACTCATTGATTAAAAGGTAGCTGCTGCCTCCCTCTGCTGGAGGAGCCTCCACCGCAAATACACGACGCACTGGCTCGTAATCCTCGGCCTGGTGCAAGACAAAGCTGGGCTGCAGCCTTTGCACTTGGTAGGGCAAACGTAGCCAACTAAACATTTTGCCCAGACGTGCACAAAAATCGCTATAGTCCGCCATTATCTGGCGTCGATAAATGTCATGCTCCTCCTCTCCTGGTGGCTGCTTTACCCTCAACTCTTTTACGCGCCAGTTGCCCGTTATATTCTGTTGGTCTCGTCCCCGTGCCCACAAGCTGTGTTCATGCCAAAATTGGAAATCAAAAGCATTGAGGCGTTGCCTAACTATCAATTCGGGGGCATGCACACGGGCCAAGTAAAGAGGCGTCTGTAGTACTAGTAGCTCTTCGTTTACGGTAGCCACATCGCTTAGATTGTGGTTGGCCTCTCCGTTAAGGGGTGATGTAGCCTCCAGAGACTTAAGCACATGCATCGTTGGCACTATTAGCGGTGTCTCTACACGTTGATCATGGGGGGCATTGACCTGAAGAAAAAAGGAAATGGAAAATATTTGATTATTGATGCTGGCAGAGGGTGCAGAGAAGCTGGTCTTGACCAGAAGCTGTTAATGCCATGTGGAATAAGTTCTAAATGTTTTCAGACAACATCCTAAACTCTAGCTCACTTCTTTTTGTGTTAAAGTGGGGAAAAACAAACAGTAGGTGATAGAATATGAATTACCCAAGCCAAAAGAGTGCGGAAAAGCTTGACTTTGACACCTTGGGCTGTTGATGCCAAGTTAAATACATTTATGCTGTCTTTTGACAGCAATTTGTCAAGGGAGTACAGAGAAGCTGGCCTGTAGCTTTGTTAAAAGTTTCTAACAAGATTCTCTCTTGTGTTAAAGTAAGAAAAAAACACACGGAGAGGAGAGAATCAAAAAAAGCTTTCACTTTCTGACTTTTCTGGCCGTCAAGCACTCCCCTACTCACCATCAAAGTGTTAGCAAACTCCTCCGTCAGATTGAGTCCATTGACTTGCCCTCCGACCAACATCTCACCGTCTAGATACAAATCCTGAACCACCAAGGGCTCGCTTAAATTTTGTGCTGTATGCAGGGTGACCACACGCGAAAGCTCCAACTCGTTCAGCTGATCTACCAGTAGATTATTGTTATCCAAAGAGCCGGGGGCAAAGGTAAGCGGCACTGTAATCAAATGGACAAGAGATTAGTTGTAGTGTTACTATTTTCTGCTGCCTTTCGCTTACGCTCGCTTTGCCAGTCGCGATCCACTCGTACGGTATCTCTTAGCCACTGACTAACATTGCAACCATTAAGCAATTCCCCAAGCAGGACCAAACCCTCAGCCTGCACTTGTTCGGCCCGGATTGGAGCTTCAAACTGAATCGGGCTATCCACTGTGACAATCTTCTGGTCGCTACCGTCAATGAAAATCAATTGATCCAACATCTCTTCCAGTGGCAAATCATTAAGCTGACCTATGTGGGCACCATTCTCTATGCTCACGCGTCCCGTGAAGATTTTATGCCCTTGGATTTGTAGACCCGGCTGCCGCTTGTACAGCAATTGGTGGAAAAACTCCTGGAGAGGCAGGTGGCTGCGATTGCCCAGATGACCCAGAACCGTTAGCTCCTCAAGATTCATCATGTTGGGAA
This sequence comes from Lordiphosa stackelbergi, assembly GCA_018904235.1. Lineage (NCBI taxonomy): Eukaryota > Metazoa > Arthropoda > Insecta > Diptera > Drosophilidae > Lordiphosa > Lordiphosa stackelbergi. Next base: position 305,278 of record JAEIFU010000008.1, read on the forward strand.
AGTCAACGATACCGCGTTGCACAAATGCCTGATAGGTGGGATCCCAGTAGAGTAGCTGCTCCAGTTGACCCAGATCTTCCGTGTTTAACCTTCCCTTGAGTTGAAGTTCCTTCACATGGAGTTGTCCATTCAAATAAACATCGCCTGTAAAGTTTAAAAGCTGCCGCTTATTGGCCAGCCGCTCGAAAGGTACTCCATTTAGGGCCTTAAGATGCAGTGCATTCAGGACGCTAACAGGCGCTGCAAAACTCTTAGTTGCCTCTATGACCAGATCCTCGGAACGGAAGACTACATCATTTAGAAGCTCGGGTAGGAGTCGCTCATTGAAGCTGCCCTCGAGCTGAAGATTACTGGCAAATAGAGGCGGCTCCTCGAAGCGCCAGCGCGTCTTCAGTTCATTTGGACGATTTAACCACACCACCTGGCGTTCCAGCTGTGCCTGGTCACGTCCATTGAGAGCACCCAACACCTGTACATCGCCACTAACCGCTATCTTTTCCACCTGCAGCTGGCCATGCAGAATCAACAAAGGCAGCTCGTCCAGCTGCTGCAGGAAGCTGAGTAAAACGTCCGCCTTGATTCCTTGCAGTTCGTTCGCCTGCACACCTTGTGGAAGAATCAATTCCTGAACTTGCACATTGTCATTTGAATCGTTATTGAGACGCTGCCTTATTTGCTGGTTCAGATTGAGTCCGTTGAGAAGTCCTGAGCCTACAACATCATGAGCCACATCTACTTGCTCGGCCCTTAGACTCACAAAGCTTGCCCTATCCAATTGGAGTGGCTCTTCTAGCAATTGATAGTCCATGGCCAGTGGAAGCTCATTCAGACTGTGTCGCACTTGAAGCTGGCTTAACTCTGGCGTTGGTCCCACAAAGCGGAGTTCTGTTTGGGCAGAGATTAGTTGGGCACCATCCAAGGGCAAAGCGTTTGCTAGCAACTGTTCCAACTGAACGCCATCATAGGTGGAACCTTTGCTCAGCTCCAGTTGATGGAAATAGACGAAGCCAGCCAGACTGGTGAGATTCCACAGTGTTTGCGTAGTGTGCTTGGTAATAAAATGCTCTAGAGGTATGCCACCTAACTGACCGTCCGCTACATGGGCATCCACCGGCAGGACAAGCTGTTGCACTTGCTTCTCTCCGGATATGATTAGTTCTTGGTGCGGATCTACCGCCCGTTGTACCAAATCATTTAGCAAATCGCCATAGCTATCGTTGTCCAGCAAACCTTGCAAGTTTAGTGTTCCCTGGACGAAGAGCTGCGTAAAGTGGCAATCGGATAGAAGATGGTGAGACTCCAGGAGGGTGGGATTCGAAGGAACTTGGTCAAATTGGCGACCCTGGGCGCGGCCCAAAAGCTGGGGATAAAAGAGAGTAGAAAGTAAAGTGCACAGAAAGAACAAGAATATTTGTTGATGATCCATGGGTTGAATTTGGTATCCATTTCGACTGGATAGTTTTAATCAAGGCTGCAAACCGGTCCTGAACCGAACCCCGTAGAACCGGTTCGGTTCGGGTTTTTGGGTCCGACGAACCGGACCATGAACCGAACCCCAAATATTTTGGACTCCTCGAACCTGAACCCGAACCGGACCACTTTTTCGAAAAATTAGGTTCGGTTCACCAAATTATGTAGTTTTTCCAACGCAGACAGGAATATATAGAAAATAAGGAATCTGACTTGTAAAATTCAAGAAGTTCTCCAATCCTACGACGAAGTGTGCTCCAAATTAACTCAATAGAATACCTGGAGGATTCTATAACTACTGTTTGATGTGCTGCACAAACTCTAATTTTAGTTGTTAATGATTTTTTAGAGGAAGTTTTGTTTGACAGTAGTAGGGTTCGCACTATTTGATATTACAGATATACCGAAGCTCCAAAAACAAATTCCTAATCAGAGTTTTCAAAATTCAACCTTAAATGACAACGTCGGATTGCGAAGAAGAGTTTATGAAAGCAATAGAAAACAAATAAATATTATATATAAAAGGTGTAAATGATGTTATAGAGAATTGTTTACCATGTATGTTCAAGAGAACATACATCGACAATTGTTTTCAAAATTTTGCCCTGACTATGCTTGCTGCTCCAGCAACTCAGGTATCAGTTGAACGGGCCTTTAAGTTTAATATTTATAATCAAAGAGCTAGCATAGATGAACAGCTCCTAGAAGATATAATGGGCGTGTTCAGCAGGGAATTCCGATTAGCGATTACGATTTGCGATTGCTGATGAGTTTCTGCTGAATGGAATTGATTATAGACTTTAAGATATTCTGTGGCCTTGGAACTTTTTATCATTGGAAAAAACTCACACACAATCTCAAATATTTATGGATTTGTTAAATCAAAAAATTCATATGAATGTCTGAACAAAGGCAGGCTTACGTAGCAATCGTTAACCAATCATACGTTTTGTTCGGTTTCTATTCAACAAACATGATTGTCAAATTTTCCGATCCCAATCGGCAATCACTGTATTCAGCAGGTAAAATCTGCAATCATAAATCACAATTCGTAAATCGGAATTATCTGCTGAATGGGCCCAATGCTTAATAACTTAAACTAAGCAGTTCTCAAATGTTGTAAATGTCAGCGAATAAAATTTGACAACTAAAATCACATTATTAAAGTATGGAATATTAATTAAAAATAAATTTTTAAATCGAAACTAATCTTTTATATTCAAGCGAACCGAGGTTCGAACCAAAACCTTGGGTTCAGGGGTTCCGAGAACCGGTCCGCGAACCGAACCTTAGACTTTACAACAGGTTCGAACCCCCGGACCGAACCTTCTGCAAAATTTTAGAGGTTTGCAGCCTTGGTTTTAATATCGTAAAAAGGATATTAATAATATCAGTTTAATGTTAAATTGATCTTAGAACTGCATCCAGTTGAGCTTAAAATGGTCCAAAGGATATGATCTTAATCGACATTTTCAATAGTAGAGGAAACTCCGAAAATAGTCCAAATATTTCTTTCATGTTTCGGTACTGATAACCGGTTATGTCAACAATTTAGAATGTTGTTGGCGGTTAAAAGACACGTCTTAGGTTACAGTTCAATCTCTGATCACAAAGGATCTAGTGTAGAATCTCATCTGGTAAACTCATTTCATATTTTGTCAGCTTTCTTACCTCCAGCTCCTCTGACACTTCCAGTTGACTGAAGGTAACCCATCCCGGCCAGTCCTGGGCATCAGACAATGTGATGGCATCCACTGGTTTGGCTCCATTAAAGGTGCCATCACTATCCACAACATTGACAGCTGGCAGAGTGTCAGAAAGAGTGACCAAGTGCTTAATGATTCATTTAAACTTACTTAACGTTTGGGTAAATTCCTTAGGGGCCTGCACTATGCTAGTGCTATTGCCCTGCGACCAGAGATAGTCCTGTGGAAAGCCAAGATCGTTCAGTGTGTCCAGCTGCAACGTATCCTCAAAGATGACAGTCTACAATAAACAGAGAAGAACGATACCAAAAACATACACAAAATGAAAGGGAACACACACAACTTACACCCTGAACTTCAAGCTGTGAAAGTTCCAATGGCTCATGACGCCAAACCAAATCCTGCATAAACTGTGTGCAGTTCAGACCATTGATATTAACACACTCCAAGTCATTAAGACTTGAAGGTAAATCTGTAGCTGCTCGAGCAAAGTGCTCTGTCGTCTCCAGCAACTCCAAACTTTGAACTTGGAGAGATCCTTCCGAAAAATTGAGTATACCAGGATGTTGAACATAAAAAGGCTGATGATTTAGCTGCTTTAGGATCAGTTCGTCGGCCACAACAGCATCAAAGTCCAGCTGATCATAGTGAAAGCTAAAGCGAGTGTCCCAATGCCGTTTGGCACGTTTTGTCTGTATCTCCTGCTCCAGCAGGCGTATGTCTTGCAGCAAATGGTGCAGATCCATGCTTGCGTCGTCTGCTGTCCAAGGTATCTCATTTATGAGCAGTGAGTCCACAGATCCTCCCTCTTTAAATACTTGTGGAGTGGCAATGTCCTCATAAATTGGCGGCTGTTCCAATGCTAGCAACTGTGCGGCCTGTAGAATGACAGCATCCTGCTCGGCCAGCCACGATTGCATGAATTGCTGAATCTCCTGCAGATCATGCAGCTCCGAATTACGTGGCAGCAGCTGTGTTTGCAATTGGAACAGACCGGAGGGAGCCTCCTGACGTGGTATTAGCAGCTGATTGGACTGACGTAGTAAAACCGCACCAGCCAAGCCGGCCTCACGTTGCTCATCCAACAGACAGCTCAGGCCATAGCTTATCTGGTTGGCCCGACGACAGGGAGCAGGCAAACTGGCCTCGAAAGCCTCACCGTTCCAGATGAGCACGTCCAGCACCAGCAGCGAGTGGGTATCAAAGCTAACGCGATGCTGCACTATTAACAGCAAATCATCTCGATAGCTGCGCACGGGTATGGCCAGGAAACGTTCGACTAAACCAAAATTCTGTCCCAAAACCGTGCGCGGCACTAGTTGACCCTGGACATAGGCCAGTATCTGAGGACGTAGACCGCCCAGAGCCAAATAGCTGCGACCGCCCATCTGAAAGGCAGCCATGTCCAGCAGATGGGGTGCCTCCAAGTGTTGACTCAGCTGTAGCTGCGACGAGTCTCCTGCTGCTTGATAGATTAATGCCTCATCCGCTTGACCCACAGCCAATATCAAATCCCTGCCCGTGTCCAGTACAGCCAAAGCGGTTATCTCTTGCCCCAAACGCAACTGTTGGCCTAACCAAAATTCCTTGGTGTTTAGGTTGAAAGCATAAATGCTTATTGTACGATTTCCGGCCAGGATTAGATAATTTTGTTCATTTTGAACAAATGTGCTGAGATGGGTAAGGCTATTGCCGCCCACGGGCCAATGCCAGATTTCTTGAAGACCCCGCTCCTCTTGCTCCGTCTTGAGGCCATACCAAAACAATTGCTTTTGGCTGGCTATCACTAGAAATCCTTCGTAGCTTATCATAGCCTCAATTGATGCTGAGGCCCAGGGCAGAGTCTGGCTGAGAGTGAAGTCCGCTTGCAGCACCACCAAGTCCTGGGATCGTCGCCCTATCAATAGGTAGTTGCGGCTACCATTTAAGTGTAATTGCAGCCATTGCTCCACTTGGTGTCCACCGCGAGTAAAGTCCAAATCCTCCTCAATGCCTGAAAGTATCAGCAGCTCGCGTGTTCTTCTCTTAGACAGCTCCAGATTGTGCAATTGCTCGAGATCTATGGGCGGGCTGGAGGCTTGAGAGTCCACCACATTGGGACGCTTCTGCTCTTCCCCTGCCGCACCTAAAACGGCTTCCGCCAGTGGTTGGGCGTTACTGCGGGCTTTAAGCGTGGCATCCAACTCTTGTACTTCTTTGGTGTGTCCCTGTTTGGCCACCGCCTGTTGTATTTCCACACGTAAGGCTTGAGCCGCCTTAAGGGAGGATTGATCGACCACCACCTGGGTGGCTCCTGCCTGACCGGCATTCTTTCGTGTCCATTTGGGTTGAACTATTATGCCTTCCTGTGGCGAGAGAGGTCATAACATTTAGTTAGGCTTAATATTTATCCCAATATACTTACTTGACCCTCTTCCCCCTGGTCCAGAGCCTCGTTCAGTTCGCTGCGTAGTTTCGCTATTTCTGCTTGCTGCTGACTATTAACTTTGACTTGACGGCTGTCAACGCTTAAAGGCCAATACCAGCAACATATATAAAGGAGTAGTAAAAATTGGAACTGCATTGTGCTGCCGACAATTAACAAATTTTACAATTAATTGACAAAACCACTTTTTACACACACGTGAAACAATTTCATCAAGTTTACCGTTCGAATTTACCGTTGTAGTTTTTTCGAATTCGAGGCCACTATTTTAGCTGATTATGGCAACGCTGTCCGAAGATGTTGAAGGCGCACAATTTAAAAAACGTTGAAATGTCTATGGAGATGAACGGATCCTATAATAGCCCTAGTTCAAAAAGTTAAAGATTTAATGACCAAATTACAGCAGCAGTTCGAAGCTTTGACTAAAGAATAAACAAGCAATCAGTAAAATTTTGTTAAAAAATAAAGTTTGTTTGTGCATTTGATGCCTCGTTCCGGGATTTCAATTTTTCTATTTTAACTTTAATTTAAATAGTGGATATCAAAAGTAAGGGTCTAATACGGCGCCAGCATGTAGAAAGAAATTTAATACAATATACAATTTTTCAAATTTGGCGCCCACTAGTCAAGCGCTGCCACCTCCATGAGTCAATTAATGCTCAAATACTGGTATTTTCAGCTGGCTCTAGTCCCTACTTATCGATAACGATAGCCGAGTTGAATAACTTTTAGCCGCACCAGTGGCAAATAAAAATCAATTTGCATGTAAAACACCTCAAGGAAAAACTAAAACGCCCACATTTGGTTTGTTTCACCAGCTAAAAAGTTTAAAATGCGCGCCTCTGAACAGCTGACGACGCTTTGAATGAAAAGGTGGCAACGCTGCAAACTGGAACTCTAGTATTCATTACTCTTCGCTAAAACCAAACGCATCGCTTTCGGCGGCGGGCGCTTACAATACAGAAAAAATGCTTTAAACAATTGTTTTGGCTTAAATTAAATACAAAATTTTTTATTTTTCATGTGCCAAACAAGAGTGAATTTGTTTTGAAATAGCAACTAAAGGAAAATCAAACAATTACAGAAATTGGTGTGTTGTTTGTTATTATTTTATGTTTTGTTTTGTGAAGTGCAGTTCGAAGTTTTTTTGTGGCCTGCTCTTTGGCTCATTACTCTCCTTTTTTTTTACATGGCGGTTTTCATTTGGCTGTTGTTGTTGTTATTGTTGTGTGCAGCAACAAGCAAATAAACAAAAAATAACCCGTTTGATCCGTGTGTGTGTGTGTGTGTGTGCGTGCATCTGTGAGAGTGTGTGTGTGCAATTGTTTGCGCGCGGCTTTTTTTTACACTAATATATTTCCTATTTTCAATGCATTATAATAATAATAAAAGCCACCACCAAAAACAGCAGCAGCCGCAACAACAACAACTTGAAAAGGCAGCAGCAGCAACAGTTGAGGGCGGAAGCGGCAGCAAGAAGGTAAACCAAATTTCCCCATAAGAATTGTCAATTAATTAGAAATGTAACGGTATTTGTCCAACAAAAACAACAACAAAAAATAATGAAAAAAAAAATACAACTCAACGCCCTTGACAGCTGCCAAAGTTGGGTGAAGTTGTTGCAACGCTTTAACCGCCCCCAATGGGCCGGAGGGGGGAAAAAATATTAATTAAGTTTTTTTTTTTTTTTTTTTTTTTTTTTTTTTTTTTTAAATTTTCAATATTTTATTTTTTTTTTTTTTTTTTTTTTTTTTTTTTTTTTTTTTTTTTTTTTTTGTTTTTTTTTTTTTTTTTTTTTTTTTGTTTTTTTAAAGCACGGTACGGAGTACTCAAAAAACCGCTCGCAAACGAAAAACTCCATAAAAAAATCGTTGTAAAACCACACGCGAAACGTTTGACGTCAAACGTTTTACGGTGTGTACGGAGAGAAACGAAAAGTCGACCCACACGAACATCGAACTCGAACGTCGAACTCTGAACTTGTGGATGGTAACTGAAACTGCTCGAGCCTTTTTTGGGCGCCCAAAGTAATTAAATTTATTTATTTTGACGCTCAGAAGCAAAAAAATGTCCGAAAAGAAGGGTGAGCGTAAAAACTATTTGAAGAGAATTCATGAGGAGGAAAACTTGCGCTGTTTAATACCGTAGAGGCAAAGATAAGTATTTGGGACCTCATCAATAAAATCAATGTTGATGCAGTTGACATGGGAGAGCCTCCAGCAGCAGCAACAAGCATTTCCGTGCCAAAAGCAACAACAGTAATACTAAGTTTATAATAAAAAACAAATAAATAACATAATTTTTATAAGAAAATTTATTACATTTTTGATTAATCCTGCACGCCACAAGGTTCGTAGTCGTAACGTCCTGAAAGGGGCAAGATCACGAGAGACATCATAACGGGCCTGACAACTATGCGGACCCCAGTCCTTACCCCCTGAACCAAGCTTGGGGCTTGCTGAGTCTCGACGTGGAGTTCTGTATCAACCGGGTGTGATCAGCAGAGTTTTTAGTTGGACGTTGCACCTTGCCATGGGAGAATCGTCACGTCCGACAGTTTGCTTTTCAAATGGGTATCTGGGAGACTCCGGTCTCCTGGGCGCGCTACTCTGCAGCCACCAGCCAGGCTCATTGTATCGTAAGCACTTTTCAGTGCGTACAGGATACCGTGAATTTAACGTATCTATTGAACATGCCATTCTGTGTGAAAGTACTGAGACATTGATGGTTGCTTTTGGCATCTTCATCTTTATTATCTTCCTCCTCTTCCAAGACGATTTGTGCGGGAGATGTGCCCCCTGGCTACATCCTTAACTATCCGTATTTCATATTCTGCATTTTTTTATTGATGATTTTAAATTCTCATCAATTTTTATGAACAAATCGCTTCTGAAAACCGTGTTAGATTAACTTAAAAATACCAAATTTGTCATTTTTTTTGCGTTTTTGGCATTTTTTGGCTATCTCAGCACACTAATTTGTTTTTAGGTTCCACACGCGCAATAAATGACTTTTTTGTGCGCCCAAACAGTTTGGATGCAGACAAAGTGAAATGCGATGTGAAAAGAGAGAGAAACAAAATATAAGGCAAGACAAGGCTTCGACTTCCAAATCAAATGGAATTTAGCCGGTTTCCGTATAAAACACCAACCGTTTTTTTTTTTTTTTTTGGGGGGGGGGGGGAACAATTCATAACATGAGTGGGTCAATCTTTCAGTCGGCAAGCTCGTCTTGGATTCCAAAACTGCAGTCAGTCATCAAACCGGCAGGCCAAGAAATTGCGAAAGTTCAAAACGGGGTGTGGCCAGCTACGCCACAAAAGAATGATGAACTCTGAACTCAAAACTGCAATAAAGATAAACGAAGAAATGAAAGCAACAACTTACGATCCACATAATAAATACAGTCCACTCTTCCTGCTAAAAGCATTGAGTAGAGTCTTACAACTTAAATGAATCAGATTTAAATCGAGTCCATTATGAGTGAAACTTACTCCTTCAAGTGAATTTTAAACGATAATAAAAAACAGTTTCGAGCATGATTCATCAAAATACTAAAAATTATTATTATATTTACAAGACTAAAGCTAAAATCCCACACGCAAATAATTTGCCCAAATTTTAATGAAAATTTGGAAAATTCGCCCACTGATTGTGATGATTCTCTCGAATATGTTGGTCAATGAAGTGGAATAGGGTAGAAAAGCTTCACGAAATAGCTAAGCTCCCGTTCCAGAATATTCAAAACTTCCCTTCGAACACGATACAAAGCAAATATGCTGACTTCTGGCGCTAAAAATGGTACGGAATTGTCCCAACTTTGGCTATTTATTTTTAGAAATGTCTTCATTACGCCGTGCATGTAAATTAGAGTAAACTATAAATGGTTAAATAATTTTAAACCCTAAACAAAACAAAGCAAACAACACATTTACTTGCTGATTAAATTTACTCAAGAGCATTTCATCAAAATGCTACATACTAGCCAGATTTAAAGTTGGAACAAATTTTCAGTCAGTGGCAGAAAAAGAGAACAGAATTTGAAACTTGAACGTGTGGGTCGTCTCATGTCTGGATACTAAAATTATGTAAATTGGTTATAATTCCACATTCAGCACACTGCTAAAAGGCAATGCCACAAAATTGAATAATAACAAGCAAACAAACCGAACAAAACAGAAATGAGCTACATATATTATTATTTGCTTGAGAACTTGTTTCGGCGTTTCTTTTTTTTTTTCTTTTTTGTGTCAATTTCAAAGCAATCGAAAGACAGCAAGCCGGCGTGGAACGTGTTTTGAGGGGAACATTCAAGCTTATACCTTTTTTCTTTAGAAAAAAAATTAAGGTTTTTATCGGGTAAGAAGATTGACAAGGCCAAAAGAGTCTGTAAAGAGGAATGTACTGGAGTCATAGTAACTGTTTTTTATTCCTTTAAGTTTATGTTAAAACTAAAATGACATTATCAATTTTTATACCCTTGCAAAAAGTATTATAATTTTGCCCATAAACTATATATCTCTCAGATTTAAAGCTATCGTGCTGAAACTTTGCTAAGAGTCTGACCGGATCGGATGACTATATCTTATAAAGGGTGATTTTTTAGCTATTATCTTTTTGGCAACACTGGTTTAAACAGCTCACGCACGTTTCGTGTTTTGTTTCACTGTCAAACATCTTCAGTTTGGTCTATAATTTAACCATGAATCGTCTTACAAACGAACACCGCTTGCAAATTATTGAATTTTATTATCAAATTGCGTGCTCTGTTAAGAAAGTTCATCGCGCGCTCTTCCATTTTATGGTCAGTTTAATCGACCCACTGAAGCGGCTATTCGGGCTATTGTGACTAAATTTCGCACCAAATTTACATTGTTGGACATTAAACCACCAACACGCTTCGGTAGAGTGCGAACTGAAGAAAATATCGCAGCTGTATCGGCCAGTGTTAATGATGACCATCAATTATCGATTCGTCGCCGTTCGCAGCAATTGGGCCTCTGTTACTCAACAACGTGGAAAATTTTGCGGAAGGATTTAGGTGTGAAGCCTTTCAAAATACAGCTGGTGCAAGAATTGAAGCCGAACGACCTACCGCAACGTAGAATTTTTGGAGAATGGGCTCTTGGAAAGTTGGCCGAAGATCCACTTTTTACCGAAAAATTGTGTTCAGCGACAAAGCTCATTTTTTGGCTCAATGGGTACGTAAATAAGCAGAATTGTCGATTTTGGAGTGAATATCAGCCAGAAGCATTGCAAGAGCTACCAATGCATCCAGAAAAAGGCACAGTTTGGTGCGGTTTATGGGCTGGTGGCATCATTGGACCGTACTTCTTCAAAGATGATGCGAATCGTAACGTAACTGTGAATGGTAAGCGCTACCGTGAGATGATATCCAACTTTTTTTTGCCCAAAATGGAAGAGCTTGTCTTGCATGACATGTGGTTTCAACAAGACGGAGCCACATGCCACACATCACGCGCAACAATGGAATTATTGAGAGGCGAGTTCGGTGAACATTTTATTTCACGTTCGGGACCGGTCAATTGGCCGCCTAGATCGTGCGATTTAACGCCTTTAGACTATTTTTTGTGGGGCTATGTTAAAGCTCATGTCTATACAGACAAGCCCGCTTCAATTGACGCATTGGAAGACAACATTAAAGCATTTATTCGTGAGATACCGGCCGAAATGTTGGAAAGCGTATGCCAAAATTGGACTAAGCGGATGGACCATTTGAGGCGCAGTCACGGTCAACATTTGCATGAAATAATCTTCAAACATTAAATTATATGGACCGTACTATCGATTCAAATAAAGATTTCATGAATTTTTTTAAATTTTATGTGGTTTTCTTTGAAAAACTTTCCTATAGCTCTTAAAAAATCACCCTTTAGCTGCCATAGGACCTATCGGTCGGAAAATGGGTTTTATTTAGGCAAATTGTTTGTTTTAATGCTGGCGTTCTTAAACTCTAATATATGAAATCATTTACAAAGGGTATAAAAACTTCGGCAAGACGAAGTTAGCTTGGCCTTCTCGTTTTCCATCTTTTCAACAGAACATTTTAAATTTTTGACCTCCTTAAAGATTAAATTCAATCACCAACCACCAGACACAGACCAAATATGAGAAAGCTACAAAAACAATGCGCTTAACTTACCCGTCTACGATTTTAATTCATTTATGGTCGATTTCTCCTAGATAAAGCAATCTGTCACATAAACTTATATAAAACAGAGCAAAATCCGAGTTTATCTGACACAGAATAAATCTATTGAGTTAAAACTCTCAGAAAGTTCCACTGTGCGACGCCTGCGCTGAAACTTTTTCCTTTTTGTATGTGGATTCTGTTGCTTTTACCTTTTATTATTTTGTTGTTATAAATTTAATTCGTGTGGTCCAGTGAATTGGGCAGTGTGCTATCCCAGCTTGATCCCATCTTTATCTATTGAAATCGTGTGCCACGCGGTACCAACGGGGGAATCTCTTTGATTGGTGCAGTTGTCAGTCTTCTTGGTGGCCTACTGGTGAGTTTGGATTATTATGTGATAACACGTTGGACCAGCAGGACTATTTGGCTCGGCGCTAGTTGGCACCGGCATTGATATCCAAGGCAAGAATGTGCGTCATGTCAGCGGCTTAAAGATCTTTGATAACCACAGTGTCAACCTCATCTTTAGAATTGTCAAGGTCGTCCTCAGGCCACTATCAGGCCTGTTCCGGTTTTCACATATTTTTTCGATTTCAAATGAAAACAAAATCGAACGATTTTATTTTAGCTGTTCTGGTATTCGAACGATTTGCATTCGATTTGCAATTCGAATGTTTCATTTCCCAAGTGTTTCCTTTGGCGTCTTTTTCACCTCAATCAGCTGGTGCAGCAAAACAATAAAACAAAAAACACGCGGTGAGTCGATTTTATTTTTAATGGCATCTTACGAGCATGTTCGGAGGCAAAAAATGTATACTCTTCGAAAAAACCGGCAACTGCGAGCTTCTACGTGCATAATGGATCTTTGTGAACATCAGTAAGAAAGAGCTGCATTTTTAAATCTATTTAACCCCTTATATCATAAGCCACATCATTTTTAGATTTATTCAATCCTACAGAGTTGATAAGCGGACCTTTTCAATGCTTCTGAGCCGGATTGGACCGGAGTCTAATCATCCTTTAATCCCGAAGTCAACTCAACTAGCGGCTGTGCTGAGATTTTTGGCCACTGGGTCATATCAACTAGGAGTCGCCAAAGATCATGACGTAAACATTGGCAGAAGCACGTTTTCCAAAATACTCCATGAAGTGATTTGCCAACTTGAACAGACCATTTGTGCAGAAAATATCGGAGTTCAAATGACACAAGAGCAAATAACAGAATCCAGAAACTATTTTTATTCAAAATTCATGATACCAGGGGTAATTGGTTGTGTAGACGGCACTCACATTAAAATAGTCAAGCCGACGAAGGATGAATCACTATTTATGAACCGAAAAGGATATTTTAGTCTAAACGCAATGGTGGTAAGAAATAATTTAACTAAAAATAGGGCAGTAAGTGCAGAATTGATTGTTTTTCTATTTGTAGGTTTGCAACTACAATATGGAGATTTTGGCTGTTGATGCCACTCACCCTGGTTCTTGCCACGACTCGTTTGTGTGGAGTAATAGTGACGCCAGAAATTACTTTTCCACTCCTAGAAATGGAAATTTTTTTATCTTAGCTGACTCCGCCTACACTCTTGAACCCTTTGTGTTGACACCTTATAGAAGTCCTGAAAGCCAATCCATGCAGCATGCATTCAACCTAAAGCATGCAGCTGCCCGCAACATTGTTGAGCGAACTATTGGACTTTTAAAAAGCAGATTTCGATCCATGCAAGCTACTCTATTTTACGAGCCACGATTTGTTTGCAGTCTAATCAATGTTTGTTGTGCACTGCATAATATTTGTCGCAGGGGGAACACACCAATGCCAGATGAAATTGCTGATGGTTATGACCAGCATAATGATCTAGTAATTGATAATACAGATAGTTTTGAAGAAGATAATCAATATGGTGCTTCAATAAGGGATGAAATAGCCCGAACATTTATTTAAACTTAAAAACTAATAATTGAAATAAAATTTAGTTCATTTGCGACATTCTTTGGCTTTTAAGGAACTTTCACTTTAGGGCCTTCACTGGCTAATTCGATTTATGTACTTAATCAATTAATTTTGTCCTCTCCAAGAAGAGCATTTAGCTTTTTTCCTTCAACTTAAGGATTTGCGATGTAAGAATATTTGCTTCGCTCAATATCTTGTTTTGCTCCTCAATATTTTTGTTCATGCGCTCGATGCCCACAACGACTTGCTCTAGCAACATATTTTGGTTGTTGCACAGATTGTCCAGTCCCTTTGGTGCAGTTTCCCGGCGTCGTTTTGGTAAGGGAGGTTGAGAAATGTCGTCGTCTTCAACGGTATGATGAGCGCGTTTTGAGGTTTCAGATACTGGGCCATCAGTTGCCGCATTTTCCTTGCTCTCATCTGTATTCAGAGAAGTCCCAAACGACTGCGCTCCCTCTACTCCATTGACCATTTTATATAGCCCACATAAAGCAGCGACAGATTCCTCTGCAGGTGTTACAGCCATTTGCATATATGGCCCGCCCCCTGTTGCAGAAGCCTCCTTGCGATTGTGTGCAAGCTTTTTGCGGATCGTGGCCTTCCAATCCATCCAAACCTAAAATATATAAAATATTTTCCTACATTGCGTTATTTTATTATTTTTTTTAAATACCTTTTTCCATCCAGCCATGTCTTTAATGGGAGGACCCACTTTGTTCAGTGCAGCTGAAATTTCAGTCCACTTGGCATCAGCAGCCACCCTGTCCCCCTTCACAAATCCTTTTGCCAAATCGGGATTTTCTGTCATCTTTTCTAACAGAATCTTCTCTTGTTCGCCACTTTTGTGTTTGCGCCTAAAAACTATCATTAATAATAAAAAATAACATTTTATCATAAAATTTACTTACATTTTTGGGAACTCAGCTTTAACACTGTGTATATAACAGCTGATTGTGTTGAATTAAGAAATCAGGGTTGTCAACAGCCACAAATCGATTGTTTACGTTTGAATTATTATTTTTTTTTTTATTCTATTTTGCTTTTTTTATTCTATTTTGCTATTTTTTGATCCACTTTTGCGTTGTACATTAAAAAATAAACAGAGCTAGTTATTTTCAATTTATAAAAGATCAAATCGAGGGTTTTTAAGAAGTGGTGAATTGTTTTACGTCATAGCGCAGCTATATTGACAACCCTATTCAATTTCATTTCCAGCGTTTCAAAAAAAAGTGAAAACCAGAACAGGTTGAGCAAAATATGTGAATTCGATTTGGCTGGCACGCAACAAAATTGAAGCTTTTCATAAAATTTATTTATTTTTATATTACAAATTATTTTTAAAAGAATGTGAGATTGCAGAAAGTATCTAAATACACTAATCATTGGTACAAAAATAGTGTTAAGCCATTATTTTGACACCTTTAAGTAAATAAAAGCATTTACTTTCGAATTCATCGGCTCCGAGCAATGTGAATTCAAATCGAATAAATCTTTCGAATTGTGAAAACCGGAACAGGTAACCAAATCGAATTCGAGCAAATTAAGTGAAAGTGAAAACCGGAACAGGCCTGATATTTTTAAAGTCGTTTTATTTTCGCTTAAAAAGGATATATCAGAAAATAATATTTCATTGTTCTTTATTCTTCATCCAATGGAGCTGAAAAATGTGAAAAGGATATTTAAAAAATGGATCTTAAAGTGGTTATATCGAATATCCATTCTATGTATATATCCTCCGTCATTCAGGGTTCAGTTATCATAAGTGGGTGACAGCCCATCTATAATTACAGCTCCTAGACCTTGCTATTAGGTGAATAGAACCACCAAACCTCCATCGTAATCCCATTCATCTTGATACTTGTTGCCTACCCCATACAAGTCTATGACGCACTCTCGGTTATGTAATTCTTGTAGACATCCTCATCACACATTACGCAGCTCGTATAACCATCAGCAGGCAATTTTCGGAAGCTGTCAGAATTGCAGTTTTGTATGTCAACAAACATATTGGAGACATCCTCTGACACATCGCACAGTGACCACAAAATGAAAACTGTTTGCATGTGGTTTTCCCCATAATTATTAGGAGTTTATTTTGTTCCCAGCTTCCTCACTCCCCCCCACCCCACCATTCCAGCTAATTCCTTAGCCCAAGTGTGCTTATCCATTCACCCCAAAACCAGAAATATGAAGACTCAGCCCCAACTTGAGACTTTTTTGCAACCAAATTCCGCAGAATTTTGTTTTTTGTGTTCATCATCTTCTTTGCATTGTTCTGTAAAATGTAATTTGATGATGGGCAGACTAGAGCGAGTGCAGCGGGGCCTACATTTTGCCTTTTAGAACGTCGTCGACAAGTGCCTTGAAGAGCATGCAAAGCAAGTGAGGCCGCCCACCCAACTAGAGGGTGGGAATCGCATAAAAATGTGTACTTTATGAGGGCAATAAAAATGCAGAAAACAGAGGAATGAATTTGGTCAAATGGCAGGAAGTGGAACGGACGGAGGAGGATTCAAAGGGTTTTTCTTGAATAAAATGATTTGTATTGGCGCTTGAACACCCCCGATCTAAATCAACCAAAAACTAAATTCATTCCAAAAAACACGCACACATGTTTCTCACTTCTTTAGCCCACGGTGCCTATAAAGAGTTTCAGCTCTTTAGTTTAGAACAATTCCCAATTTCCCTGCTGTTGCATATGGTTTTTATGTGTTTTTCCATTTCACACATTTGTATTTTTGTTGTTCTTGTTGTTGTTGATTCCGCTTTTATGATGTTGCAGCTGCACACGTTATTCCCATTGAGTTTTTGTAGGGGCAAAGAATAACAACAACAGAAGCGGGAGAAATGCTTTTCGCCAATATTTTGTGTGTTGAGATGGCGTTGCTGGCACCTCCCACTCTTTTGCATACATTTGCATCCGACACTCACCAAACCGGACGCACTTTGTCACCGTCATCGCTGATCTTTAATGGTGCGTCCATAAAACGTTCCAACGAGTGATGAATGACATACGTATGTATTATGCATATGCGTGCCGTGTGGTGACACCTTTTGTGGCCCCATTTTGTGCACCACCACCCCCACACCACACTCATACCCATTCCCATTCCTATTCTCATTCATAATTACAAATAACCACAGCATAAATATGCAGACAGACAATAACCATACCAAAACAGGCGCTTCCGTTTTCCGGCCTTGCAAAAGCTACATGTGGTGTGCCCTTTTATTGTCTGAATTGTTCGAGTTCAAAAACCTCAGCACGCACCATGCGTGAGGCCAGAGAATGTTTTGTATGATGTGTTGTTGTTGTTGTGGCCTTCATCTCGTTGCTCAGTCGGTTTTTCTCTTCCTCCTATGTTTAATTAAAAGACAAAAGTCTCAGCTCTGAGAGACTCAATTCAATTGATATAGCATGAATTTCTTAATCTTATTTGTGGGCCAATCTGATGAATAGAAATCAAAAATGAGATTAAAAATTGAGACAACAATGGAAAATCATAATTAAGTGTAAAAGTGTGGGGACTTCCAGATTGAGTAGACTGAGCTATTTGGGTTAGTTTCTTACTCAAAAGTGATACCTTAATAGCGCGAGTTCTTAACCCACTTTCCGGGTGATGTCAACCGTCTTCCTTCGGATTCTTTCAGTACACAGACTGCGCTGTGCCAACGGCCATCCATCCGAGGGTAAAGAACAGCGGCTCCTGAACTATGCAGTAGGGTTATCGATATTTCTGAAAATATCAATATCGATAATATCAAAAATCCAAATTTTCAATATCGATATTTGATATATCGCCTTCAAAAAACATCGATATATCGATATTATCGTTATTTTCTAAAGCTTAAGAATACTGAAAAGCTTTAAAGGAACCTCTTCATCATAAAACTGCTAGGTACGATTTTTAGAGATCGTTATATCTAATCTTTTCAACAGTTTCCAATAATTTTCTGAAAATAAACTGTACGTTTTTTCAAATTAAATTAATATTCAGAGTTTCTTTTTCTTTAAACCTTAAATGCGTGTACTCAAAAGGGATACATATTTAGTTGGGCACATTACTTCGTATAAGAAAGGCTTCTGTTCAAAATTGTTCTGATTTCAAAGCAGTTCAAACGTGTTTTTTTCTCATGTGAAGTATTGTGACGAGCTAAATTTGTATCTTATTTAAGTGTGGGCTTTAAAGACTTACAGATTAAAATCTAAGCATAATTATGCTTAAAAAAATATCAAGTGAAGAATTTAAGAGAACCCGCCTAATGTGTTCTTCGGTCATTCTGCTTCGGTTATCTGTAAGTAAGCGATAGTCACCTGATACCCCCAGGAGCCGAAGACATTTCGCTATTTATTTTGCCGAAGCTGGGGCCAAGAGAGTAAAGTATCGAAATGCACTTTCAGACATCACGAACAATTCATCCGCACTAGCTCTCCTATAAGCTTTAAGTTGTATTACCAGATGATTTATCAGGCTAGCCATATAATTTGCGCCTATTACCTTAGTAACTTTTCTGATATATTGTTTATAAAAATATCGATAATCGTCAATATCGGCATACAAAATATCATATCGGAATAACCCTTATCGTCTAACAAAAATATCGATATATCGATAGAATATTGACAACCCTACTATGCAGACGATATATGCCTTCTTACAAATAGGCTAAGCGACCTGGCAAGCGCGCTAGCCTCAGCTAAATCGACAGGACTCGGTCTGAGAGAATATGGAACCCCGAGCAGGTTAAACGCGCAAATACGAAGAGTGTTGACACCATAATACAGAAAGAGAGGGAGCTGGATAGGGCATACACTGCAAAAAGTGAGAATAATGTCGCTAGGAAGGCTATGGAGTGGAACCCGCTGGACGGATTCGGTCGGACACCCGGCAGACCCAAAGAGACTTGGAGAAGGACTATCGGTAGGCAAGCGGAAAGCATCGGGAAGAGCTAGGGAGAATTCAAAGTGACGGCCAACAACAGAGTTTGTTCGAAAAGAGGCGTGGCTGATGCCCTCTGTCCCACACGGAATTGAAACTAGAAGAAGAAGACAGCCCCTGGATTTAAAGCCCCTGGTAACGTTCCTCTGTGGGTTGTGGGGCCAAAAGGAACGCATTAGCCTCCTTCCAACCTTCTCTAATATTTTTCAGCGACTGGCAAGGCTATTGGCTATTGATTGCCCAAGAGAAAAGGAAATACTGTTCGCCATTCCTTCTTATTGCTCACCCCTTACCATGTGGGCAGCTGCGAGTTGATGACCAAATATGTTTGCTATTGATTTTGATCAAGTATTGTATGTACAATCTATGGAGTCATTACAGCTATGGAAATAGCCATAATTCAATAATTGTTCTAGCCTTAAGCCAGTTTGCAAACAAAACAATATTATCAAGCTTGAATTAATTTACAAATTTTCTTTATACCTTGTGAGCAAACAAAATTTATTAAAATGTTTATGCGCTCGCCCCGCCTTCATAAATGAAGTCATCCCCGGGATTTCAATCAAGTTTTTCTCTCTGTTCGTTTCCCCCAACCAACCAACCACACCACACCATACCACACCACACCACACCACAGCACACCACCACCACACACAAAGTGCCGTTAAAAGTTGGTTTGCTGATTGTCTTGTGGCTGCAGTTGTTGTTGTTGTGCTAAATGCAATTGCTTTGTTGTTGCGAATGACATCACATACATACATACATACATATGTCCCTGCTCGTCTTGTTTGCATATTTACTGCAATATTTGTTCCCTTCTCACACATTCCCAGCCTATGAATGAATCATCTCCATGTGCACATTGTGTGTGGCTTTTTGTTCAACTTTAATTGAGTTCAATTTGTTAAAAAAAAGAAGAGAAATAAAAATAATAAAAACCAAATTAAGTCAAGACGGCAGTTTTTTTTTTTCCTTTTGGCAATTGTGTGTTAATTAGATGACAACGATTGAAGCTTCTTCAGTTCATGTTTTTTGGGAGCTCTTAAGTGGGTAGTGATTGTTGAGTTTTCGTTTCTGATAATTCTCTTCATAATTAACAAGCCACTTGACATACAAACCCCAGCAGAGGGAATCCATCCAACCCACAATTGTTTAACAATAATTATTCTAGTGATGGGAGTGGGAAATATATTAAAACTTTACAAGAAATCTTATTAGAAACTATTTAACCGAACTTTTACGAAACTTAATTTTTTAACATTTTCTTCGAATTAATATTTTTTATAATCTTGCAGATGTTGTCATATATATATTGTTGATCAGCATGACGAGCTGAGTTTTAAAATAGCCATTTTCTTAAGATTCGAAGTTCTTAGTTCCTGTGCAAAAAAAAAACTATTTTGTTTTCAATGATAGCGTACAAACTTAGATATGTAATCCCACACTATACCCCGAGGTTAGTTCCATCATTAACTGCCAGGATTACTTACTGGTAACATTTGAATAGGTCGTCTAACAGCTGTTTCAAGAACCAACCTAGAAGCCTCTCTTTGCTGAGAATTTTGTAACCACTTTGGAATTTGAGAAACAGAAACTATTAAATCATAACTGAAAATGTGCTAAAATTTCGTTACTCTAACATTCCACAACTTGAACACGTGTAACAATGAAATAGTGATAAGGCTCCGCTGGTTTTCTTTATGTCCAGAGTTTACATTGAAAAAGAGTGAAGAATCGTGACCGAATCTGACCTTGTATGGGAACTGTCTTTATAAACTTTCTTGAATTAAATGAAGTAAGTCAAATTAAATTTTCTTTATTTTGTTATATGTACATTTGACCCTTTTTTGCTTTTCACTATGCTACGCTTTGCTTCGCTTCTCACGTGTTCATCTCTAAGATGCTCTTTTTTTTGGCTCTATGGCCTTTTTGACAGTTTCAAGTGGCGCCCACAATTTACCGTTAGTTATGTTGTGTGTGTATGTGGGTGGGTGGAGTGTTTAACATGCTAATGGGACCCCTGAGCATGTCAAATAGATAATAAACGAAGAAGAAGAAGAAGCAACCCCCTTGGACTGTGTAAACTGCTGGGGTAAATAAACTTTTCACATGATAATTTTCACACATTGTTGAAATGCGATGGGTACCACAAAGTGGGTTGCATTTCGATGTGTTTGATGCATTGCACGTCCCTTTCCCTTATTTGTATAGTTCAAGCACGTACGTACCGTACCGTCGCCTGACAACTGACCTTGTCCACCATACATAGAAATTTATTTTTGTTTATATTTTGTTTTATTTATTTATGTTTTTTTTTTGTGCGCGCGCTACGCTTTGCGGATTAATTTAATTCAAAAGAAAATTTGCCAAATGTTTATTTCGGTTAAGGCAGACATAATTATACCTACAATGTGTGTGTGTGTAGAAATGTGTGTGGTCGTAATTGTGTCACAGCATATGACAATTATTTTGTAAACGGGCACAAACTGGTCGCAAAGGCGTTTCACATTTATGTGACTAAAAGTGCAAAAACTGTTCCCTGTACCAAAAGACTTTGTGCAAAGTTTGGTTAAGATAGCTTTAAAACTGACGGAGGAGATAGCATAGAACCGCGGCATGGGCTATATCAACTCAGCTTTATATATACTAGCTGAACCCGCCGCGACTTCGTCCGCGTCCAAGTTTTGAAAAAATCGTAGTAAGTAGAAAAAATTGTAAAGCTCCCTGAACACTGTGTTTGTATATAATCTATTTGTTAAAAAGGAAATTATTTTTTAATATCATTGGCTTCATTAGCTTAATTTTAAGACATTTTCGAATTTACGGTTGATTAAAATAAATCAATCTGGAAAAGGAGGATTAAGTAAAGCGTGGAAAATGCAGTGGCCTTTACACATATTAAATTCTATCCCGTCCCGTCCTAAGGGACACAACCAAATTTTTAAGTCGCGCGGAAATTCCAGAATTACAAATTATTCCCTTCCTGTCTTGTGAATGCCGAACAGACTATAGTATATTCTTCTTCAGAAGGACTATGTAGTGAATTTATGGTCAAGGGACATTTTATTTATAAGAGCGCACCTATATACATTTGTTTTATATTAGATCTCCAGAATATTCTTTTCTGATCAATTTATGTAAATCAACGCAGTATGAGATATGTAACTATTTAAACATGTGTACCTATGTGTCTTTATTATGCGGCAACCAAAACAGGGAAAATTCATTTCTTAAAAATAGAAAATATTAGAAGCAAATTTAACATTTCTTATTTAAAATCGGAAAAAAATAAAAATATTTCTAATAAAGGTCACAATTCCCGCTGCCCTCTGATTTTTTATCTGCAAAAAGTTTAATTGAAAAATAAGCTGTTTTGGCAATACTTTTTTTTATCCTTCAAACACACTTTTCATTGCGAAATGTTATGAATTTTTAGGAGTTTCAATCGATATAAATATCTAAGATTATCAACTCACAGCCTAGTTTATTAACAAAGACTCGCAAATGAGGTAAGGAGACAACTAATTTTAAGAAAACTGCTCACGACATGTGTGCCATCACTTTTCCGATCTCACCTCTAACAAAAGACGGCTGTGTCTGTTGTGCATATGACAGAAAAAACACACACACAATTTTTGGCTTCTAGCTTTGTGAAATTTTAACTACTATATTGTGATATATACGGTCAACATATTGTTAAAGCTATCGATGTGTTTTGTATGTGCCATAAGATTCAATGCAATTGGATGAGGCCATTCTCAATTTAATTTATTGCTTATTTTGTGAAAAAAAAACACACACATACATATACACGCACTCAGCGCGCTCTCACTCTCTCTCGCGTTCTCAGCGAAACAACTTTTCCACAACATTGCCTGAGCGGAACAACCGTTATGACCCCATACAAACCTTTAATTGGCCTTTTCAGAAGATTGGTGAAAAATTGTCCAAATTTTTTTTCTTAGTGCGCGCCTGCATAACTAAACGAAGGTCTATGCCAAATCTCAAACCTGTAGGATAAGCCGTTTGGGCTGTGCGTTGATAATATGTCACCATATCAGTCGGGCGTACACATTTATATATATAGTATCTATAAATCATCACCGATTGACTTTACTGAACAAAGGGAAAGGCCTTCTTTTTCATTTATATGTACATATTTAGAGTCATACCACGACATGCCACAATACTGCTTCGGTAATAACCAATCTCCATTAGCTCACGCCAATGGTAATTAAAAAATATAATTTAAAAATTCCCATACCTTCGACGCTGGTTCCACTCCCACTGGGGACAGATCTTAAGTCAAGGCGAACAGGTTATTTTTTTCTTTCTTTCTTTCTTTCCTACTTTGTTGATGCCAGCCTCAAATACCCGCGGAACACGCCCACCAAAAAAGCCAATCGCCTACATGCGCCACTAAATAGATGTTTAGTTGTGGCACTGAAAACGAAATTTAAACGGACGGCATTTGCCAATTGTTAAAAAATATTGACAGTTGGCTCACTAATGCACCTATGTATGTAGCTTCTCCTCCGTTCCAGGAATGGCTCCCCCTCCACTACACAGCTGTGTTTGCTCTCCATAAATACAGCCAACTAAAAATGGCAATGTGTATTGTGGCACACAAACGGCCTTTATCCAGAGAGGAAGCTGAAAGTAAACAATTTATGGGGGATGTAGAAGCAAAACGTTAATTGCGTTGACGGTTTAGTGGATTGTTTGTTGATCGTGTTGTTTTTGTGGAACCCCACGTGTCACTTTGATGAATGTTGTGTTGGCTAATTTTCCCCCTTTTCGGTTTTTATGTTATCGAATTGGCTTTTTACATAACAACGACGACGACTGTGCATATCTCTCTGTATGATTTCGTTTGGCTTTTATCTTATCAGACACTTCTTTATTATTATTATTTCTTTTTGAGGTTGCCACCAAACAGGCAGCATAGCAATAGTGTGTTGGTGGAACGCATCTTAAATTTTCTGACTCATTTTCGCTTGGCTTTTGATGTTTGCCTAGCCTCCACCTTATGATGAGATGACGTGTGAGGAAAAATAAGACAAAAGGCAGGAGATGCAAAATGCATTTTGTAATTTTTATTGTAATAGCTTATGATGAGGCATATTGAAGCCGGTCAGATGCTTAAATAGTAGCCGCAGAAACTAAAAATTTTGCTTGTGAGTTCGCGTTTTTTACTGTAAATGATAAGTATAATTGTGAAACCAATTTGGAACAGTTGGATTTATGGTTCAAAAGTGATTTCATAATCTGAATAATGAATACTAAAATTTCAAAATAAGTGAATATATGTCAAATTGTTGTATAATTGTGATATAGTGCAAATTGTTTAAATGCTCAAAGAGTTGTATTTAGGGAATCAAACAGATTCTACTGATTACAACAGCTTATATCCTGATTTTATTATTGTTACAAGAGTCAAAAAGTAGATTTCATTCTTAACTCAGGTTCCGCAACTTAAACTCCACATAGAAAATTGCTAATACCAAGTACTTTGAATTCACTTATATTCCACATTCCATATGCGACCCGTTGTACTAAAAATATCGTTGGAAAAGTCTTTAAAACTCTTATTCCGTTAGGATTTAATATTCAAACAGTTTTTAAATATCACCTCGGATATGTTGAACTTTTACACAAAATGATGTCATATCTGCTCCATTAAGTACCTACATATGTGTATGGTTGACTGACTGACAACCCCTCAAAACAGTGCCGTGCTTTAGACGCACGCACTTGTAACTGTAACTGATAAAGTTGCGCAGTTTCTGCTGCCCCAATGACTTCATTGGTTTGTATGTGTGTGCATATTGAAAGCTTTATCAGGCAATGTGCTCTCATTTCCAGTTTGTTATCCATGTCCGCCACACACGTTGGAGGAAAAATCATCATGATTATGATGATGATGATCGTTCTCCGACCACTTTTGGTGTTTTATGACCCGATTCGGCATTGGTTGATGGTGGAGAGCAAAGCGTTTCCGCGCCCCAAAAATAAAAGTGAAAACTTTTTGAATGAGTGTGTCCCCCCCTCTGATCATATACATACCAAGGTGTGCATACCTGTGTGTGTGTGTGTACAAGCACACACGCTTTATCAACATCCACATTCTTCATTTATTTGCTTATTGCTTGATTGATTAGCTTTTTTAATGGTCCTCCCTTGCCTTGGGGGCTGGTGACCCCTTGAATTGATTTGAACTGGCAATGATAAGCTTACCAATCAAACTTAAAACGAGAAGGCCAAGCTAACTTCGTCTTTGCCGAAGTTTTTATACCCTTGCAAATGTTTTAATACATCAGAGTTTAAGAACGCCAGCATTAAAACAAACAATTTTTCTAAATAAAACCCACTTTTCGACCGCTAGTTCCTATGACAGCTATAAGATATAGTCATCCGATTTTGACCAAAACTTCCAAATCCGTGTAAAAGCGCATTATATTAATAATCGCTGAAGTGAGACACGTTAACATTAAAAACAAAAAATTTTTTCTCATTAAAACCCATTTTTCGACCGATAGTTCCTATGGCAGCTATAAGATATAGTCATCCGATTTTGACAAAAACTTCCTAATCTATGTGAAAGCGTATAGTATTAATAATTGCTGAAGTGGGAGCCGTTAACATTAAAAACAAAAAAGTTTTTCTCACAAAGACCCACTTTTCAACCGATAGTTCCTATGGCAGCTATAAGATATAGTCATCCGATCCGGTCGGTTCCGACATATTAGCAGTGTGCAGTAAAAATAAGACTCTGTGCAAAGTTTCAGCTCGATAGCTTTAAAACTGAGAGACTAGTTTGCGTAGAAACAGACAGACGGACAGACAGACGCACGGACAGACGGACGGACAAAGCTCAATCGACTCAGCTCGTCGTCCTGATCAAGAATATATATAGTTTATAGGGTCGGAAATGAATATTTCTATGCGTTGCAAACTTCTGGGCAAAATTATAATACCCTTTGCAAGGGTATAAAAAGTGGAGCACATAAACATAGAACGCTCTAAAGATCTAACGGTCTGCAGCACTACAAGAGCTTAATACAGATTTGCCCAAAGGTTGCTAAAGTTTTGATTTTGAGAAGGCTTCAACTGTAGCCACAAAAGTTTTGTAAAATAAATCGGTACTTATGAAGTTTCACTTACAGTCGACAGTCCATTTCATTTAAAATTCAACGAAAATAGCGGCGAAAATTTTTCCAATTGGTTACGACTAAACTTGGGTTCGCTTTCGCGAACCGAACCTAATACTATATGACGTGTCCGGCCCAAAGGTTCCAATTTCAGGGATTTGTAGTCTGGAAAATATGTTCGTTCCCTAAACTCCATTTGCCTTGTGTTTAATTTTTATTAAGTGCGTAAGCCGTGATGCGAAATGGAATGGTTTTTCCGCTGAATAAGAATTCAGACTGATTCACCAAGCAATTTTTGTTGGTATAGCAATTTATTCTTATCAAAACAAGTAAAAAAGTTGGTCAAGCCCGACTTTATTATACTCTGTACCTGGTGTAGCAGCTGAAAACAGCGCTGCTGAACAATAGATGGCACCACTACTTTCTTTCGGTGATACCATCTCTGAGATCTGTGCGTTCACGCAGACTGACAGACAGATGGACAGAAGTATGGCTTTTAATGCTGATCAAAAATATATATACTTTGTAGGGTCGGAAATGATTTCTTCTCCTTAATATACTCTGTGTACCTTTGGTACAGAGTATACAAATTGTGTACTCTGCTGTCTCAAAGTGAGAATTTGTTCCTATTGCTAACTTTCATTGAGATCGCTACTTAACGAGATAAACTTTTGCGAATTGCGTGCAAACTTCACAATTGCCTATTTGATGAAAGTTCTCCATGATGTAACATCAGTCATGGTCCGAACACTTCTCTGAAAATACTCACTTTATACAAACGTTTCCGTTTCTTCTTTATTAATCATCTCACTGATTACAGCTTTCCCTTTCCATGAATGAAATGAACACGCTAGTAGCAAGTAATACCAAATTTGTTGTCTACTCATAGACCTTTTCTAGGTAGTCTAGTTTCTAATGTACAGTTGTTTGTGGTACTGCCGTCGTCCACTCTCCATACACGTGCTTCAGCACACACACACACACGCGCATCAGAGGGAGGGAGACGGTGTTCCCCGGTGGGAAGACAATAACAATTTAGAGCAGCTGTCGTCGTCGTCGTCGTTACTAACATTCGCTTGTATGTGTGTGCCTTTTGTTTTCTGGTTTTAAATGGACAATTTTTGTACATAATTCATCAGTTTATCATCCACTCTTTTCGTTTGCAGATGTCATTGACGAAAAAGGATCCATCGCTGCGTGTTGCCGCCTCCGATCCACATTTGGTTAGCCTGGGCGGTGGTCGTTTAAGTACCGCTGTAACCATACACTACATACACATTGGTAAGTGAATCTATCTCGCTCCCTTTCGTTCCATTTTTGGGACTGGATCCGAGCAAGGTCATTTGGAAAAGCGATAAGAAAAAAGCAACATATAAACGAAGACGCTGAATAAAAAAGATGAACAGCTTTGCAAAAGCCACGCACCAAAAAAATAGACTCATGGGAGGCGATTAGATGATTTGGTTTGGTTTTCAGCTTTTGAATGCACAGTGGTGCACAGATGATTCAAAACTCACCAAAATTAGAAATGTCTAAGAAATTTAGAGGCTGAACCAGTTAGTAGAGGGATTTCACAGATGGCGAGAACTTTATGTCTTTCCTTTAAACCAGAGTCGGCCACGTTCCTATCTTCTGTATAAACAAGAGCCCTCTGCAGCAGCAACTCTGACATAACGACAGTAGCTTATACTGCTCTCTTTTGCAACGACAAGAGCAAGTGCTAAATAAGCGCGCTCTCGAGTGGCTAAACACACACACGCAACGCCAAAATAAGCATGTGTGATTTGACGACCCCTGTTAGAGCTCACTCATTTGTAAATCTCTCCGAGCTCTCACAAGCCTCTCGTAGACTGAAAAGCTTTGCCAAAGTAGGATTTGATCACATAATAGATCGTTACACATTGAATTTCAATCACAATTAAAGCTTCATCTTGTCCACCTTAGTCACACAGTGCTTAATCTCCCGTTCCAGATAAGCTAATTCTGACATCGCAGGGCAGGGCAAGCGGCGACCTCATTCTACCGAAAAAAAACAAAAACTAATTTGTTTATTCATTTATTCTGATTCAGTTTCAAAATTTCCTTCCCCTAGGTGACACGACAATTGGTTCCTCGCCCACGTGCAGCATCTCATTGAACGGCAGTGGGGTGCGACCATTGCACTGCACCATCTATCGGAGTGACTCGAATGAGGTGGCCCTGGTGCCGGAACAGGATGCACGTCTACTAATCGATGGTTCAACCATACAAGAGGAGACGAAACTAAGTCAGGGAGCCATGATCACCATTGGCAATTCCAATTACTTGCGCTTCAATAATCCCGATGAGGCACAAATGATGCGTTCGGCCATGGGTTCGAACGAGAGAATATCGATGCCGCATATAG
The DNA here is from genome assembly GCA_018904235.1 of Lordiphosa stackelbergi. Taxonomy (NCBI): domain Eukaryota; kingdom Metazoa; phylum Arthropoda; class Insecta; order Diptera; family Drosophilidae; genus Lordiphosa; species Lordiphosa stackelbergi. The sequence continues at coordinate 333,463 of JAEIFU010000008.1, forward strand.
ATTTCACGCAAACGGCCAGGCAGGCCCAGGAAATGGAAAGCTTCTATGAGAGTATTATCAATCCCAAAGCAGGCTCTGTGAAAGCCTACGAGTTGGATTGCCCCAAAGTGTTCAGCTCGGATTTGGTGACGGTAAATATGCCGGCCAAGGATGTGCTGGGTCAGAAATATGCCAGTTTTGCACGCAACTTGGCAGAGAATCACCAGCAATTGAATAATCAATATGTGAAGGGACCAGGAGTGGGTCATAATGCGGGTTACTGTAATGTGCCCAGCAACGCCGTCATCTACAAGGAACAGCAACAGCAGCAGCAACAAGATTTGCTTACCAAAATACAGAATAACGATCGCTATGATCGTTATCCACCCAAAGCGCAGGGCTTGCAAATCTATGCCATGAATGGTGTCAACAACGACATCAACTCCTCAACTGGCGGAGCTGAACTGGAGGATATGTTGAAGATATGCACCGAATATGCCGATCGCCAGAATTGCTCGACGAATTCCTTAAGCATCACCTCCTCACCCATTGTACAGAATCGCATCAAGACCAATGGGTCTTTGCCACGCGACAAGAAATCACCATTCCCCTCCCAGTCCACATCAACAGCAGGGGGCAGTACCACCAATCTGTCACTGCTAAGCAGCTCCTCGGGCTATGAGAACGTACGTCTGTTGGGTCCGAATCGTGTGGAAATCAATGGACAGCTACATGTAGCAGCAGGAGCTGCTGCAAATTCCAGTCATGAGAATCTTGGGGGCAAATATGTGCCCCAATCTCCACGCACCAAAATCCGCACCAATTGTATGTCGCCGAAGAAAGATGTTTCATTTGCTTTGGTGGCTGCCTCCTCACTTACTCCCCCGCCACCTGCTCTCATCAAACCTCCTCTGGCTCCCAAGCCGCCGGCACCGAATCAACAGCGCGACTATGAGCAACTTTTCAAATCATTTGAACGGAAACAACAATTGGAGCGTCTCAGCAACAATATCAGCACCAACAATACGCCCATTAAACGTCCCAACAAGAACATCAATAATCTCACTCTAAACCTGGACTCTTCGATGGCAGCAGCTTCACCCAAACCCAGTCGCAAGCCTGCACCAGCTCCACGTTCCATACATCTGGAGCAGCGACAACGTCGTGAACTAAACCAAAAACGCCAGCAAATCAAAAGGGAGCTAGCCGAGCTGCCGGCCCTTAACTGGGAGCATCTGGGAGAGGTAAGTTCACATTTAATTTAAGTTTTCCATGTTCGTTCACTAACTTCTGTTTGTCTTTGACAGGAGTTGTCTGAACTGGCCACACCACGACTGCAACTGCAGGCCCTGCAGCAGCGCATACGTCGCTTGGAGGCTCAGCGTAATGCCACACGTGTCATGGAAGAGAATCAACAGGCCAAATTGAAGCAATCCATTGACATGAAACAGGATCAGTTGAAAAAGTAAGAAGACGTCAGGAGTGGATCAACATGGATAATGTTTAGAAAACAGGGCAAAAAACAATTTTTGTTAGGAGTTGACCAGCATTCGTTATGCGCACACAGAAAAAAAGGGATATTAGTTAAATATTTTAAAAATGATCTTAGATTTTCATCCAAAGGATATGAAAAAGTGGATATTATAATATGAAACTATCCATTCCAAAAGGATCTTAATGGTATCAAAAAGCAACAACCACAAAAAAACAAAAAAAAATTAAAAAAGATTCCATAAGAGAGAGCTATATGCCCCAATTCTAAAGCCGATACGACCATGCACGAATCAACTCATCTGAGTGCTCGTGAGTGTCACTTTTCAGGCCTTAAAATGCAAATGCTTTCCAATACGATCCAATATGATACAAAATATTAACGCCTCCTACAAAAAATCGTCCTTTCTCCAATTATAATTTCTTTTTGTGACATTTTGCACAGATTAGGCAAGTTTTCTGCACAGTTATTTCACGTCAAGTTTATACAGGAGCCCTCTGCGGCAGCAAAGTCGACACACCGACAGTAAACGAGCTTATACTGCTCTCTTTGGGAACAACAGTGTGGCTAAGCACACACGCGCAACCAAGAAATGCATGTGTGTTTTGACGATCCCTGCTTTAGGGCCAGCTAGCTAATAATTTGACGGTAGTTTGCATTTGTGAATGAATTTAGTCACATTTGTAGCATTCCAATCTGAACATTTCAAAGTTTCCCACTAAAGACTCTTGTTTCTATTTCACAGACTCCGCGCCATGCTTAAGCAGAAGCCCAACAATGCCTGTCTTAAGGAGGAATTGCAACATGTCTGCGAATCCCTGGATAGCGATCGCAAAACCTTTGAGGATTTGGAATTTCAATATTTTGAAGAGGAATCAGAACATCATGCCAGTCATGAGGAATTGAAGCGTCAGGAGCAGCGTCTAGCACTAGAATCGGAATTGGCCTCGTTGCGCATTCAGCTGGGACCCGATGAGAGCGGAGAGGAGGAGGAACCTGGCGGTAGTAATCTGGTGAACGGTGTTATGTCGCAATCTCTTTTCGGTTCCGCTGAACTGCTCTGTCCCAAGCGCCGAAATCAGCAGGAGGATCTCATGTCCAAGAGTGTGAATGAGAATATGTTCTACAATAACAATAAGATTGAGGTGACCACCAGCACACCCAAGCGTTTGCCCCTGCAACTGTACGAGGGCACTGGCGGCGGTAGTTGTGAGCAGATCAGCTTTAATTTATCGCTACAAAGTGATAGGTTCGAAGTGAATCCCCTGGAGCACCGTGTACCCTCGCAAGATGATATCGAACGCAGCTGTAAAGTAGCCAACGATGCACCCATTTCGACCAGTCAAGGAGCCAGTACCAAAATTTTTGATAGCATTAAAGAGATTGAACGCAATCGTAAGCTGCTGTTGGCCCAGCAAGGTGAGCAACACCAGATATGTTCCCAATGTTTCAAATGACTCACCTTTTTCTGTTCTCTTACAGGTCATCAGGTCATTGAGCATGAACGACAAAAGATGTATGATCTGAAAAAGAAGAGTCATGATGAGGCTCGTACGCAATATTTGCTCTCGACGCAACAATCCATAGAGGAGCAGCTACCACAGCAGCAAGCCAAGTGAGTTGAGCTCCCCCTTCAGAGCTTCAACATTAATTGATTTAGCGCCTTTAGTTGACTTCTTCCACTCGGTTGGTTTTCGTTTTTAATTAGTTGTGCAGCTGACAAATGTGTGTCCCATGCAATCTTACACTCGAGCACAAAGTTAAGAACTGAGAACTTTGAGAAAGTTGTGTATGTCCACAAACAAGCAGAGCAGGTTGTCTAAATAGCAATTGCTGCTCTGCAGCTGCGAAAGGCAAAAGTAAAAACAAAATGAATTCAAAAATAAAAGTAAAGTATTAGTATATAACCCATACATGTCAAACAATACCTCAGATCTCTTCGTTCATACGGACGGAAGCTAAATTTTCCAGTAAAACAAGTCTGTACCCCAAATTGTTGAGAACTTTTCTAATATAAAGAGTTTTACTTACGAAAAAGAGTTCATCTCATACCAACAAAAATCCTTGAACGGACTCTGACCAATTCCAACGAATTTGTAATCTCTGTCAAAATATTTTCATATGTTCCCATTATTTCCACTCGCATATTTTGCCTATCTTGTGGCTTATCAAATTTTTTGTTTTGTTTTTGTTTTCAAGGTGGTTGCTCAGGTAGAAAATATTCGATTACTAATTAATTAAGTTAGCAATTTTTCTATTTTTGGTCCTCAACTTCTTGACCTAGTACACTTAAGTGTTCCGCACTCGAACAGATTAATAATTGAAACAATATAGAGTACCTGACAAATTTAAAGTATATGTTACCTGTACAAAACAGTCGTAAAGAATTATTAAAAGATAGCGTCACTGGTATTAAATCGAATCGGACAATGTTGCAACAATCTTCATTTTGAAGCCTCATTACTAGGCATTCTTTTTCAGTATGTGTTCGTTCCGCTAAAGTGTAAACAACATAGTTTTTGTGTGTCCACTTTTGTGCCAACAAAACACAATTTGCGGGAAAATGTACTTTTCGGAAAAAATTATAAGGCTATCAAATTCAGCAAGAAGCTTACGGGGAACATGCTCCAAACACAAAAAACATACGGTCCGTTTGGCCATACGCCAAAGCCGAATATTCACGGTGGGAAGGCTATGCTTTGTATTTTATAGTACCAATTGAACGTGGTGTACTATCAGCTGCTACAACCGGTCGAAACCATCACAAATCGGCCAGAAAACGAGCAAAGGCACGACAAGGTAACTTCGCAACATGACAACGCTTTTGCCATATGTTACGCAGCCGATTAAAGCATACCTTGAAACGCTAAAACGGGAAGTTCTACCCCAACCGCCCTATAGCCCAGACATTGCCCCTTTCGACTACTCTTTGTTTTTATGGATGACGCATAGATCAGCACTTTCGCTCTCTTGAAGAACTTCAAATTTGACAGATGGTTTCCGCAAATTGCTAGAAAGATGGGAAAAAGTAGTGGCTAGCGATGGATAATACTTTGAAAAATGCATTTGTAACTAATTTTTCACAATGAAGCGTTAAACCTGAGAAAATCGTTTAAAACTTTTTTTGTTCGGGTAATACTTGTGTAACTTTTTATTAAGAAACATTAGGTCAGCGATCCCAAGTCAGGAGTTGTTTCGTTTTAACTAATATGAAACATCCCTTATTTAATAAACACCAGATCAAAACACAAAATCATTGATCCAAGTTAATTAATAATAATAGTGGGGTATGTGTTCACTAGACTGAACGTCCCTTATATGAAAAATATTTTTTTCGGAAATGATCTGTTCCTCAATGCGCAAAAAATTCGTAATAATTTCTAGTTACCATAATAAAAATCCAAAATTCGAAATTTTAAGTTTTAATACTGGCGCCGTGGACTTAAAGTTGCTACATAAAATTTCAATTTCCCCTTTTTCATTTTACTTTTTCATTAAAGCAACATTTGAGATGCCTCACGTTGTTTTTGAATTTAAAAACGGTTGCTGTGCCAGAAACTAGCAATGCTGTGCCTGAATTAAAACTGCAAGATCGGTGTATGACATACCGAGAAATTCAGTGGGGCTTGGGCGTAAGCATTTTTCACTCGAACATTCCATGTTCCGCTATATCATTTAATTGTCCAAGAATAAAATAAAATTTTAAGCAAATTTAATCGCTCTGCTTTCAAGGTTTTTAACTAATCATGGATATAGATATGAGCAGAAACCCAACCCAAAGCTAACATGTATTTTCATTACGAGTCATTCCACAAAAGTTAGCTGGTGAAAAACTTCGATGCAAATGGCCGGCAAAAAAATTCAAAATAAATTAAAAAAGGGAATATTTATTTATAAAAGTATTTATTTTGCTATTTGGATAAGCTTGTCTATGCTTTTCGATGCATGGATCGCGTTTTGTACAACGCCCATCGAATTCCTCCGCTAGTTTCACGCCCCTCAGGATCAGAACTCAATTCCATTGAATTTTATGAACGACATCAAAAATGCCTCCTAAATAGTCCATAAAATTTCTTTCTCGGCGGTACAAATCATTATAGCGACATTTTTTCTTAGAGCCACTTATTGATCATTAAGTCTCCTTAAGCTTCTGCACACATTTCTTTCCTAGTTACATGGTAAGCCCGAATAATTTCAGTACACCATCAATTTGTGCGGTTTAGGCAGTCCCTCAATGAGCATTTGTGTCCTCATGCTGAATCCAGCTCTGCCCGCAGCGCGAAAATCAAATAAATGGAATTCGAGTCCTCTATCCTGCATTTTGTTTTGCATAAAATATTTTCAAAAATTAATTTTAAATTCAACAACAATATTTGGCATCTCAAAGGTTACTTCTACGATAGAGTAAAATGTAAAAGGGGAAATTGAAATTTAATGAAGAAACTTTAAACCCACGGCGCCAGTATTAAACCTTAAATTTTCGAAATTTGGTTTAACATTACGGTAACTAGAAATTATTACGAATTTTTTGCGCCCTGAGGAACAGAACATTTCAAAAATAAAAATTCCCATATGATTATGTTCATTCTAGTGTTCACTGAAGCATTGCCATTTGTAGCTTTACGCACACTTTAAAGAGGTTTTAGGTTGATTTTGTACTTAATTTTAATTTAGATCAAACGAAAGGAATGCGCATAATCAATAAGTTTTTTTGTCTGTAATTTTTAACTCACCAACTATTACGCCGCCCTTTGAGTTGAATAACGGGCACTGACATCGCCAAATTGTTTGTTGTTTAGTGTAGTGAACTCAAAGCTAAGGCCGCCAAAGGCCGTTTGGGTGGCACTCATTGCTCGCACACACACACAATGCTCATAGCTTTTCCTTCTCCCCTCCTCTCTCGCTCTCTCGCCCTCTCTCTTTCTTTCTCGATATAATTAATCAAATATTTTGCTTATAACATAAACAATGCGTTTGTTTGCCCCGCTGCTCTTTGGGTAAAATATTGACAAAAATATAACCGGTTTTCAAATTACGAGAAATAGTATCTCTAACGCTGACAAATTGATAGTCAGTCGAATAAGAAGGTGTACGTCACCTGCTAGCCCTTGCCACCCACCCTCTACCGGACACCCGGTTGCAATTCGACTTGACGAAGCTGATAAAGCTTATCAGCCAGCACTTTGTCTGTGTCTGTGTCTGTGTGTGCGTGTGTGTGCGCCAACTGTTGCTTTGGCTGTGCATTCATTGGGCCCCCGCTTAGTCAGAGTTTCAATTTGAACGAAGCAGCAGCCTCAGCAAGAAGCGCCAAATGAGTCATTAGGCAACCAATATGGATAGACTTAATGCCATGATACCCTGTTGGTAGGCAGTCGCCTAACGGGACAGTTAATCTAATCTAAACTAATCTCTTTCCATTTGCAGTGGCGGCAAAGATGCCAAATTATTTGAGAAAACCGAAATGCTAAAGCTCAATGCATTGGAATTGGACCAAGAGCAGCAACAGCCACCACCGGCGACGCACGATAAGGAGAATATACAGCAAAAGCTAAATGCCAGCACAGTCGTAACAACACCCACGAATAGCTCCCAACAGGTGAGTGAGTTATGTATTATTAACGACCCCAAGAAGCCTAGACCTAGGCCAAACAAACTGAAAGTTTATCTCACGATTTCCGCTAATTTCTCTGCCGGCAGCTGTAAAGTTCTCTGCACAGCATAAACAAAACTTTTTGGCAAATTCAATTTACCTTTTGTGTTTACAAGTTCAGCAAGTTCAAGTCCATTTATTAAGATCTATGATAACAATCATACATTTGGGCAAATTAACATCTCAAAAACCAAAACAACACATAAAGTATAAACATTTAACTCAGAGATGAAAACAAATTGAAACAATATTTATCAGAATAGACTTTACGTTTAAATGTTGCTGTCAAATGTTGTTACAAACCAATTTTTAAAGCTCTTTTGGGGCGGTTCAATCTGGTTCGACCCTAATAGGATCTTTAAATAGGCGACATTTCGTTGTGAGAGCGCAAATCAAGATCATTTAAATGACATTGCTTACATTAGATGAAGAGATAACAGTGAGTAGGAAGAGCATCATGCTCTTCCTCCATGGACACAATCTCCAATCACCAGATCGTAAGTCACGAGTTATTGGCCATATTGTTGGAATTTTCGTTTTGCTATTTTCGAAAACGAAATGTCCATCCCCCGCCTGTCTCTCTCTCGGCACACATTCAAATACGCAACGGCAACTATATACTCGAACACTTATTAATAAGTTTATAATAATAATTTTCACGCTGACGACTTTTTTTGTGCTTCAGTTGAGATTTTGGCTTCGTTTCGGGCAGTTTTGTTTACGTTTTGGTATTTTAACTTGTTGTTTCATTCTTGTTTTGTTTACACATTGTCCAGTCGTTGTTTTGGCCCATTACGAGTATAATTGCCTCGATCTCAATCCACTGGCTTCTGGTGGCCGCTGTGGCTGGACAATGTTCGTACGCGCCTCGTTCGGGGTCGGCCCTGGTCTTACGGCGCACAGTCGCTACTGCTAGGCAATCAGTTTCCAATTGCATTGAGATCGGGCGAGTTCGTTAAGCAAAATCATGTCCGTGTGGATGACCTATGTACAACATCGTCGCATGGATGCGAACGCGCGACAACGCATGGAATTGTATTATCTAGTGAGAAATGATTAAAGTGATTTAAAACGTTAATTTTTTTTTTGAATTTTCGACCCCAAAAGCAAATTACTTAATGTTGGGGGTGCACACTTGTTTTTGCTATGCACGCAGGCATAGGCATACACACAATGCGCTAGGAAAAAAGGAAATGTGAATTTGACAGAGATGCTAGCGTTAATTTGTGATCGTAAACCGAACCCCGTGTCCATTTGATGAATGATGTCACGAAAGAAAACAGTTCGGTTCAGTTTGTCGATCCTTCCTTCCTTCTTAAAGTCTAAGGTTAGGTTCGTAGACCGCAGCGGTGGTAGTCTATTGACTCTCATATCGTTGAAACAATTTCCACTGTATTCTCGTACTGATCCATAACTTGAAATGTTCGTTTTCTATAATGCGGAATCTTAAGTTCCATTCAAAAGATTTTAAAATAGTTTCCGAACGTAGGACCGGCGGCTACTTACATCTGGTCACATTAAACGTGGCTGGGGCGCAAATTGTTTGAAGTCCGCATAAAGGACTTTAGAGGGTAAAATGGTTTTTGGCCCTGGGCCAACTGAATCTAATTCTGAGCTTTGCTATTAATAGATATCTCTGTCTAACACACTAACATCATTCGCCTCTTCTTTTTTTCTTCTAGCAACGCCACTCACAGCCAGAACTAGAGCATCATGCCATTGCCGTGGGATTGGGCACGGCCAGCGGAGGAGCCATTACCCCAGCACGCAGTCCACGTCCTTTATCCGAAGCCAATAATTGTGAAGCTCACATTGAGGCACCAAAGTTTGCGGCCAATGGCCTAGAGTCCACATCCACAGCAGAAAATAAACGTGCCAGCAGTAATAGCAACTCCCAGGATACCGCCTCGGCGGGCAGCGGCAGCAGTGGAGCAGGCACCGGCGGCAGCAGCAGCACGGCCAGCGAACGAAAGCGTTCGGCATTGCCCAAGCACCAGCGTCCATTGACACGTTACCTGCCCATATTCTCACCCGATTTGAATCTGAGGCATCATATAGAAACAGCCGGACATCAGATTGATCTGTGTCCGCATGTGTTTGTGGATGCTCACAGTTGTCGCGGGTAAGTAAACGAAACTTGAATTAATGAAGTGTGTTTTATTTGTGCCCTCATCCCTACAGTTATCTGCATAAATTGGGGGCCACGTTCCATGCGTGGTCCAGACGTTGGTTTGTTTTGGATCGTCAGCGTAGTGCTCTTATCTATTATTCCGATAAATCGGAGCGCAAGCCACGTGGTGGAGCCTACTTTGCGGTAAGTAATAAATTAAGTATAAAATGCAATAAGTGTAACGCGCAAATGTGTTCTTCTAACCTTTGAGCATCCCTTTAATCCCGATTAACTGACTTTAATAGAGTTACTAAGGAGCCAACTTTATTCTAATCTCCCTTTCTTCTTTTGCAGACCATTGATGAGGTCTATCTGGATCATTTGAATGCCTCGAAAAGTGGACGGCCACACTGCACCTTTATTGTGAAGACCAAGAAGCGTAGCTATAATCTACAGGCGGCTTCCGATTCGGCTGCACGCATTTGGATTGATGCCATTATTACCGGAGCCCAGGGTAATCTGGACTATTAAATTAAGGACTTCCAAACACCACCCCCTCCCTCCAGTGTATAAGCTCAACTTAGCCTTAGAAGACATCCTCATACATACATATATACGAGTATATTTTTGGCAACTAACGAAATCCGAGATTTCTGTACTGGACCAAAGTGAAAAGAAATGTATTTTTGTAATGCTTTTAATTTGTCATAATCTGTAATTAAGATTTATTTTTTTATACTGAACTAACGCCGCCATTTCATCACCTAATCGTACATATATATACATGCATATATATCATATATATGTATATACCAACCTATTAAAATGTAATAACCAAATGGACCTACTTGAAGTTTCAATGTGAATTTAATGTTTACCTAGATGATAAATCAGATATATTTACTATTGTGTATACTGCATATATACATTCATGCAAATATATTTCAAAATGTGTATTTTGATAAATGTTTAATGGCCCCCGAAGAATGAGTGGGAAACTATTGTATTTGATTTTTAATTTGTTTTCTTTTAACATTTTTTTGTGCGAGATTTGCTCAGCCTTTTTGGAAAAGAATAATCAAAATATAATGAAACAAAATCTAAAACAAAAAATTGAATAAAAACGATTTATAAAATAGTTTTTCGAGTGTTTGGTGGATTTTTCGGAATTTAAAAATAAAAATTTGATGTTCTACCCCGCAATTGTTTTGGTACACGTTTTTGGTCAGAAAATAAAAACGAATGAGTATTTTTTAAAACTTTTTTCTTCTTATTCGGTCACTCAAGGGCGACAAATCGTAGAACAAGTTATTCGAAATGCTCGCCTTGTGCCTTCCAGCAACGCCGAAGTCTCTCTGGCCACTCCTCGATCAAAGTGCGCGAACAGATGAATTCTGTTTACTGACAAGAAAATATAGGAATAGAGGATTTAATAAAACGATGTATAAAATTAGTAATAAAAGTGCCACGCAAAACAACCTTTGTTTTGTAGATCCTTCATTCCACGAGCGACGCAAATCAGCTTAAACCTTCCTCAACGACCGCTGCAGACCGTTTGAAACCCTGGTTTTGATTTACCCTATTTAATTCTTTTGGACTTTTCCTGAAAGTCACAACTTTATTAAAAATGTGCTCATTACCGGCAAAATGGAAAAAAGGAGGTCTCAGCATTCCAAAAGCTAATATTTGTTGTATAATTAATAATTGTGAAAATCCAAAAATTTAATTTTAATTTTAAATGGGCGCGACAGAGTCTCAAAGTTTTAAAAAATATTAATCATACGACACGTTCACCAAATACAAATTTTTACAAACGAAGTTATTAGTTCATTATCATTGTTTGAAATTCAAAAAGAGATCTACATTTGTGTAAATAAAATATTTACAAATTTGAATAGTTTATAAATAAAATCATCGCAGACTATTTATAACTGAAAAAATAGATGATAATAGGCAACACTGCGTATGAGTTATTTACAAAAACTTTAGACTTCATTCGCGCCTGTTAAAACTCGACTTTTTTACATACATGAAAAAGTTTAATATAGGGGGTGAGAGCATGACCTTAAAAATTTCAATATATACATGGGGACCGCTCCAGTGCTCATATATATCGTTTCTTGCAGTTTTGACGTTCAGTTTAATTTCATGTGAAAAAATTAAATACAAATCTGCTTGTGTTTAAATTGGGTAATAATTACATTAATATATGTTGTTAATTAAAAAAAAAAATTATCTTCACATCAAATGACGCTCCTTACTGCGACCGTGACTCCGTGACAGCCGTGAAATAGCTGTGGCATTTCTAATGTTGTGCCGCACGGTCACACTAATTGAGATGATAACAAGAAGAAGAAGATTCTTTAGTTATTAATGGAAACAATGGGGGACAAACTGATACTGGCCACCGGTGGATATGATCACACCATTAAAGTGTGGCAGGCACACACTGGCAACTGCATCAAGACCATGCGCTTTGTGGAGACATCGGTAGGTTGTCCCTCCTCCTTGTCTGATTCATTACCCATGCCGTGTTCTGTTTTTAGCAAGTCAATGCATTAGATCGCACGCCGGATAAAACGCGTCTGGCCGCCTGTGGCTATCAGTGTATACGGCTCTATGATTTGGAATCCAATTGTACGGCACCCGTCATCAATTTCGATGGCGTGCAAAAGAATGTGACACGTTTGGGCTTCCAGGAGGATGGCAACTGGATGTTCACCGCCGGCGAGGACCATCGGGTGAGGATTTGGGATATGATAGCCGCTCCGCCGCACTGTTCCCGCGTGTTTGACTGCCAGGCGCCTGTGAATGCCGCCTGTCTGCATCCCAATCAGGTGGAGATTGGCATAGGCTCACAGAACGGCAGTGTCTATCTGTGGGATGTCAAATCGGAGAAGCATGAGCGGATTGTACCCGAAGTCGATGCCTCCATTCAGGATGTGGCCATCTCGCCTGATGGGCATTATCTGGCGGCGGCCAATAACAAGGGCAACTGTTACATATGGTCACTGGGCAGCAGTCCGGATCAAAAGATGAGCACACTTTGTCCGAAAAAGAAGATACAGGCCCATAGCCGCTATATATTGCGCTGCAAATTTAGTCCGGACTCGCGTCTACTGCTGACCACATCGGGTGATGGTAACGTTTGCATCTGGAAGACGGAGGATTTCACCAAATGGCGGGAGCTGTGCATTGAGAACTATTGGGTATGGGATGCGGCATTTAGTGCCGACTCCAAATGGTTGTTCACCGCCTCGTCGGATGGAGTGGCTCGACTGTGGAAGCTGCAGACAAAAAGCCCAATACGGGATTATACGGGTCATACGAAAGCCATAACCGCATTGTCATTCAAGGATGAGATTGTGGGCAAATAGGGTAGCGTAGTTTTGGACTAAAAATAAAATATGGTAAAAATTGATAAAGGTATTGCAATAGGTGACATACATATTGTATAAGAAACCAGTTAAATGGGTCCCGTACAAGGTCTTAACTACACAATAGATAGTGACAATCCAAGCATAAGAACTATATAAATAATATGCTCTAAATTCCTACGGAGATTCCCGCACTCTGGTATATGTTTAATTGTCTCCTGTTATAAAAGCCAACTCCAGATGAGTCACCTAATTCAGAGTGTTGCATTTAGAAATCCTTAGAAACAATAATGTAATACCTAGAAATAAATCAAACTACCATTTAGCTCAACTAGATAGAGCAGATGATTAAATATTGGACCTAAAACGGGGCAATTGGAGCATAAGATCTTGTATAAGACGCCCACACTAACCCCCATGAAGCTGGTTACTCTACTAATTATCTAAGTTATATCTTATGAACTACACAAATGTCTTATACTTAGTATGTAAAAACGAAAAACATTAAAATATAAGAGCCGTCTACATAGATAGATATCTATAACACTTGAAACAAACTATTATTTGTCCCTTGGAAGTATGAACCAAGTAGAAAAGCATTTGGGGAAGGAATTGCTGCTAGTTATGATATTTCCCAAATAAATTGAGATTAAAAATGGGATTAGTCCAGGAGGAATGCAACCCCGATAAACTCTGGTGCAATACCATAGCGCACCTTGATTTTTCCGTGTACGCATAGAAAGAGTAGAGGTAGAAAAACTTTGCGATTACCGTTTGAAAGAGCGTTCAAAATGAGAGAAAATAAGTGACAAACATCTGCACTCTCAGTGCAAAAATTAACCGTTATGTTTCATTTTCGTTTTGTGAGTGGTGCACTACTATAGCCGCACAATCTAATTTATTATTCTGTGTTTTCTGGCGGCGATTTTATTTGAGTACACTTCGTTGAGTAACTTTTTGTAATAAATTTGTAAATATGCCAAGTGGGCCAGCGCTGTCAGATGTCGAGAAAGGCCAAATTTTGGCGCTCAAAAGTGAGAATTGCTTATTTCGTGAAATTGTCTGAAAAATTGGACGATCCGACGAAGTTGTGCGAAATATTTGTAAAAACCGAAATGAATAGGAAAAAAAAAACACGGAGGACGTAAGCCGAAGATAAATCAGCGTGACCAGCGCCGATTATTGAGTGCTGCAAGTAATTCATTAAAGAACTCTAATGAATTAGAGGCTGAATGTGGCCTAAAAGTGTCTCGGTGGACCGTTGCACGGGCTTTTAAGAAGTCTGAAAACATAGTGCGACAAAAATTGAAGGTGGCAACAAGGTTACTGGACCACCATAAGGAAGCCCGGGTGAAATTCGCCAGAGATAACATGGGAACTGACTGGACAAAAGTAAGCACTTTTTATAAAGCAATGCAAATATTAATTTATCTTTCTAGATCATTTTCTCGGATGAGAAAAAGTTTATTTTGGACGGTCCTGATAGGTTTTCGCACTATTAGAGGGATTTGAGGAAGGAACTCCTATACTTTTCTTTAAGAGAAATTTTGGAGGAGGATCATTGATGGTTTGGGCTGCGTTCTGCGAGTCTGGATGCTTGGAGCTGGCATTTCCAAGCACTCATATCAACTCAAGGCAGTACGAGGACATTTTTCAAATGAATTTATTGCCTTTTCTTCGCGGTCGAAAGCGTCTAAAGCTCATTTTCCAAAAGGACAACGCATAAGTGCACGGATTGAATGCAATAATGTTCGGTTTTTGGAGTGGCCCGCGTGCTCCACGGACATGAATCCGATAGAAAACCATGGAGCGCTGCTGGTCCGAAGGATTTTTGCTCAAAGACTTAAGTACAAAAGTACTAAGGACCTCAAATTGGCAATAATTAATGCATGAAAAGAACTGTCCCTTAGTGATTTAAAATACCTCGTAGACAGTATGCCGAATAGGATCCATGAGTTCAATTAGTGTTAAAGGAGGTTACACTCTTATTAAAGTGAATAAAAACATATTAATAAGTTAACATTTTTCTATAGTTTATTTAATTTAGTGAAGTGCGGCTATAGTAGTGCACCACTCACAAAACGAAAATGAAACAACGGTTAATTTTTGCACTGAGAGTGTTAATGTTTGTCACTTATTTTCTCTCATTTTGAACGCTCTTTCAAACGGTAATCGCAAAGTTTTTCTACCTCTACTCTTTCTATGCGTACACTGAAAAATCAAGGTGCGCCTATAGTATTGCACCAGAGTTTATGCTGACAATCTAAGTTGATATATGCGTACAGGATTGTCTGTCTCACTTGTGTCGCCGCTCACCGCCTTTTCAAAGCTGCTCAAAGGACTCAACCACGCATTCGTTGTTGTTTGACGCAAAGGAATAGCTGGCGCGTATAAGGGGCAAGCCCCCCATAAGCCTACATAAAGCAACAACAAATTCATATGCGTGCTACCCTCTCTTTCTTTCTGAGCTAAGGTTTTGTTGTTGGAGCGTTTAGACTTGCCATAACAACATCATATGTGACTCTCTTCTCTCTCTCTCCTTTGTCTGTGGCAAATTAAAAAGCCACAACAATTTTTGCTTGTGGGTAGTCAGCGCTCGCCCCGCTCCTGGTAGCCGATGGCTTTTCGCTATTCACGGCGGCACACACAAACAAAAATCAGGTTTTATTTGGTGTTTAGATATGGATTCCTCTGAAACCCGTTTTAAATTGGGGTTTAGAGAAAAAAATCCAATTTTCCTCCCAATCAAAATACTAGCTTTTGTGCAATTTCTTGTTGAAAATGGAAGTGAATTTCGGACCAAGCGGACGGTTTACTGCAGGGAATGTCTGCCACATGTTCGGGCTCGAAACTGCTTTAATTCGAACCTCAATTGAAGGCTTTTGTTTCTCACTAAATAAAACATAATTTTACTTAATGTTACTTAAATAACCTCCGAATTGGTTTGACTTGTGACTTCCAACCTCTTGGGTCTTCCCCTGCTGACAATTTGTTCTTCATGACAGTTAAAACGAGCTTTAAAAAACACTATTTTTGTAAACTTTTGATATATATTTATTATTTATTAATGACTAAAAAATTGCAAAATGTGAAATCCTTCAAGGCCGAAGATACGTGATGGAATAAATATAATATATATAGAATGCCTCGTCACGAGGAGAAGGAAGCGAAACGTATACAAAACAAAACACAAGATACATTTATGAACATTTTTTTGGAAATTGACTTTTGTTTGCATCTTTGTTACTCCACATAGGCAATGCCTTGGGCCACAATCGACTCCTTAATGGGATCTGGATCAGTGCCAAGCCTATAGCCCACAATGCAGGTGACATCCACCGGATTGCCTGTGGGATTGAGCAGTAGTAAAACCTGATTGATGGGCGTGGCAGGTCGGAAGGGCTTATGTGGTGGCATGGCATTACACGTCGGCGGTAGCAAACGCACCTTACAGGGCTGGAATATGAAGGAAAAGACAAATCATGTTATCAGAAAGAATTTGTAGATTGGTTCGGGGATATTAAAAAATAACTGGCAAAAGGTTGAGAAGGAAAGAGAGAAACATTAGCGTTTGAATTTAAGCGAAATAGAAGAGGAGGGAAGATGTTGATGAAAAGCGACAAAAAAAACTGAAGAAACGAAAGTTGCGGCACATCATAAGTCCTGCTTACCTTCTTAACACTCGCCTCGAACTGGAAATCCTTGACAGGCTGACGGCTTTTGTTCTGGGCTGATATCACAATTACCGACACATGTTGGCTGGGCCGATCTTCGGTAAAGTTCAAACTCAACTGCATGTCATCATCGTCGAGCACCACACGCTGTTCGCCGGTGGCCACTATGTTATCCAGCTCCAGGCTTATCTCGCTGAGATGTTTGAAGCTGGGCAGAGGCGGCGGAGCCGATGTAGTAACTGTCGATTCCAGCTCATGCTGCTGAACCTCCTCCTCCTCCTTCTTGACAGCTGCTGCTGGCGGCGCTGGTTTATCGCTAAGCAAAGGAACATCATCTTGACTGTTGTCCTGTGGAGGAGGACTCTCTTCGGTCGGTTTTACTTGCATTCTTTCGCGTGCCAAATCATTAAGTGTCAACTTCTCAGGATCACGTTTGAAGCTAGCCATACGCTCTTGTGCGGGCGGTAGAATTTGCTGAAACAATTCCTCGCTCAACATATCAATTTGGGGCATTTTTCTGGCCGTCCCTGGTTTTTTGGGAGCTTCGCCGCCATTGGCCAACATCGCTGGATCGCTGCCACGGCGCTGACTAAGGATTTGGGGCTCAAGCAGAGCACTGCCCATACCAGGCTGAATGGAAGCGTCTGATTGATTTTCGCTCTCAGCCAGAGCACTGCTAAAGATGTCGCTGAGATCGGCCAAAGGATTGGGTGCAGCGGCAGATGGTTTAGCTGGAGCTTCTGTGGGTCCACCTTCGCCCGCACCACTTACAAGTAGATCACCTAGCAATTCATTAAGTAGCAGGGCATTGTGGGAGGAGCTAGTGGTGGCGGTCGATGTAGCAGGAGCCGGAGCCGGAGCCGAAGCCCTTGTTTTGATAGGCGAAGGCACCAATTGCTTATAGCGCTGCATGGTCACTAGCAGAGCTTCATTGGCATCCAGAGTATCCGCTGAAGGTATAACAAATTTAAATATTCATTAATCCCCACTTGGTTAGAGTATGAAATGAGGCTCACCTATTAGCTGGGGATCCGAGTCATCTAGCAGCTGCGGCAAATGCTGAAAGATGGGCTTATGCTTTTTACAGCTGTTGTACAGCTCATGAATGGTCTCGTTTACATCCTGATTCGCTGGATCGTAGGTGTCCAGCATTTGATTGAGTAACGCCATTGTTTCCTGAACTTCGCTTAGGACCAAACGATGTTGCGCCATCAAATCGTTGCGACGCGCCTCCTGAGCCATACGATATTGCAGCAACAGATTGGCTCGTTTGAAATTCTCCGGATTATTGCTCTTAATAAGCTTGGCAAACATGGCCTCATCGATGGTGCCCAGCACACTTTCTCGCTTTGCCACCGCCGCCGCTGTCTGGTCATGTTCAATGTCCCCCTCTTTCCTCAACATGTCGTAGGCATCACGGATTTTCTGACGCTGTGGGAATTCGGTGGTCCACAGCAGCAAACACTCCATGATTCTTTGCTTCACCTCATGCGGGGTTTCGGCTCCTTTGTACTTTTTGGAGACCAAACGTATCAGCTCGTTGAGAAAACGAAATTTGGCTGCTTCGTCTTGAAATTCATCACCACATTGGGTCATGCACTCCTCGAGAAGCTACGAGGGGTGAGAAAATAAAAATAATATAATACAGATGTGATCTATATTTGTGCCCCCAGACGGGGGGCCCAACAGCGCAATCGCCCCTGGCAAAACGCAATCACGAAGTGCGTGTGTGTGTGTGTATGTTGTATGCACTCACCCCTATGGCTCGAGTTGCTTCGGTCACGTTAGTGGAACGCACTTTGGCCAC
Organism: Lordiphosa stackelbergi; assembly: GCA_018904235.1. NCBI lineage: Eukaryota > Metazoa > Arthropoda > Insecta > Diptera > Drosophilidae > Lordiphosa > Lordiphosa stackelbergi. The sequence continues at coordinate 351,552 of JAEIFU010000008.1, forward strand.
AATCATCTCCTGAGCCTTGTGCACCAGCTGGCCATTGCTACGCACCACAATGCAAAACATTTGCACACCCAACTCGTCCACCCTTTCTTTAGCCGGATTGGTGGCACGATCTGGTCCAAAAGCAGATAACGCATAAAACAGCTGTGTAACCTGATCCAGACGTATTGCACACTCACCCAGCATTTCTTCCATAATGCTCTCATCGGTTGTCATTTTGCGTATGAGCTTAGTTAGCGGTTTAAAAACAATAGAAAAATATTTATAAATTTTGCGGTGATTTTCGCACCAACAAACATGTTGTTGTTGTTGCCTAGAGATGAGAGGCAATCGATAATAAAACTGCCGCTGTTTTATTAGGGATGAGCAACAAAATAAAAAAAGTTGTGACTGGTCACGATTGAAATACTGAACCGATATATTCCAATCCGAAATATAAATAAAACATCTTTATGCACACCTGCCCTAAACCCACTAATATTGTGAATAATTCATAATTGCATATCTAAAACAAATTGACAATTTAAACGGTCTCTTAGTGCAATACAACCAATAAAGAATATTTTTAAATCATGGGATACAGCAATTCTTAACTACACTAAAGTTTATTAAAGAACTTTAAAAATAGTTGATAATATATAATTGGTTATTTTCCCTTAATTTAACTGCTACTGTGTCTTTTATATATTATTTATTTTATATTTTACAGTCACTGCTACTTCGATAACGATAATTCCATTTGTGTCCCCTTATCAACCCTGAGTTACCGAAAATGCAACCCTGCCTGAACAAACGGAAATAAGAAATTCTAGCATTGTCGAACACTGCTGTAACATGTTCTTTTTCAGGCGTTCGCCTTTGCGCTGACATCGTATCTCCGATTGCTTCTGTGAGAAAATGTAAGAAATTATTAAATAAAAATCAAGTGCATATGCGCCAATGGCTTAATAAAAGTGCAGTAAAAATTGGGCAACAAAGCCGCAAAGAAATTGCAATAAAAGCATCTCGAAATGTAGTAAATACCAAAAACAATGAGGTTAAACACGAAGCGGAGAAAATATTTTTTTTTTGTTGTTTGTGTTTTACACGTGTTTTTGTATGTCCACAACTAAAACTATGGCTATGATCTTTGACATTGTTGTGGTATTCAATTGGACTACAATAAACTGCCATGATTTGCTATTCCTCTTAAGGCTATCGTCTCAAAGATATTGACCTTAATAAAGCAAAAAATCAACAAGAACAACAACAGAAAAACCACCCCGCCAACAACCAAGTGACAAGCGCGAGGCTAACTCTCTCTCCTTTCCTCTTCCCTTGCAGCATGGCCGAAGTAGCTGAAAACGTGGTGGAGAACTTCGAGGAGCCGGCAGCCCCCTTGGAGACAGAGAGTGCCGAAACCATTCTGGAGACAAATGCTGTGGCCACCACTGAGCTGCCCGAGATCAAGCTGTTCGGACGCTGGTCTTGCGATGATGTCACCGTCAATGATATCTCCCTGCAGGATTACATTTCGGTTAAGGAGAAGTTTGCCCGCTACCTGCCCCATTCAGCGGGTCGTTATGCCGCCAAGCGTTTCCGCAAGGCCCAGTGCCCCATTGTGGAGCGTCTGACCTGCTCGCTGATGATGAAGGGACGCAACAATGGCAAGAAGCTGATGGCCTGTCGCATTGTCAAGCACTCATTCGAGATCATTCATCTGTTGACCGGAGAGAACCCTCTGCAGGTGAATATGACTAAAAAGAGAGAATTTTAATAGCAGTCTCCCTCCGACCGTCTCAAGCTAAACTGTGTTTTGGGATTGTTAGCCACCCAAACATCAGGTAGATTGCAGACGCAGATTAATAAAGAGTTTTAACATCCTAGTGCCTGAAGATACAAATAATGAAAACCACTTCCTGCTCTCTTGGAACTTAAAACTACAAATTAGCCATCTCCAGTCCAACTCAATGCCAGGGATTTGTGTTTTGTTGAAGCCACTGAGCATCTTCTTTACGAATGGACTTAGATTAAACCAGAGGGTTTTAATATCCTAGTGCCTGAAGATTAAAAAGACCTCTTCCCGCTCTCTTGGAACTTAAAACCACATTTTTATAGTGGGGAAATATGTCAGTCCACCTCAATGCATGCCAAGGGGCTATATCTCTGCCCGAGCTATGCATCTTCTTTACGAATGGACTTAGATTAAACCAGAGGGTTTTAATATCCTAGTGCCTGAAGATTTAAAAGACCTCTTCCCGCTCTCTTGGAAGTTAAAACCACATTTTTATAGTGGGGAAATATGGGTATGTCAGTCCACCTCAATGCATGCCAAGGGGCTATATCTCTGCCCGAGCTATGCATCTTCTTTACGAATGGACTTAGATTAAACCAGAGGGTTTTAATATCCTAGTGCCTGAAGATTAAAAAGACCTCTTCCCGCTCTCTTGGAACTTAAAACCACATTTTTATAGTGGGGAAATATGGGTATGTCAGTCCACCTCAATGCATGCCAAGGGGCTATATCTCTGCCCGAGCTATGCATCTTCTTTACGAATGGACTTAGATTAAACCAGAGGGTTTTAATATCCTAGTGCCTGAAGAATCTACTAGAAACCCTCTTCCTGCTCTCTTGGAACTTAAAACCACATTTTTATAGCAAATCAGTCCACCTTAAGCTCAGGGTTCCTGCTTTGGTTGTAGCCACTTACGAATAGACTTTGATCAAACCTTGCGGCTTTAATATCCTATTGACAGAAAATGCTCTGTTGGAACTTAAAATCTAATTTTTATAGTATGGGAAATAAAATCTAGTTGTGTCATTGGATAAATTCTCTGTCTGAGCTGTTCATCTTCCTTACAAAACGACTTCAATTAAACCTTAAAACCATATTTTCAAGCTCTCTGCTACCTCAAAAGCATATTTCAAATAAAAGTTGGCAAGCACAACCAAAATTCATAAATGAATGAATTTAGTTTCTGTTAAAGACTGCAAGACGGATAAAGATTACACATTTTGAGGAAAATAGGTTGTCTGTATAGTACTTTCAATGGTCCATCATCCGTCGGATTTTGTTGATTGTCCTTTCTGTATAAAAAACTGTCTGGAGATACTTAAGAGTAGAACCTAGTATGAAGCGTTCATGTCCATAACTAAAACTATAGCAATGATTTCTCCTACATTGGTGTGGTATTCAAATGGACTACACTAAACTGCCATGATTAACTATTCCTCTTAAGGATATCGTCTTAAAGATATAAAAACCTTAATAAAGTTCAAAAATCAACAAATTATGCAAAACAATTACGAAACCAAGTCCAACTCTATGCCAGGCGGTTTCATATGAAACTTATACCGCACATGAGCATCTCTAAAAATGGACTAAAATGAAATGATTTAATATCCTAGTGCCCGAAGATCAACAAACTTCTTCCTGCTCTCTTGGAACTTAAATCAACATTTTTGTTTAATCATTAATTGTTAAGCTTTAATACGTTTATTGAAATCTCTGAAATTCATTGAATTTTTTCTATTTATTTGTAGATCTTGGTGAGCGCCATCATCAATTCCGGACCACGTGAAGATTCCACACGTATTGGTCGTGCTGGTACTGTGCGTCGTCAGGCTGTGGATGTGTCGCCCTTGCGACGCGTTAATCAGGCAAGTCTTCAAAATGGAGTTGAATATTGATGGCCAGCAACGATGGCTGGTAGTTCGCCTGAGACTACTGGCTTATAACGCTTTGGCTATAACAAAATTCTATCATATCCGTAGCGTCAGAATGTGTAAATTGCCGACATTGGGCGTATGAACTGAAGAGATAAAATATTAGATTTAACAAAATTATTCAAGTTTAATATTAATTTGTAAATTCTTTTATATACAGGCCATCTGGCTGCTGTGCACTGGAGCTCGTGAGGCTGCCTTCAGAAACATCAAGACCATTGCTGAGTGCTTGGCCGATGAGCTGATCAATGCTGCCAAGGTAAGCTAATTACTTTCGTTCGGGTCTAGTTTAGCCTGCCAAGCTCTTCAATAAGTCCAGTCTAATTCTATCTTATGACTTTTCCTAGTAAGATAGACTCGCTTTTGGACTAGAATGAATTTGTAAAAAATCTTTTATTATCCTTGTGCTGTGGCGTCTATCATAACCTTGGCCCTGCACACGAGAAACGTAAAAGAACAAATTGACAAACTCTGGGCCACTTCAGTGTAGTAACCCCGGGCATAGATTAAGTTATTGGATGGGTAAGAATGTTTTATCGGATTTTTATATTGTATTTTAGTCGAAGTCAGCAGACAAAGATTGTATGCAGTCAAGTAATCATATATAGAATCCATAGTTGTAGCTGAAAGCGAAAGATCTTTAGTTAATATAACATTTTCACAACCAAAGGAGCTTCACCATTTTGTGGAAGTCCAGGAGGAGTTTGATAATTTGCTAAAATTTTGATGCTTCGGAAGTAGATTCAATAACATTGCAGAAATTTGCCTACGAGCAACGTCTGGCTTTCCGCATGGATAGGAGCTTCGACTTTAGAATCCGACATGACTTTCTTGTGCCAATGCAATACTTTAATGCAGGGGTGCCCAGAATGTGCTTACGGCCGCGTGGAATCAAATACAAAAGCAAGAACAACTACAAGAAATAGAAAGAGACACCAAGCTTTTGTTTGCGTGAGTGTGTATGCCGCCGTGACTAGTGAAAAGCGTTCGGCCAATGTGAGCGAAACGAGCGCTGACTAAGCATTAGCAAAATTGTTGTTGCTTTTTAATTTTGCCAGAGACGTAGGAGAGAGAAAAGAGATTCACTTATGATGTTGTTGTTGTAGGTCTGCATGAACCAACAACAAAGCCTTAGCTCCGAAAGAAAGAGAGGAGAATGAAAAAGACTACATTCTTAGGGGTCTATTTCAGTGCCTAACTCTTCTATAAGTCCAGTCTAATTCTATCTTATGGCTTTTTCTAATAAAATAGACTCGCTTTTGGACAAGAATAAATTTTAAAATTCTTTTATTATCCTTGTGCTGTGGCGTCTATCATAACCCTGCACACGAGAAACGTAGAAGAACAAATTGAAAAGTTTTAAGGGTGAATCCTAATCAGCTAATCGTTCCTTTTTAGTCCAGTCTAATTCTATCTTATGTTTTTTCCTAATAAGGTAGACTCGCTTTTGGACTAGAGCAAATCTTTTATTATCCTTGTGCTGTGGCGTTAACTTAATTCCTGGCCCTGCACACGAGAAACGTAGAAGAACAGTATTGCCTAACTTTGGTCTTATTTATAGTTCTTTGTTTTAAGTAGGTCCATTCATGAACCAAATCGATCGAGGTTTCGCGGTTTTGATAGTAAAGTTATTTTAAGGTCCAGTCTAATTCTACCTTATACTTTTCCTAATAAGGTAGACTCGCTTTTGGACTAGAACAAATTAATCTTTTATTATCCTTGTGCTGTGGCGTTAACTTAATTCCTGGTCCTGCACACGAGAAACGTAGAAGAACAAAGCAATTGATGAAGGTTTTCTAAATAATTTATTTTTTGATTGATTTAATAATAATCGTTTTCCCTCTCTTCCTTTTCAGGGTTCCTCCAACTCGTACGCCATCAAGAAGAAGGATGAATTGGAGCGTGTGGCCAAGTCCAACCGTTAAAGAACACAATACAAACAAGTTTTATTTATGTGGTGTGTTTTTTATACAGCAAACAACATAGTGTATGCACTACACTACACAAATATGATTAAAAACATGAGAAAAATCCAATCAATAAAACAAATGTAAAAAAAAAAACATAATAGACTTAACCCACCCTTTTTTTTAATAGTTTTTAGTTGCAAACAAAACAAAAATAAAATAATGTAGCACTCAAACGAAGCTGTGAAGCTGTGTGAATTTTGAAAAGCAAATTGCATTCAACTAGCTAAAGCCTGAAAAAAGACAAATCCTCAAATTAGGTGTCTTCCGGAATTTACGTCTGACGTTTTTGAGAAACATTTAAAATTAAATCTGAAGTGGAAGAACAATGCTAAGTTTCATTTCCCCAAATGGCTACCTATGGATTCAGCGAGATTGATTGATGAAGTTGTCCGTTTAAGCAGGAATTCGGCACTAACATGCAGATTTGTATTGAAGGAATAGCAATCTTCTATCGGCCTGTTTCCGTTTTCGATTTCGATAAAATCATGCGGAATCGGAATTGCTAAATGTTCTCGCTTCCAAAAACCGACTGTGTTCTTGACTTTTAGCTTCAAAATCCCAATTACCTTCAATCGGGATCGACTAAGGATTTAGAATGGCAAAAGATTCGACCGAATTCTTTAATCGTTTCTTAGAAATCAAAACTCTTATCAATTCCGATTAGTCGGATTCGGAAACGGGAACAGGCCTGTATATGTTTACGTACGTGGGGCAAAGAAGGCTAAGAGCAGAAAGCGAACATGCAAAAACAGAACTTAAGTGAGAAAACGCCAAATATATACATACTTTCGTTACTGCAGCTCTGAATATAGATTGGCTTAGGTAGCAGCTCTGAATATAGCGGTGACAAAATTGTCGGTAACTACGGAAATTTAAAAAAAAATACCTCAGAACTGAAACTGTACCGGTACAATGTTTAGGTTCTTTTCGGTTCTGAAAATATCGGTTCCGGTTCTGGGTTTTAAGCGATGTTTTCGGTATAGTTGGTTCCTGGTTTAAATTGTTTGTGTACAATTTTGCCTCCCCACAATTAGCTCGACTTAGAACGATCTTGTAGACATCGAAGCCTTCTTTCTTTAATAGAAATTTTAGTGTTTTTATTTGAGAAGAAAATGAACAATAAATTAAAATTAAATTTTTGGCCGCAAATTCATTTGGACATATAGTAGTTAACTGAATATTCTAGGAACTTGATTGTAACAAAGTAAGATTACTTTCAGTATCTAATACAACATATTTGTGTACTCTGAGTTGTTAAGGAACTGGCTGTACATATGGTAGTTAACTGAATATTCTAGGAACTTGATTGTAACAAAGTAAGATTACTTTCAGTATCTAATACAACATATTTGTGTACTCTGAGTTGTTAAGGAACTGTCTGTACTCTCGGCTCGAGGTATTGTGATTTTCTTCTCCTTTTCTTTCTAGTCCATGTCTAAGCTATTACATCGTCGTCGCTTGCTCGGCGGTTGGGTGCCTAGATCCTTTTCATCATAGCGATCCAAATAATGAAAGAGCCAGCGAGCAAACTCATTCATATATGCATCCACTTTAGATATGACATTCAAATTGGATACCACTGGAGGCGGCCTTTCACTGGCTCCGCATATATGCTGCACAAAATGCTCACAATGAAAGATGGCTACCGTGACATCTGGTTCGAGTACATCCAAACGCATTGCCAGTTTTGCAAATGATTCGGCAAATTGCTTCAACACAATGTACGTTTTGCTACTGAAAACGGCTGCACAAAAAAAGAAGAGATCAATAGAAAGAGAGACAGAGATAGACTGACTGGTGGGATAGCTTACTTGGTCGCTCTTTGCGCGAGATCACGTAATATTTTTGAAGTAAATGTTCAGCTGCATCGCTAAAGTTGACTTTGCGCTCGTGTAGCAAAGTGAGCATCTGACGCATGTCCTCATCGTTTATATTAAGCGCGTCCTGAGTGGGCTTGGATGTATGTTCGCCATACTGCCGCAGCACGTAGTTCCACAAGACATCGCTGGGTTCTTGATCGCCCATATAAATGGGTAGGCCAAAAATGCTTAAGAAAGGGAGAGCGAGAAAGAGACATAAATAACAAATACCCGAGGCAGCCGACAGTTAAAGCTGAACTTACGGGCAAAACTTGGCAAATGATACCGTCTGATTGCTGGAATGCTCAGGCTGCCAATATGTCCAAATGGCCGCCTCCAGTGGTTGCTCGCTTTGCAATTGTGGCACAGGCACTGTACCCATCTCAATGCATTTCTCCAGCTCGTCGCTATGCTCGCGCGACAGACGCGTCCAATCGCCAACATAGTAGACACCCTGTTGGGCCATCAATAGGGGACTGGCCACCACCCAAGGGAAGCGTGCCGGCAGTGCTGTGTGCGTCAAATGCAGTCCACTACCCTCATGGGGTCCCACAAAACGTGGGGCCAACTGAGCTACACTGGTTAGCAAACGGTTGGCCATATAGCTGTCGGAACATATGACACACAGGGCAATGGGTGCGCGCATTTCATCCAGCTCCATGGAGGCCAGACTGGCTAGCAGCGCCATTTTCAGATAGACATAACACTCCATGGGCACACAATCCTCACCCAGTTGTGCGCTCAATGTATATACAAAGGCATAGTCCGAATTGCGCGAGCATATTAAGCGATATAGATTCAGTATGCTGCGCGGCATCAAGCTGAGATCGGCCTCGGATTTGGCGTTGGTCAAGCCGCGTCCAAAAAGCAAGTGACGTGGCTGCGGGGGATGAGACTGGGAAGGCGCATCCGAATCGGAGAAGTAATCAGTGCTGTCGAGGTCCTCCACGTCTTCCCCGTCGACTCGATCGACCGCCTCGTCCGGGTTCTGGGACTGGGGCGGGGACTCGTCCAGTTCGGTATCCTGCAGAACACGGCTGAATAGAAGATCTTGGTGGGAAAAGCTCAAATCGCTCGCCCCTTCCTCCGCGTCCTCCTCTGATGGGCCGTATATAGTTGAAGGTAGGCTGTGCAGGCTGGGGCTTTGCTCTACCGTATCCGTGTGGTGGGGGGTTGTATGGATTGTGCCCACTCCAGTGCTCGGTAGGCTGGCGAGCCGAAAAACCGACTGGCTGACTTGGCTATTTTGCTGCTGCAGCGGCAGGGACACTTGTGTGGGAGTCCAAATGAGATTGTGAGCATTTAGTGGAGCTGGGGCAGCCACGGGCGGGTCTGGTGGTACTTGATTTGGTCCAACAGGCGCACTGTAGGAATAAAAGGGCAGCATATTCGGTGTGGGCAGCAGTGCTTGTGCCTGATGTGGGATAAGTCCATAGTTGGGATTCTGCTCCGGCTCAGGCTCGGGAACCACCAGCTCGAAGAGAGAGTCCGGGCGGAGAGAGCGCGCGAAACGCTGGTGACGACGTCGACTCTGTGAGGCACATTAAATTAGAAATCGGTTTTAATATTAATTTGGCTTCATCACATACCGTTATCTTGTTATTGTATGGAATCACTGCTGTAGGCTGTCGCGGTGCTGGTGGTGCTCGTGTCTGGGGATAAAATTCCGCCGCCTCATGATTCAGAGGCTTCGCTGCGCGCTTTTTAATGGGTTGAAATTCCAAAGCATTTGAATTGAGACGACTCCGTGAGGCTATGTCTTTCTGCAAAGGCACAGAAGGAGCTGGCACAGGAGGAGCTGGCACAGCAGCCGCAGGCTGCAGCTGCCTGATATTGGTCAAGCTTCTGGGTAAGGGTTTCTGTGAGCTTAATATGGTCAGCGGCTGCTGACTCGGCTGACTCAAGATACGAGAATGTCGTTGACTGCGACGATTACGTCGTCGGGGGCCAGCTGGAGCTGGACCCAGGTTAGGAGTGCCATCACCACCTCCATCATGTACCAACGGCGCTGGCGGAGGCATTTTCAATTGATCCTCCTGGTTCTGTGCGTCAGAGCCACCACTGACTGGACCAGCAACAGAGGCTTTAGTTTGAGACTGGAGTTGTAGCTGCTTCTTGTTGCTCTCCTTGGCCTGACTTTCTCCACGCACAGATTTCAGCCATTCGCCCACCGCCAACTGTTTGGTGTTCGTTGAAGGACGCACTGCATCTGGCAGAAAATTTCCCAAAACTGGTGTACTAATCTGTGGTCCACGTCGTCGTATACGTTGCGGTGGCGAATCAGTTCCCGCTACTGCTACTGCTGTTGGTGGTGCTCTTCCTTCTTGGGATTTCAGTTTTTTGGGTCGTTGCCCGCCTATGGCGGGAAATTCTTCCACATTGGGAGCATAATTCAGAGTCTGAGGCTCATCACTGGCATGGGTACCCCAGACATTTGTGACCAGCAGGGATGAAGGTGCAGCACCTACTGTAGGTGGAGCTGAGGCTGTAACACCAGCAGTTAAAAGCTCCTGACTAACCGAAGGTTGGGAACTTTGGTTGATGCTGGTGGTGGAGGTCATGATGGGCGTAACATTACTGGCACAACTGGGTGAGCTAACAACACCACAACCTGATCCGGTATGAGGTGTGCTGGAATAAGGAAATTTGCAAATTTATGAATAAGGAAGGAAGGACCATAGAGTAATGGACATACAAATAGCACAAACAAACCAGGCTATATGTCCCAAGCAGGGCATAATACCGGAACCGAAACCGGAACCGTTAACCGAAATAAACCGTTTCAAATCGCGTACCGGAACCGGAATCGAAACAAATTTTTTGTTGGGAACCGTAAACCGTTTACCATTATTATTGGAACCGATATAACCGGAACGAAACCGAATCGTTGGTACCGGTACGGTTTCGGTTTTTTTACCTTTGCTGAGCGCATCGCAGTTTTAGTCAGACGTTTGTAATGCAAAAAAACAATCATAACTCGTCCTTTACACGATGCCATATTTTCTTGCAACTTTTTTTAGGAGTCATAAAATTTAACCACTCCTATGTAAAATGACACTTGCAAGAAACTCTCATTGAAAGGGCCCTTAACTTACTATGACTGATTGGTTTTTGGCAGCAAACTAAAATATTTGCATACATATGGCTAAAAAATTACTAAGAAAACGCAGAATCCAAGGAGTACTTCAAAGGAGAAGGTTAATGAGAGTCTTAGCCAAGGAGCTCAACTCACCGCGACTCTAGCAGAACACCATCCACACCAAATTTCCACATTTTCTCATTATCATCAATCTTATACATTAAAACACTTATACATCCTCGATAGGGCTAAAGACACTGCCAAGTACTCTTAAACCTAATACTTCACACTAGTATAAGAGGCCAAAAACGGTAGCATAAGGCTAGTTAATAAATAATTCGAAATAGAAAAGCTAGAGAAGTCCTTTTTAAAAACAATCCTTTTTTATGTGGCATATTTTTGGACACTAGGTATAACGTAACGCTAAGTACTGAGCAAAAAATACTTGTATCGATCTTTTACTAAATATTTCTAAAAAAAAATTCCGTCGTTTGCTGATCAATCACTCCGGAATGATGAATGCAGTTCAAATTATGGTTCATCTGATTGCGCCGACAAAGTTAAGGCATATATGATTTTGCAGGAAAAGATTCTTGGTAATAGTAATACATCAATTGTGTCAACAAATAAGCTACTGGATTCCACTAACACTTTTCTCGCACTTAAACGTGTTCGAAACCATGAAAACATTCTTAACTGGTGGTCAGAATCCTCCACAAAGTTCCCAGTATTGTATGAGATTTCAAAAGTTGTTTTTTCTGTTCCTGCTACGCAGCTTAGCAGGAGCGCCTATTCTCTGGCGTAAAATTTATAATAAATCCGCTAAGAAGTTGCATGGACTCAACCACATTGACTGCAATTATGTTACTGGGAGCAAATTACAAGAATTCTATATAGTGGACGTATAAAATTCGAAAACTAATAATACATAATATAATATTTATAAGCATATAATGCAATCATTAGATCATACATGTTTACATGTTTACTACGTAAAGAAATACGAAATATGAATTCTATATAATTTTACTTTAAATGTAAAACCATTCATTTTTTGTTGAAGTTGAAATGATTTAGATTTATCTCAGAAGTCAATTTTTTCAGTATTAAAATAAGTATTACTTATATCGGTACGTACCGGTATACCGAAACAAAAATCCGGGTACCGTATCGAAACCGAAAACCGAAATTAAATGAAAACCGAAATAGAACCTTTAACCGAAACATTCATTTCGGGACGTACCGGTACCGAAACCGGAACCGAAATTCGTTTCGGGATTAAGCCCTGGTCCCAAGTTTGTTACAGCTTGTCCAGAGCCACACCAGAGATATGGCAGTTGTTTTTCCCGGGTCAAACTCTGTCAGCCTCTACAACAAGCTTTGTGCTGTTCAAATGTCCATAGATGTCTAGTCTACTTACGCATCGCTTATAGTTTCAATGGTTTCGACTGGCGATGAAGATTGATCTGTTGCCAGCTGCTGCTGCTGCTGTGGTGGCGATGTCTCGCCTCTTAAAAAATCATTCAACTGCACCGCATTGCGACGACGACGCGCTGTTGATTTGCCGCCGTCTACGATCTTTTTAGGTGGCATGCCTCAAACTGATATGTATTCGATGTGCTTGAGAATTGACCAGTGATCAGATAGCTGGCTCCCAACTTTAGGTCGCAATCGTAGGTGTGAGCTTAAAAAGGCATGGAAAGTTTAACCTATTGAATTCGAGAACCTTCTGTCATTGAAAACTCACCTCTAGCACGCACTAAAATGGGTCGATGTACACAATTCGGGATACGTGGAGTCTCAGCACTGGAACTAGGTAAAATGGCCACCAAGCGATAATTTTCAGTTACCCGCAACTTTTGGTATTCGCTCATGGGTCGCGAACAGCTAGCGCATAAAGGAGCTGCAAGCAAAACGAGAGAGAGAAAGAGGGAGGGAGACCAATTATCTAAGAACGTCAGAAGGTAGTCCTGCAGAGAGTTTAAAAATATATTTGTAAAACTTCTGACAGTTTAGGCAAAGAGAAGTAAATGTTGGATTAGTCACTTGGTGATTACAAATTTCAAGCAACACCCAAACACTTTTTTATACCCTGTTCTCATTAAAAATGGGAAAAAGGGGATTATGAAGTTGTGCAAATGTATGTAACAGCAAGAAGGAAGCACCTCCGACCCCATAAAGTAAATATATATTCTTGATCAGCATCAACAGCCGAGTCGATTAAGCCATGTCCGTCTGTCTGTCTGTATAAACGCGTCGATCTCAGAGACTGTAACAGTAGAGCCACAATTTTTGGATGTAGGTGTATACTGTACCCACATCGAGTTTGTTTTAGATTTGGAAAATTCCTCCTCCGTCACCTTTTATCAGCAAAAACCGTCTTTCTCTCTCTGTATAAACGCGTGGATCTCACAGACTTACGGATGACACATTTTTGTGTTTGAAGGTGTATACTGTACCCACACGAGTTGGTTTCAGATTTGGAAAATTCCACCTCCTCCGGGTTTTAGCTGAGAAAAACTGTCTCTCTCTCTTCTAAGCGTTGATCTCAGAGACTCTCAAGAGCACGGTTTTGGGTATATAGTGTATATCGTCCCAAAGCAGATTTGCTGAAGTTTGGCGAAGTCCTCCTCCTACTCCTTGTAAGACAAGCTTATTTAAAATTGTATCAAAAGTTTGACCTACAGATCGAATAGGCTTTGCCTTTCTCTTGTTTTTTTTTGTAGCAAGGTTTAAGATGCAGGGGCTGTGGGATTTCTGGGACGAAGAGCCCGCTTCTTTGATTCTGATTCAAAGCTCGTGTGACTCGCACAGAAGCCAAGACCCCAAGTAGCTGTATGTTAGTATGTTTTCAGACGGCGGTTTTCTTTTGGATTAGCTTAGTGATCTAAGGCTCACATACCATCCGTGGAACTGGTCTGTAGGGCATTGCGCAGGCAGCCGCTACCACAAAACCAAATCGTTTGAAGGCTACAAAGCAGGGAAGAGACAAATGAAAAAACATTTAACACTTTATCTGCTTTACTTACACCAGCGTCTCCTGTGGCGTATATGCCGAGAGTATGCCCTGCACTAGGGCTAGACCTAGACGCAGTGCGTGTTGCCCCGGATTGAACTGCAAGTTGGGATGGAAGGGTATACCGATCACACGACAATGCGTATGCAGTTGGCCAATGTCAATTGGTTTTTGGCCGGCCTGACGGAGCTGATCACGCACAAGGCCGTAAGTGGTGTATTTGACTGCTTCGTAAAACTGGAGCGGCTCCTCTATGAGCAACTGAAGCAATTGCGGTGACCGGTTAACCAATTCACCATAAACAAAGTCCAGGCGCATTTGCAGCGGCGCCAGCAAATCCTCCGGCTGGCGCGTGCGCCGGATCTGCTCCACAAAGTTCCGGGCGCTCCCCTCGATCAACTTCAGCAGATGCGTTTCGCGACAATATTTCTCCAATAGTTTGTGTTCATGGAATCTGTTCGTGTACGGTGTGTGTGATGTGTGTGCGTGTGTGAGTGATTGCGGTACTTACTGGCTGTGGCGCTGGCGCAGTACGCCCGCCTCGATGTCGTTTAAATTGCTGGAACTCGCTTCAATCTCTTGTTGCAAATTCGCATTAACATGGAACATTTTACGATACGTCCAACCGTACAATTAATCCCAGCAATTGACCGAGGAAACAGAACGAATTTGAATTGGGTTTAGTGAGACCATTTATCATAATTTTCGGGATTTTTTAATTTGACAACAAAGTTAAAGTTATTGATATCGATGACACAAAGATAGCGGGATTTTTTAATTTGACAACAAAGTCAAAATTATTGATATCGATGACACAAAGATAGCGCCCTAAAATACTCTGTTTGAAATTGCTCTCACTAGTCTAAAGCTAGGTTTGCACAGGCAAATATTTGAACAAATTTTTAGGAAGCTAGGTATTTGAGACATTTTCTAAATTAGTTCTTCAGTTAAATTATTTTGCAAGTGGTAAACACAGAGAGCGTTTCATCCAGCTGTGCCAGCTGAAGAGGCACACAAATGCCCAGATCCGGCCCGATGGTGCATTGTGTTGACTTTAGACTCTCGACGGGCGCAAATTAACCGCAGAAAGTGGGCTGCAGGGTGGTGGCTACGAGCAGAACACGTGACCTAAAGGACTAAGCAATGAATGCGGGTGGAGTCAAGTGGAGCTGCTTTGGTAGTGTTGTAGAAGCGGATGCAAGCAAAGTGCCAAGCTGTTCATTGTGCTTCATTACTTGTGCCTAAGCAATTGAATTAGCCGGACTTCCCCCCAAAACAAACATACACGTCCATACATACAAGCGCGCATGCTCTGGCGTGAATCAAAGGAGCAACAGGGAACAACTAGGAACAACAAGTCGAATGTAATTGCTTGTGGCCTGACTTTGGCCTTCCCCCCTCATGAGTAGAAAGAGCAATTGCTCTGGCAAAACCAGTTTCGATTGTACAACAGAATATTCCACTTGAATTGAAGCAACAGCCGCAACAAGGATTGGTTTGGTTTGGTCATTGAGAGGAAAACAAATACTAAAAAATTTGAGTATTTTCATTTGAGTCTCAATTGTTTGCTAACTGCAACACAGAGAAGACCACAAGATGCCAAATTGCAACAACAATACCGTAACCGTCAAATGATATAGACCGTCGTCGGACCATTAATTTGTCTCAAAAATACCCACAATCGCATTTGGCAAGCGGTAGGTTCAAACCCAACCAAACCCGTGGAAGTCATAAACTATTTACAATGATAAGAATCGCAACTGAATAATTGAGCACTGAGCCAATTTTTACTCATTACCATAAAGGCATAAAGTTGTGCTTCCACTGATGATGATGATGATGAAGATAAATACCATTACTCATTTGTTAATTCCACAATTTTTGGAAAGTGGAATTGGGATGGGCCCAGGGCGAAGCAGGAGAAAATTCATTAAGAGTTTGTAAGGGGGGAGGGAAGGGGGCCTGTCGCGCCTCTGTCATTGTTCATTGAAAATTGAAAAATGCCACTTTAATGAATTTATTTGCGACACTTAACACAAGTGAAAGCAAACAGAGAAAAATGATGTTCATTAACATAAAAATTGCGCTTTCTGCGACTCCTGTGACCATTCGCATTGCCCATGCCCACACCCATCCACTCCGTTTCAGTCACTTCACTTGCCTCGACTCTGGCAATTTTTATTATTTTTTTTTTTTTTTTTTTGCTTTTTGTTGATGAGTTTATAAATCAACCACTCCGTTAGGCTCCCTCCCCTCCCTCTGTTTTTTTTTTAAAAATTTTTTTTTTTAAAATTATTTTTTTTTTTTTTTTTTTTTTTTTTTTTTTTTTTACCAAAACGGTAAAAGGAAATGGGTAAAGTTATTAAAATTTTTTTAAAATTTTAATTATTTTTTTTTTTTTTAATGTTATAATTTTTTTAATTGTTGAATATATACATAAAGAATAATTTATAGTTTAGAGTTTTTAAAATATTAAATTAATTTTTTACAGACTGAAGTTATAACGGTTGATTTGTCGCCGCTATATCAATCCCCTACAGCAGACGCTCAACTTGGACTTTTACATCGAAATGTGTCTAATCTTTTTGAAAAATATGTGCCAATTAAGTCAAAAATAATAAAGCCGTTGCACAGTGGTCGCTCCCATACGACAAAAATCAAAAAACCGAAATCAAAATTTTACACTTTGAAGTATGTCGATCATATCATAAATAAATTATCTTTTTGAAACAAACAACCTTTTTTTGTGTGACCATTCGCTCTTTGTGTAAAAATCCCTTAAATTTAAACCATTTGCTACGCAATTTAGTGCTTTGTGTTTTGTCTCAAAGTGACCCAACATTTAAAAGTTAAAAAAATTAACAAATAAAAGTTACAATAACTTTTTAATGATATGGATAACGTTCGAACAGGTGTTAACTATGAATTGAATTATTTAACAATTTGGATATTGTGCTTTATCTTTTAAAACAAAGCAAAATCAGAAATGACCTTTTTTGATTGTTTTTCGTTTACTTTTTGTACTTTCACTTAAGCTTTTAGTTGTGATGCCGATCGATTCCGATGCTCATATTTATTATCATTTATTGTTAATAATAATAGATTAAAATAGTAAAAGAATCAGCTGCCCGGAGCTGCCCGGAGGAGCTGCCCAGCGTCAAAATATTTTGATCCGCATGCAGAAAGTATTTGTGTTTTGTTGTTTGTGTTTTCCATGTTAAGTGCTCTTTTATGTGTTTTGTTTGTTGCATGTATAGTAAATTACAAATTGATCTGTTTTCTTAATTTATTATTAGAAATGTTTATTTTTGGCAATCATTTATAATGCATTTCGTACATATTAGTTTTTCGAAAGTGGTGCGCCCTAAATGGCACTAATGCTAAAAGAGGTCGGAAAATCGTCGATTCGATCCTTTGCAGATTTAGAAGAGTTGCAGATTTTTAACTTTGCTGTCTGCAAATAATTTTACATCCGGTGTCAAAGCTGCAATCGTACCAATTTGACTGTTATGCAGAAGCATTCGGATTGGCTTGATTTGAAGCTCTCTTTCACAGTGACAAAAAGAGCAAATCAAACATTAAATGACGCAAATGGTTATGAATAAGCGGAATATATGATGATGGATGCCTATTCAACTTAAGACCACTTACTTATTCGACGTTCTATTAACTCCAAAATTTCATATAATATTTTACCCAGTTACGATAATGTTCTGCAAGCTAAAACTCATAGTTATCCAAGTAGCATTAGTGTAAGTGAATCACTCGCTGAAGTTGATTTACAAAGTTAAGTTAATCATTCAGTTTCACATATACTGAATCGTCAATCAAATTAAAGAGTCTGTTTTTGAATTATTTGTTGATTAATTAATTATTTTATTGACAAATTTTCTGTTCAGAAGTATTTTAAGAAATGATATACTCGTATTTTAATTAAAATACATATAAATAAATGGGTGGCATGGGCTTCTGGGCGTATAACCATGCCCATTTTTTTCAAAATATATTTATAGTATTGTTATAGGCTTACAGTTTAAATTATAGACCTGAAGGACACCTACAACTATTTTTGTCGCCTACTTCCATACAAGTCCGACCACTGTGCGTTACAAGAGATGGAAGCGCTATAAAACGAATGACCTTAATGCTGAGTACAAACGACTTCGTAAAATGACGACAAATACAATATACCAGACTAAACGGGACTTTTACAGCAATAAGTTTAAGAACTCTATATCGACTAGACACAAATGGAGAGATCTTAAAAATTTAGGAATTCTCAATAATAAACCACAAGCCAAGACTGAGATTGACGTGAACAAACTAAATGAACAATTTATAAACAACCAAGTACCTGAAGCTGCTTGCAACTTGTACCTGAATTCTTTACCCTACTGTGATAATAGTTTTAGTTTTGTGTGTGTCAGTTCTTGTGACGTCCTAGAAAGTATACTTAAGATCAAATCGAATGCAGTTGGACTCGACGATCTTAACCCGAAAATGTTAAAGCTTCTTCTTCCTTTTCTTCTTGACCACATAACTCATATTTTTAACACTGTCCTCACCACTTCATCTTTTCCCGAAATATGGAAAAGAGCCAAAAATCTTGCCAATCCCTAAAACTAATGACGAGTACAGACCAATTTCTATTCTCCAATTTTTTGGCAAAAGCATTCGAGCGTATTATGGCTGCACAAATACAAGAATTTCTTGATAGAAACTCACTGTTAAGTGATGTGCAATCAGGATTCAGGAGGAAAAGAAGTTGCACAACAGCTCTCGTAAATATAGCTGAGGAAGTCAGAAAAGAGCTGGATGAAAGTAATGTAGTTTTCTTGACGCTGCTTGACCACAGCAAGGCATTTGACACTGTGAACCATGATATTCTGTGTACAAAACTAAAAAATATTTATAATTTTACTAGTACTGCAACCAAACTTCTTAGGTCTTACTTAACGGACAGATCGCAGGCAGTGGTCTCTGGATTTTCCACGTCTAATTTTAAAAACCTTACGAGAGGTGTTCCACAAGGCTCGGTACTAGGACCTCTGTTGTTCTCTGTATATATTAATGATTTTCCAAGTAACTTGTCTAATTGTAAAGTCCATATGTACGCTGATGATGTCCAGATATATGTTAGTCGTCCGTTAATTAGAATTCATAATTGTATCAATGTTTGTAATAATGAACTTTTAAAAATAGACAGGTGGGCTAAGGACAATGGGCTTCTATTGAACCCATCTAAGTCAAAATGTATTGTTATACATAAAAAAGCCCTGGAAACGACGCAGCTGCCACAACTATTTATTAATGATACTCCGATTAAATACGAGAGCCAGACTTCCAACTTAGGCATCATCTTTAATAACACACTTTCGTGGAGTAAACATGTCTCTAAAGCGTGCGGTACAGCGTATGGACTGTTGAGGCAACTGTCAGTGTCACAAATGTTTCTACCGATACAAATTAAGCTACTTATTGCAAAGACATACCTTATACCCTCACTTTTTATGGACTCGAAATATTCGGACACTCCAATGTAGATGACATGAAAAAATTAACGGTAGCTTTTAATTCAATTGTTAGATATATTTATAACCGTCGAGTCTCTGACCATATTACTTCTCTAGCATGTACGATTTTTGACCTTAGCCTAAAACAATGGATTGACCTTAGAACATTAATTTTCTTACACAAGATTATAGTAACCAAAGAACCAAACTATCTTTACTCTAAGCTAAACTTCTCTGCCTCTCAGAGAACAAATAATTTGAATTACCCACGATTTAAGCTATCTTGCTCAGAGCGACATTTCTTCATACCTGCAATCCGACTATGGAATGAATTGCCTAATTATTTAAAAACTATACAAAGCGAAACGCAATTTAAAAATAATTTGAAATCTCACCTACAACGAAAATAATGTAAAAGTAAAAGTTTATAGTAAAACTAGTTAAGTAAGCTAAAACATTTGTTAGTCTTAAGTCAAAAGAAATTTATATGTCAATGTGACTGGTGCATTAAATATAAGTTGTAACTTGTAGCACTGGGATATAAAACCAATAAATCTAAATCTAAAAAAAAGCTTATTAAAATTTGTGTCTGAAAAATTCGTACGAGAACGGAACCCTTTTCCTTCCGAACCAAAAGTCGCAAAAGAAAACCGTTCGGTTGGTTGATACCTTAAACGAGTTGGGTAGCATAAAGCGTCCATCTTAAGCTAGGTATTGAGAAATTTGCGAAGTCCCACAAGCAAATACAAGTCCCAGGAGTCCGGGGAGTAATGTGTTCGCAATGTTGCTTTAAATGTTTCTGTGTCCCAAAAGTTCATGGGCATTTCTGGAAAAGTCTGGCAACAAGTAGATGCAAAGACCCCGCCTTACCCTCTCAACCCGGTCCTTAATTTCTCTCAATCCCCAACGCAATAGATTTTACAACAACCATTGTGGCAGCAGCTGCCCTTTCCATTAATTTGGTTTCCACCGATGCTCTAGAACTCACAATATGAGTAACGGGGGAAATTTGCGATGTGGACCTACGATTTTACATACTGTGTGCGTGTGTACGGACACACACATATAAAATCAAAGGTCCACATTCAAATTTTCCCTTGCCCTTCATTTGTATGGCAGTTACTTGTCTTTGTGAGTTCTAGAGTCTTTCGCAATATTCAAGTGCTTTACCTGATTATCAACCTTTATTTTACTCCTCTTTTTTCTGTGTTCCCACTAACCCTTCTTCATGAGCGATGCATTTAAATTTTTTGTGGCTGCTGATGAGGGTTCTGCTCAATCTCAATTTATGTTGAAAGCGGTTGCAATTATTATCCCAACTCTTGGTTTGCATTCAGGTTCATGCATCATTCAACCGCCTGCCGTGTTAATTATCCCGCGGTCTAATGCGGTCTATTAAATTTTCAGCAGCCCCCGTGGCCGCCCCTCCTCCCACCCACTTGCTGCTGAAATGTAATTAATGGAAGCACACTTAAATCATTTTTGTGTGCGTGGACCAACGAGAAAAGAGAATACAATTAGTTAACAAGCGAGAAAAGAAAGAAAATGAAATCCGGAATCCTGGCAAAGGTGGCGGGCCGTGCGCTAAAACGTTTCAATTTTTCATAAATATTCAAAAAGGTAACTAAACAACAACAACAGCAGCTGTCCGTTTTTTTTTTTTTTTGGTGGTATGTGTGTGTGGTGGAGGAGGGAGGGTGGTGGAGGAGGGACATGGCAGGGAGCAACAGCAGGTCAGTTCAGCAAGTGAGAGAGACAGAACAGCAAACTGGGCTTCCTTATCGCCTTTGTATTTTGTAGTTGTTGTGTTCCATCCTTCACCTTCCCACCCATTTTTTGTGGACAACAACTGAAAAAAGAAGGGCCAAAACTTTTTCGATTTAAGCCATTTTTATACCAAAGATTTTCGTGAGGTATCATAGGGTATATGACCGATTACCGATTATTTCCCTAATTGCAATACTTCTAACTGGTTTGGAGTCAAATCGCTGGGGTGAGAGCATTTCAGCCACATTTTACGTTACCATTTCAATTTTTAGACCGAATTCAATTCTTAAATATAGAAAGTAATTTTCTGAGTAAACAACGACCTTTCCATTCCTTTTAGACGTACCCTTAGAGGTTGGCAATATTTTCTTTAGTACAATTCAGCAGCCCTATCGTACCGAGACACATTGATACACCTGGACTTAAGCGAAGGCCATTTGATGTTGCCCATTTATTTACTTAACAAAGTTCAATACACATTTATCAAGCATTGCACATGGGAAGACTATACGTGTAGCAGCTGCATATCATTGACCAATAATTGTACGTCAAAACGTCACAATTTAGTATAGACTTCAAATTCAATCCCTTGGGGCAGTTTACGCCATAGTGCATTAAGAACGATGAGAACGCTGTAAGTGTAATGACTAATTGGCCACATTTCTATGGGAACAATTGTACAATAACAGATTAACAGCCATTCACAGGAATTTACATGTGTAATCATATATGTGTACAATTACACAGGCCAACAAATTGACCAACTTTGTAAGGTGCAGCCCTGTTGTTTAAAAATATGATAAGTTTATGCTCACTGATTCCAAAACTGGTTTCGGTTTAGCTCCATCAGCTCTTGTTTCCAAGATATGGCGGAAAAAGGAAAAAGATGAATTTTTGGCACTCTAGGATTTATGGAGGCCACACTAGGCATAAATATGTGAGTTTATGAGCTATTTGCGATAAAGTACATATCAATGCATTTTTAAAAAATCAAAGGTGCTATATAAGTTCAGCGGAAAGTGTCTAATTTGCCCTTTAAAGACATACATATTTCGATTTATAGCATTTTTTTCAAAATAAATCATCCCGTTTAAGCTAGCGCGGTTATTTGATAATTATTTTCGCCATCTGAGCATATGGCCAAACATATGATCTAATTTTGTGATTTTTATGGGATTCAAATCAGTTTATTTGGCTACGTTATAGCCAGTTAAAGACGAAAATACATATTCAAATTTATGGGAGGAAAACTAGATTGTCACTCTAAATCTGTATAGGAACTGTAAAGAGGCTACTTGATTAGACATAAAGTGTTATATGTTTACATGTAGATGATAAATTCTATTTTGAAACAAGTAGCCATTTCACAGTTCCTATAACATTTTTTACTGACAATCTAGTTTTCCTCCTATAAATTTAAATATGTATTGTCGTCTTTAACAGGCTATAACTTTGCCAAATAAACTTTTTTAAAAGCCATAAAAATCACAAAATTAGATCATATGTTGGGCTATATGCTCAGATGGCGAATATATTAATCCAAGAACCGCGCTAGCCTGAACGGGATGATTTATTTTGATAAAAATGCTATAAATCGTAAAATGTCTGTCTTTGGAGGCCAATTTAGACACTTTCCGCTGTACTTATATAGCACCTTTGATTTTTATACACTTGAAAAGTGTATTATAATTTTGCCCAGAAGTTTGCAACGCATAGAAGGAATCATAAAGTATATATATTCTTGATCAGCATGACGAGCTGAGTCGATTAAGCTTTGTCCGTCCGTCTGTCCGTCTGTCTGTTTCTACGCGAACTAGTCCCTCAGTTTTAGAGCTATCGAGCTGAAACTTTGCACAGAGTCTTCTTTTTACTGCACGCTGCTAATATGTCAAAACCGACCGGATCGGATGACTACTTCTTGTAGCTGCCATACAAATGTTCGTTCGGAAAATGGATTTTAGTAAGAAAAACTGTTTTATTCTCAATATTACTGCTCTCAAACACGGTCATGGGTAAAATGTAATGTTTTTAAGCTGATCTGCGAAGTTTGGTCGAAGTCGCTAACCGTTGAGACAAGCTATTTCAAGTGTATCAAAACTTCGGTACAGACGAAGTTAGCTTTGCCTTTCTCGTTTAAAAATACATTGATATGTACTTTATCGCAAATAGCTCATAAACTCACATATTTATGCCTAGTGTGGCCTCCATAAATCCTAGAGTGCCTAAAATTCATCTTTTTCCTTTTTCCGCCATATCTTGGAAACAAGAGCTGATAGGACAAAACCAATGATACAGTTTTGTTCAGTGCAATCTATATTAACATAATCAGATAAAAATAGACCTGCACCAAAAACACTGTTGGGCTGTGTTACTTGATGCTTGGCAATGCGTGATTATCAATCTGAACGCGTAGCTGCTGATTAACTGCAGGAAAACTGAGGGTTTGACGGACTTGTATTGCTTACAGACGTGGATCTTGCATAGCATTTTTTTCATAGGTGGTTGGACTTTTTTCATTTCAAGAATATTTTAAACATTTGCCCTCTTAAAATTTCGATCTTGTTGTGGCGGTAACCTATTTTTTGTACAGATTGATATTTCCTGTTTGTGTGGAGCGCATACGCTGTGCGCTTAAGCCACTTTCTAGGAATGAGATTTGGGAATTTTGTCTGAAACAAAACGTATCAGCTTTGCAAAAAAGTAGAGGGACAGCACTAAATCAGGTGTTTGAGTATACTCAAGGTATACTAAACAAGGTAGGCTCACTCGCTCTCTCACAACTCCTTATATTTGTGTCAAAGAGAGCGACAGCGAGAGAGTAATATATTTCAGTACAAAGCCTACTAAGCTACTAAGTAAAACACAAAAAATTCGTCCGCGGAGATGCTTCGCTTACAACAGTTGCTTACTGACTGAAATTTAACAAGTTGTCAAGAGAGCGAGAGAGTGAGTAGGCCTACCTTGTTTAGTATACCTGGAGTATACTGATGCATACAAGACCTTTGCCGGTGCAAAGATTTTCTAAGCAGGAGGGCCTAAGTAGGCTCTGCGCACTGACCGCACAGGATATAAGTCCCGTCGACTACCTTTTCATTTTGAATATTATCTAGATATATGTTTTTGCGTTACTTGAGTGTGTCCCAGAGACACAAGGTTTCAGGTCCAAAGGCTGCTAGCTGGCAGCCAAAGAGCGCGCCCGAAAATTAATGCAAATTTATATCGTGGAAAACTTTTCAATTTGTTTTCACTTTCGTTGGAAGATGTTGCAACTACATCCCAGAGCCGGACCCACTCAGGCTGTTTAGTATTTCGTATTTTGTATTTTACTTGCACAATTTGGCCATTTCAGCCGCATAATTAACGTGCCGGCAAATGCCCTGTGGCTGCCAAAAGACCCCACCCCACGACCCCATACTTAGTACAAACATGGAGATATGCATAGGAGATAGGCCGAGTGAAGACAACCCAAGGATGCGGTCTAGGGTAAGGTCTATCCGCTTAGGTTGGTAGAAAGAAATCACTGAGAGAAATAAATAATAGAAAGGATATTTAAGGAGCAAGCGAATAAGCTGAGCCTTGGAAGCGAGGGTGGTGTGAGTCGTAGTCGGCCCAAAACTACCCTGGATCGAAAATTTTACTGACCTTTTTTTTAGATTCTAATTTCAGCTCAAAAGTGGTTCAAGCTATACCAGAACCGAACCCAGTAAAGCCGGTTTAGTTTCCAAGTTAAGGACCTTCTGAACTTGAACCCGAACCGTAGTGCAAACCGTCTATCACCTGACCGACGCACATTCGAATTCTTCTCCTTTATTTTGGCATTAACTCAAGTTGGTTTTTTATGCATATTTTCGGCTCCCACTTACCAAATTTCTTTTGGTACTGAACTTTCCTTTTCAGTGTACTTAACAGTGCCTCCCTCCTTCTCTCACACAGTCGCGTTTGCAAAAGTTTTTGCGGCCTGCCAGCCAAATGCCGCAATCAAGTTATTATTAAGTTTTTCTATTTATCCAACATAATTCATAATTTGTTTACAAAGCGTATAATAATATTAACGTCTTGTCGCGGCTTCGACTCCATTTCCCCAGTGGAATCAGTCCGGCTACCGGCTACAAAGTCGCTTGAGCGGCAGGTCAGTAATTTTGCAACTAAAAGTTGAAACTTGCTCAACTGTCTGCGACGGCGAGGCCTCCGTAATCGCATTAGGCAAACGAAGGCATTTGCTAGACTAAGGACAGTATTTTTTTATTATTTTTTGCGACTTCCGGCCTAACTTTTGGTGACCGCCACCAACTGATTATCCCGTGTTTTTTTTTGTTTTAACACTTGACGACTTTTTTTGCACACGGTTGAGTAGTTGGTGGAAGGGGAAGCTGACAAGGCTGAAAATCGCTTTAAATCAAAATAAATAAAAAATACATGACTGCCAAGGCTCAAGGCTGCAGGAGCTCTGCTCAGTCTTATGCAAAAGGGAATTAAGTTAATTGAGTAGCGTGAAAAGCGACAGCAACAGCAGCAGACAACGCCAAGTCGAGCGAAAGTAAAAATAAAAAAAGAAAACATTGGAAAAGTCAGGAAAGAGTTCTGGAGATGGCAATGTGACTGGTGAATGCCAGCTGTGATGGGATCACGAAAATGGAGTTAAATTTCGGACACACTAATTTGACAGGTTGCCAGATTTTTGTATGCCAGATATGTGGCAGATTGCCCGACTAAGTAAAACACAAGGGAGTATTGACAGAACTGGCGCTGCCTCTGGCAGGTGTTCACACGTGTATGACAGCAACTATCAAATATACGGCAACCTGCCTGTGTGTCTGAACACACCCTAACTACATACATAGCCAGCGGCGCTCGGGTAATTTGAATTAAGAGGACATGTTCTAATGAGAGCGTTTATATTCAAGTTTGGTTCTAATTAAGAAACACAATTTTCTTTTTAATATTAGCGTTACTAAACTCTGACATAATTAATATTAAATGCCTTTTGAAAGATTTGTAATCGTATGAGGATGAGACAGAAGTAGAAAAAATGTTTTATTTTAGTTTTGTAAGTGAGCTTAGCTTTCTCGTTTTTAATTAATAAGCAGGAGAACAGAAGCTGTTCGAAATAAATTTTCATAATCATCATTCATTTCGAAATACAAACATTTACACGAAAATCAACTCGGAATTAGAAACAGGGCCCAAAAAACATCGTTTCTTTCTACAAACGAACTCTCTGAAACTTCGTGGTTGCGCTGTTTCGCTGTACTATACAAGATCCTTGAACGTTTTGCACCATTTTCTGGACTGCTAGTGATTGATCAGGATTTTGCTCACGCTTACATCTCTACCAGTTAAACCACTGTTTCACCATAATTGCGCATAAAAATGAAGCGATTTATATGCGCGTATTTTTAATGCTTCATAATTGGGTAAGCCCATAAGAAGCAATGGGGTGGGATATGGTGGAATACGATGGGCCGGCATGTGATATGTTAATGTTTGCTACAGCGACTCCAAATTACTGTCGCTGACAGTGAAAACACAAGCCAGTTCCAGAGGTACCGCAAAAATGTGGCAAGCAATTTGATAACAAAAAGACAAGTGGATGGGTGACATTGGTGTGTCAGAGACTGGGGTAAACCGCTGAACGGGGGGACGGACTATTGTGGTTAAAGCAAGGAAGGGCAATTTTTGAACAGATTCGTATCTGTTGAGACCTGGCGGTCCTAGCGACAAGCTAATTCATAAAGCTTAAGCGGAGCGAACCGATTATTAATTTATAGAAAAAGTTCGTCTGGATATAATTATCACCCTAAGTGATGATAATATGGCCAAACCATTTATCGTATATTCTGAATGCAACTTTGATTAAGTCGTGTGTCAATGTCAAAGCCTGAGATGTCATTAGCACTTCAACTTTAACTATTCTGACAAGTGTCATGTGCGCTTGTTAAGGCGTTTTGATTAAACCTGCCTCGTCTCCCCCCACTCCCAAAAAACTGTGTACAATGTCAGCCGCAAGGAAAACCTAAAGCTCGCAGCAAACTTTGGGGCAAAAGTTAACTAGGCGCACTAATTGAACTCAACGGCCAGATTTGGCGACACAACAGAGAGGCAGAGGGAGCAAGTAAATTGATAGGATTTGTTCTTAGGAAGAACTTTGAGGCATACATGTTGGAAGCTCAGAAATTAAAAAACTGTTTGCAAGCAAAGGACAGGTGAACTCGGCAAGCCCCAGGCCTCAATTAGCCAGCCCATTGTGACTTTTCGGTTTGCCAAATCGATTCTTATTATACACTCTTTAACTACAGACACCTTGCCCCAAGACCGATGACCGAAGTCCGTCTGGGGATCAGACAAATGACTTAATTACTTTTCAAGTCTGTTAATTAGTCTGCGTCAGCCAACCGAAAATGGTCAGTCAGCCACCGCAGTTTTGGTGCAGTCTGGGGTCGGAGAGACACACATTTCGACCAACCAGAAAAAGTTGAACATAAATTACAAGTTTATTTCGAAATGGCCAAGGCCTTGGCTTCCATTGGGCTAACCTAGCCACCCCCTATTCTAACCTTCTTGGCTTAAGAAGAGCTTAAGCGGTACTTAGGCTCGGCTTTCACATTATTGATGCTGTTATCACTTTCTCACCAATTTCATTCACATTGACTAGTTCTATTTTTGAGGGTAATTTATTTAAGTTGGATCAAAAATGATTTTAATTAAAATTTTTTTGCCAAATTAGTTTAGAAGACTACGGGCCGATATCTCTTTTTCCTAATAGGAGCTATGTGTCAGATAAGCTCTCAATTTACTCTGCTATTTGTGAGTTTATGTGACATATGCGGGGGTGTCACAGAAATCTCTAGAGATTTTGGCCTTGGTTGGTTTGCAAAACGCTCGAAAAATCCGTCGGTGTCCCAGAACTTCAAGAGATTTCGTTTCTTATATGAAAATCGAGTTGAAAGGTTTGTGTCCATGCTAATGGGACATTTCTATTCAATCTGTTAACAGGGTTGCCCTTTCTCGCAAAAAAATTTCCCATCTTCTAGTTATGAGTTAATTTGATGTTTAAATGCAATTTTTTGATAGTGTAATATGTTTTATGATGTATTTTTAAATTATAATTCAAGTTTAAGTCATATTCTCCAAAAATAAGATGCAAAATTTAAAAAATATTTTTGCGCCAATCATAAAATATTACTTGACAACTCTAAGCCCTTGTTGGTGCCAATTTTGGTACACAGATGGCGACTCCATAACTTGAGGGCGCTGTGGTTGGCAGGTTTTAATTGTTACGCAGCATTAGGAGAGTTTTTATTAAAACACAAATTTTAATATTAAAACAAATAAAATATTTAATTAATTTGATGCAACCTATCCAGAAAAATAGTGTTGTTTACATTTCCAAAACTAATTTTGCATATCGAAATTGTTTGGTTGGTGAATTTAGCTAAATCTCCCGACAAAACACGAGAGATTTGAAACCAACCGAAAGAGATTTCTGTGACACCGAGAATTGGTTTTGGGTTGGAATTTGGTTGGAAGAGATTTCTTTGACACCGCTGATGATGAGAAATTGGTCCTTAAGAAATAAAAGGTTTTGACAAACAAAAATTTTTGAGTGTTTTTTTTTTGCAAATTCAATTCCATTAATTTTAAAATAAGATATTGTTGTCGTTTTTGTGTCCATTATCGTTCCAGGGTCCTCTAACTGCGTGTTTTGTTGGCCGCCTGGCTTACCTGAAATCACCATCTTTAGTAAGTTGGCTGGGAGAGCTGTCGTCCCAAACAGATGGATACATGCGTTGTCCCTGCTCTTATCAGTAAAATTAACACATAAAAGAGAGCCAAGCTCTTAACGTAGAGGAATATGATTAAAAAATACAACAATATAATAAAAAAAAAACGGCCTAGATCCAAGATCGCCCAAAAATTGGGAAAAATTTCTATATTTAAAAAAATATTTAAGAATTTTAGTAAAGTTGCCTAAGTTGTCCTTTGCTTTATTGCCTTTTAGGCCATTTGTTTACATGTCGCTCACTTACTTCAATACTGGCATAACTCAAAAAATACGATTTTAGACTTGATGATGCAGAAATATACGATGTATTGTGAACTATTTTGTGTAAAAATTTTCGTATTGATTTTTTTTTTACTTTCCATGTGATATGAAAATTTGTCTCATTATAATTTTACAGGTTCATTTTCATGTTAATGCAAGAACGTCATATCTCAGTTGTCCTGCAGTCGATATTAAGCAAACATACATCGGCTTTCAGTTAAAATATCATATTTTTATGTTTTATCAATAAACATTCTAAATTTATAATATTTTAATTAACAAACTCGAAACTAAAAGATCAAATTTTTCTGGGTTAAATCCATTGAGAACTTTAAAGCGTTTTTCTCAAAATGGATTATTTTGAGTTATGCCAGTATTGAAGTAAGTGAGCGATGTGTAGATTCGCAATGCCTGAAGAATGCACTTGTATTCATACAGTAATCGATTACACGATTGAATAATATAAAGATTATGTTAAATACACCAATAAAATAATAATAAAAAAAAACAAAAAAAAACCTTCAATAAGAAGACTATAACTATGCCCCCACGGGGACTTGAACCTAGGCCTCGATGTTTTCTAAGCGAAGGTCTTGTAGGTCAGTACTCGATTCTCGGTACTCAGTAGTCGATACTTAATTTTCTACACTCAGTGGTCTACACTCAGTATGTGTGTATCTGCTACGCAAATGGTAAAGGCGGCTGACTTTGAAAAGATGATCTGACATCTTTTTCACAGAATCGGGTTTCTATGTTTCTTTTAATTTAAATTTCAGTCCGAATTATCGATAAATCACCAAGGAATAAACAATAAATCTGTGATGGGTATCGGTAAATCATTGATATATCCTGGGTGATTCATAGGCCAAAGTCATTGATGATTTACCAAGAATTAACGTCTTGAGTTATTCATCGCTGATTTACCAATACCCATAACAGATTCATTGTAGAGGAAAAATTTAAACGGCATCATGGCTGGCTGACTATACAAAATTTGTCAACAGTCGCGCAAAGTTTACTAAAGATAGAACCGAGAGGTTCTTGAAACAGCTGAATGGAAGACCAAACCACTTTGCGGTATTGTGTGTGCGCTGTTACTTGTAGTTATGAGCAAACATTACCTCTAAGACCTCGAGCCTACTAGCCATTGAACCTAGGCCTCGATGTTTTCTAAGCGAAGGTCTTGTAGGTCAGTACTCGATTCTCGGTACTCAGTAGTCGATACTTAATTTTCTACACTCAGTGGTCTACACTCAGTACTTGATACACACAACCCACCTTCTGCTACGCAAATGGTAAAGGCGGCTGACTTTGAAAAGATGATCTGACATCTTTTTCACAGAATCGGGTTTCTATGTTTCTTTTAATTTAAATTTCAGTCCGAATTATCGATAAATCACCAAGGAATAAACAATAAATCTGTGATGGGTATCGGTAAATCATTGATATATCCTGGGTGATTCATAGGCCAAAGTCATTGATGATTTACCAAGAATTAACGTCTTGAGTTATTCATCGCTGATTTACCAATACCCATAACAGATTCATTGTAGAGGAAAAATTTAAACGGCATCATGGCTGGCTGACTATATAAAATTTGTCAACAGTCGCGCAAAGTTTACTAAAGATAGAACCGAGAGGTTCTTGAAACAGCTGAATGGAAGACCAAACCACTTTGCGGTATTGTGTGTGCGCTGTTACTTGTAGTTATGAGCAAACATTACCTCTAAGACCTCGAGCCTACTAGCCTATCAATTATTTAATTTTTTTCAGATCGTAAAATATTTTTTAATTTCTAGACGGTAACGGTAGTTTCTCAGTTTTAGCAATTTTGAAAGTCTTTGGCATTTACTAGAACGTAAACCTCTGACACTACCCTCGTGTGCTAGTGTTTAAAAAAAGTCTTTAAAAAAATGTGTCTTTTATTGATGATTATGTCCATAATCTTTCTATCTTAATTAACCATGCATTTGTGTTTTAACCCCTTTTAATTAAATTCGTTTTTGTTTGTTTTTTTTTTTTTATTTTCAATCCATTTGCTGTTTTATCTTTTGAATTATTTATAC
This sequence comes from Lordiphosa stackelbergi, assembly GCA_018904235.1. Classification (NCBI taxonomy): domain Eukaryota; kingdom Metazoa; phylum Arthropoda; class Insecta; order Diptera; family Drosophilidae; genus Lordiphosa; species Lordiphosa stackelbergi. The sequence continues at coordinate 382,569 of JAEIFU010000008.1, forward strand.
AATTCGCTGATTTAAGCAATTGTGTTTAATGTTTGTCTGTGGAAATTTGCAGTCTGATTTTTACGCCAATTTTAATTGAATTTATCATAACGATATTGTTAACCCATTGGTGCAAATCTCTTTTTCAGGCGATTTGGGTTTTTGTGCGCAGTGCGTGTTTTATGATACAATTAAATGTTCGCGCTCAGCTCAACGTCTAGATTAATGGCTGCCTCTCTCAAATTACTCATACGACCCGTTGGCCTCGTCCCCCTCACAGCGCCTCGACACACAGTAAGATGCTTAAGCTTAAGGATGTTTTATTCGGTTGCTCGCTCTCTCCCGCTCGCTCCTGCTTGTGTCATTTACATTTTACAGTTTTGGCCAGGTGCTGCTGCCACATCGCCTCAGTCTCAGTCTTGGCCACTGTTTGTTGGACTCTGCCCCAGAAGCGGAAGCGTGAGCTCGTAAATTACGTGAATAATGAAAATTACAATATTTACGCTTTTGTTTCAGATTCTTGCTTACGATGCTTTTGGCGTTCTCAGAAACTTTTTGCTCGCAAACTACATAAATATTGAATGCAAGTCCGAAAAAGTATGCTATGGAAAATGTTAAAAGACGAGCTTAACAACATAGCACAGCTATTAATTGTTTTTGGTCCAAATTAATGGATCAAATTAAGCATGAAAATCCCAAGATAATGTTAGCAAATACATAACCGAAAACAAAGACAAGACCACGCCATGTTGGGGCAAAATCCAATCACACTTACATACATTAGTTCTTGCCTGACTTATAAATCAACTTTCACTTTGATTCTCAAACTTAAAAGTTAAACTTTCAGAGTTTGGCCAAAATGGGAATGTCCAGAAGATGATCGTCCGCCAAGCGAACAATAACAAAACTTACAATGGACACTATACGTGCACACAAATTTATATATAGTTAAGAAGCAATACAGGCATATATAAATAATGAGTTTCATTATGTGCGTCGCGCGCCTTTTGCGATTTAATTAAAGCTCAACTGGAGCGCAACCAGAATAGCGGGGGTAGGAGAGCGTGGCAGAAGCTGATTGCTTTGCATGTTGGCCAGCGATTTTTCAGCTCAGCGGGAGGGACAGAGATGCACAGGGGGAAATTCATCGATGAATTGCCGTTTGCCATTTAATAGCCTGCTGATGCCTTCCGCCCACATCCCAGCTGTAGCACCCCTTCCCTGCCCTTTCATCGTTCCAGTTTGTTGCTGCTTTCGTGCACGTAATTTCCGTTTCCGTTTGAGCGAACGACAGCCGGTGACACGCGACAGCTGTTGGCACATACTTCACGCACACAACGATACAAAATACATGTGTTTGTATGTGTGTATTTGTGCCATTGACTGCGTATCGAAGCGTGAAGGCCATAACAAGTCTGATTATGTTGAATCAAAGATTCAATATTTAAAATTGCACACACTCCATCACCCCCTTTCCAGCCCCGGCAGTGGGCCATTTATCTGGCTGGTTGAGGGTAAGAGGCTCGAAGAAAATGAGGCGGAAATGGTTTGCAATTTTCAAAAGTTTGTGCAAGCGAATTTCGAGTCAATAAATGAAACATTTATGAACTTCTTAATCGAATTAAGCCAAGTCTAAGTAAAAAAGATAGTGGAAAATAATGAAAAATTCTCGAAAGTGAAATATTTTTCCCTTTAAACTAACTTTTAAGCCACCTGGCCTACTACACTGAGCTCATCTAACATCTAGCATCCAATATCCTGAGTCATAAATATATACCATTTCGGATTTTGCCCTTTTTGTAGCATATTCCTATTGGACATCGACCCACTTAACATTTTTACAAAACAAAAGCTTGAAAATGTTTTCGTAGCAAATTGCTATAACTCAGGATTTTGGATGTTAGATGCTAGATGTGCTCAGTGTAAATAGCCTATATGGCGCCAGTTTTGAAAGTTATCTCAGTAACATCGCAAAAAAATTAAAACAAACCGAAAAACACCCAAATCAAAGGTGATTTCTTTGGACGTACATAAAAACAGAGGTCGCAACTATTGCTCAACACTTTGAAATTGTCTGCAACACACATATTGGCTAGAGCACAACACACATGTTCGTTTTGGCGTTACGTGTGTGTGTTTAGCCAAGCACTTGTAGCTAGGGTGTCTGTGCTGGTATCGCTGAAGTATGTCTCTAATAAAGCCTGGATCTGGAAAGACTCCTAAACACAACACCTCTCAATTGTTTTATACATAACGGATCAGCTATGGGCAAATGTGGCCGACCGAGTAACCCTAAGTTCAATCATTGCACCAATCCTTTTCAATACTAGCGGTTTCTCCCCACTCACCTAAACACTTAAGTGTGTTCATCATTTAACCCTTAACTCTAAAATATCCCTTACAACGCAAAGGATTGGCGCTCCCCCCAAATCCCCCAAAACAATAACAATTGCCATTTAATCGTCAGCAGACAACAAAATGCTCCGCAAATTGAATTACACGACCATTGAGGTTGTTGTCCTCCTGTCCGTCCTTATCCTGCCGTAGAGTCTCCAGGATATTAGCGCAGGAATGGTTGACAGGCTTAGCACGCCAACTGTGTTTAGCTGTGTCTTCTGCTGCGTGTTCATCTAATTGCTTAACGCATGATATTATTTTTATTTGCACGTCAGCCCCAAATTAAAGACAACAAACGCCTGGAAACAAGGGCTTTACAAGCAAAATGATGACAATGCTTGCGGTTTACCCCACCCGCCCCACTACCAACGCTTCCCTTACTGTGTGTGGATTGTCTGCATTTTGTTGTAATTGTTTATTTGCATATTTAGGCCACCTGCCTGCCAGGCTGACAATCCTGAGATTAGCGTGAAGATTTGAACATGAAATTATATTTGAGGCAGCCAAAAATAACTCACTGCAATTATACGAAAAGCAAATCCACAAGAATTCAACTCATCCTTATCCTTTTTTTGTTGTTGTATTTTGCTTTTTCTTTTTTTTCAGAGAGTGTTTGCTCAACAGTTTAACTACCCTCCCTTCGGAAGGAACAAGAGAAGGTGCCAAAGAAGAAGAAGAACTCGAAAAAGAGTCGACTAGTTGAATTTGCTGTAAGTTACATTATTTGTTATTATTCTTCAACATTAAATCAGTTAATGGATGATCTTTTTAAAATGCAATCGAACCGCAACCGCTTTGAAATCGAAAAATAGAGATAAAATAAATAATATCTGTATGGTTTGTTTAGAAGCAGCCAAGTATATATATTCTTGATCAGCATCAACAGCTGAGTCGATATAGACCTGTCCGTCCATCTGTCTGTATGAACACCTAAATATCACCCAGAGCACACAAATTTAAAATGTAGACTCCTTTTGTCTGCAGGCAGAGCAAGTTTGTTTCAAATTTTTGCCACGCCCCCCATTTATTTTTTGTTGTTATGCCTATTTTACTAAAAAACAAATCTTATAAGAGGATATCACAGCCTTACAGTTTTCCATACATCAAATGTCCCTTTTTTTTTTTTTTAAATTTATTGTTCAATAACCCGTCGCGCTCGCTGCGCCTTCAACAGTATAGAACCAATGCACGCCTACTTCCCATCCACATCCCACCCACTCTCCACCCAATTCCCACAAACTTTCCAAACAGTTTATACCCACATACCACCCTCTTCCCGCCCACAATCCACCCACTTCCCATTCACTTACCACCCACTTCCCACCTACATCCCATCTACATACCACCCACTAACCGCCCACATCCCACCCACTTCCCACAGACATTCCAACCACAAACCACCTACTTACCGCCCATATCCCACCCACTTCCCACCCACTTGCCACACACATACCACCCACATCCCGCCCATATCCCACCCACTTCCGAAACAACTTGCCACCCACATCCCATTCACATCCCATCCACTTCCCAACCACTTCCCAGTGGGCATCCCGGCGGTATTTCCAACATCGGAAAATGAAAACACAAATGAATTCTCATTTTGACCTTACAAACCGAGTTTCAAGTCAATCGGGTGAAAAATAGTATTTTTCATGAAGAATTTTCCAGGAATTTTCACGCATGAGGGCGGATTTCCCGACATTGAAAAATCACATTTCAAATTATTTCGTATTCTACCCTTACAAACCAAATTTCAAGCCAATCGGATGAAAAATATTTTATTTCATGCTGAGTTTTCCGGGAATTTTCCGACCGTTGGGTCAAATTTTCAACATCGGAAAATCACATTTCAAATTTATTCGTATTCTGACCTTACAAACCGAGTTTCAAGCCAATCGGATGTAAAATAGTTTTTTGCATGCAGAATTTTCCGGTCAGTTTCCTCGTGGGCGAACTTTCCGAAATCGGGAAAACACGTGTCGAATCATTTCGCGTACTATGCTTACAAACCAAGTTTCAAGTCAATCGGATGAAAAATAAAACCCCCCCCATGCAAACTTTTCCGACGCTTTTCCGACTTTTCCGGGTGTAATTTTCCAAATTTTCTTTCTTAGTGCGCGCCTGCATAACTAAACGAAGGTCTATGCCAAATCTCAAACCTGTGGGATAAGCCGTTTAAGCTGTGCGTTGATAATATGTCAGTCGGGCGTACAGATTTATATATATAGATAATCGCTGAAATTTTTATTATGATCGGTTAATAAATAGTGGAGTTATGCGAATAGACCTTTTGTCATATAAATATTTGGTCTGTGATATATGTATATTGGGCTGAATACAAAATGTGTTGCCTACTCTTAGGCTTTTTCTTAAGGGTATATCGAAGTCGCGCAGGGCTGACTTTAGCTTACTCTCTCGTTGTAATTGTAAATTGTAACCTTGCCTTTGACTCCAAAATGTCTCTTTAGAATGATCTGTCGTTTCGACTCCAGTTCATCAAGTGGGCCTTACATACCCTTTGCTACTTATTGCTGGGATTCAACATAATCGTTCGGTTTGCCGTCGCATCCATAAACCTTTTTGGCAATTTCGTGTAATTGAAAAGCGCTGAGCGAAGCGCAAAGTGGCAGCCTGAGCTAAAAACCTGCAGTGCCGAGTGAAAAGGTAAAGGCAAAGGATCTGCCGAGTTCTCACTCTTATCAAATTGCAAAATGCCGCCATATCCGCTTGGTAATCGAAATTTGCTGAAGGGATGTGTTGTGTGTGTATGCGTCTGATATTCATTTGCATTCAAGGAAATGATTTTGTTGCCCAACAGAAGTTCTTAAACTCAATCAAATAGTCTTAACTCAAATATAATTGCAATTTTAAAGCTCACTTGGTTGGACTCTTTCACCTGTCTCACCCATTTCGCTGGGTTAGTTGTCTGTTGTGGTTGGCCACCTGCTTGTTACAATAGCAAAACTACAAAAATCGTGTAACAAGCAAGCAGCCAGCAGACAGTTTGTCAACAATGTCTGACGAACTGTCAAAAACCGCAATTTGTTGCCATGTTATTGTTGTTGCTGTTGTTAGCTGACAATGTCAACGAGCGTGCGGAACGAAGGACCAGCCAAATGCCAAAAAACAATGAACAAAAAAATGAAGGCAAAACAGGATGATGTGGACAATTTGTGGCATTTTAGCAAAAAAAAAAAAAAAAAAATACGCACGACAATTTCATTGTTATAATTTTTACAAAAATGTATACATGGTATGTCTATGTAAATATGTGTGCCTGCATAACACGAACCCAAAAATAACGTTAAATTAAAACAGTTTTAACCAACCCACAAATTTTGAAAAACTGTGTAAAAGGAACGAATGAACTTAACTAAAAATAACAAAAAAAAATCCGCACTGTCACAGGTGTGGTTTATGCGGTGAAGCAAGGTCATGAATTGAATGGTTTGAACACTTATTGATTTTCCTGTTGTCTTAAACACGAATGCTCAAAGTATAAAAATATAATAAATATGGTTCAATAAGTTCCAAAAAAAATATAAAGAACGAACATTTGTAAAACTTTGACGAAGTTTGTGTACTTTATCCGAAATGGGGCAGTTACTCCAGAAGACATTAAAAACGTTCAAAAAGAGATAAAGAATAAAATTAAAATTAAAAACATCTTTGACGCCACAATCAGAAAAATTGAGAACCCTTTATATTCGTGTTCATTCCGTGAAGAGATCGGGATCGCGACGTGACAAAAAATCGTTGTTTTCGGGTTTCCTTCTTGCTCTACGGTATTTCACCCAATCACGAATACTGATTTCCTTATAAACTAGTTAAGTCGTTAGCTCATGAGAATGTTTGATTATGTTCTGTCTTTTGATTTCATTATTTCCTCACTTTTCACAGACATAAACCCGCCAAAAGGAAGCAAGTCACAGTCTCATCCAACTGCGAATTGTTATTCAATCAAACAGGCTCTCCCACATTCACGCACGCCTGCGGTTTGAAGCCCTAGGAGAAACGAAGTGTGGGGAATAGATACCGGTGGCTGGCTTGCCCAGCTCCTGGGTCCAATGACGGTTTTTCGTGTCTGCGGCTGCTCAGGCGGCTTTTGGCAGGCGTGTTGGTATTTTATGTAAAAATATTTTAATTGAATTGTCACCGCGATTTAATTTTTACTCTCTGCTGCTGCTGCTGCCGCTGTAATTGCTCATCCGCATCCATTTGGCGTGGCAACACTTTGCTCATTTCGCTCATTTCCATATTCGTCGAGCTTTTAGCATGAATTTAATTTTTAAACACCTTTTCTGGTTTTATTTGATGCAGTAGCGACAGCCGATGAAATATGCATGACAGTTAACCAGGTCCTCGCCCCGTTGGCCAATAATGGCAATATTGTTGATAATGACAATAACACGCAATGGCTAATTATGGCCAACCCCAAGCCAAAGACCGGCCCGAGCACAACACGGGCTGCTTCTACATGCATGATACTAATTGCAATAAACGCTGAAGGGATGAATGTGGGGGATTCTTCGAAAGAGTAAGAACTGAGAAGAAGGACGTAGCAAAGTGAACAAGAAAGAACTTGGAAAGTAATACCGAGCGCGAAAAAGGTATTCCCCACAAAAAAAGGAGAAAGAGGAATGACCCAGGCCCAGTAGATACAGAAAACCTGTAAAAAGAGTTAAAAAAGACAAAAGCAACAATCTAGACTATAGAGTAAGAACAAGTAAGAATGTCACGACTACGAAATTCTCTGTACCCGTGATAAGCAACCGATAATATTATTGAGTTATTGGCTTATACTGGCCCTTTTAAATCATAAAAAGAAATTGCAAGCCAAATCGGCAACAATCCCAGCTTATTTGGTAGTTTTGTGTACGCATGTATCTAAAAAATGTTTTTTTTACTTTTATACCCTTTGCAGTGCAAAGGGAAATTTTGTTTCGATTAAGTTTTACGGGGTGTTTATAAGACCCTAATAAAACGTATTAAGCAAATTAAAAAAATCAAAAACTAATTTTTCTGAAGGTATACAGCACCCTTAATGCATTTCATTCACCAAATTCACTCCAATTCTTAGGTGCCAAGTTCCAATTCTTAGGTGGTTGGTTTCAAACCTCTATTGTTTTGTTAGGAGATTTAGCAAAGCTCTTTTCGCACTAGCGCCTTGTGTCGACAGTAGCGCCATCTACTTGAAAGGCAGCGCATTGAGGGCTGCAATTTATATCTGATGCTTGGCGCCAACAAATTTTTTAATTTTGCTTTATATTAATGAAGAATATGAACTAAATTTGAATTATATTTAAAAAATGCAACATAAAACATATAACACAATCAAAAAATTTCAGTTAAACATTAAATTAGCCCATAACTAAAAAAGGGAAATTTTTTGGCGAGAGATTCAGCCCTGTTTTTAGAGATGGAACTTCTATTGGAACATCTGGTGTTCTAACTAGATTTTCTAATAGTAAAATGAAATCTCTCAAAATTCTGTGGCATCCACGAATTTTTTGAGAGATTTACAAACCAACCGTCGGCAAAATCTCTAGAGATTTCTGTGGCACCCCCGATTATGTCGGAACCGCCCGGATCGGATGACTATTTCTATTTGTAAACCTTAGCAAAATTAGAGGACTATATCTTATGGCTGCCATAGGACCGATCGGTCGGAAAATGGGTGAGAAAAACGATTTTGTTTTAAATTTGAACGTTCTTAACGTTCTCTGATGGTGAATTTCATATGCTTTCACACAGATTAGCGAACTCTGATTGAAACCGGATGTTGATAGGTCGGAAAATGGATTTTACATAGAAAATAAACAATTTTGGATTTTAATTTTATCGTTCTTAAACTGTGATCTTTCAAAACCAGCGTTTGCAAGGGCATAAGAACTTCGGCACAGACGAAGTTAGCTTAGCCGTCTCGTTTTTCTTTGCTGTTCAACATTTTGTCGAGCTAAAGCTCAGGTGGCAACCGAAAGTCCCCTGTAAGTCGCGGTATTTGGCTAGTCGTGCAGCGAGTTTCCCTCCATCACCAAACCTGTTTCACTACTCACATGTGTGTTATTCAAATGCCGCAGGACACATCAGGCTGACAAAGTCCTTTTTTTTTGTGGTTGCTCTTTGGCGCCACCTGCTGTTTATTTCTTGTTGTTGTTGTTTTGTTGAACGGTTTTTGGTTTCTAGCTTAAATTTTACTTTTTCACGGCTTTCGTGTTATGAATTTTTCAATTGCAGGACATGCTTTTTCCTCGAATGAATGCTTGTGTATTGTGGCCAGTTTGATGGGGGCTGATGGTCATTTAATAGTTTGACGAGTTCATTTTCAATATTTCAGTTGGGTTAGTGCAACACTTTAATTATGCATCTAAACATTTATACCCTGTAACAAAGATGCAAAGGGTATAATGGCCGCGTTAATTGTATCAATTTAAATTTATTCACGCCTTCAGCTCAATTATTTAGCGGTCCAATATATGTATGTTCAGTCTTGGTTACTTTAATACTGATTTGGAATACTATAGATTGTTAGTATTTTTTTGGATGTTATTTTTCCAGTTAAGTGAGCTTCCGATTTTCTGGGTCCCCGAGGGAAACCAAGTATGAGGACGTGCTATACGCGACCTGCTCTACAGCGTACGCTATGCCAATACCCAGGTTATTTCGCACTGTAGCTCTGTGTAATTGATTTTGCCAACAATTGGCTGGGAAATCTGTTGAGCAATACTTTTTTTTTTGGGAAAATCCCAATTAGTTTCTCTGCCATTCATTCGTTCACTTAGACTTAATACCTAAATGTCAACCAGCTTATGTACTTCATTGTGTCCAGGAATATGCTCCGAATTTAGGTACATTGAAACTTTAGGAGACTGTTTGATTAATTAAGTTTCTTTCAACTTCCCCCCACTTCCTCTCTAACTCTATCTCGCTCACACACTGTGTGATTGATCTGTGTGCTTGATTAATAATTGCAGGAATTACTGCAGCTTGAATGGCGCAAATGAAAAACTACCAAAAGAGGCTTGGGCTCTCATTTACAACTTCAATTTGCTTTCACACGGAACTTGTTATCCCTATGGCATGTCCTTGTTATTATGGGGCCTCTTACATTGTCACTAATCACACTCAAAGGCATTAGACATATTAGATTGGAAACACAAATAATAAAGCACAAACATAAACACACACGCTAATGGTGAGTGGAAGGGGGAAGGGAAAGGGCAGTAAAGGGGAAATCGGGTGGGGTGGGGGACCAAGCAACAGCTGCTGTTGCTACTGGCTCGTCTCCTTCTTATGGTGGTAGTAACTGTGGCAACCTTTGACCATTCTGTTTTTGTTGTTGTTACTGTTTCGCCTCTGGGCTGAAAAAAAGAAAGAAAAACCAAACATTCTTCGCTTCATCTACATTTGTGTATCTGTGTGTGTGTGTGTGTGTGTGTGTGGGGACTCAGTTGTCCTAGGTCTCCAAGTTCGTTGCGGTTTCATGCGAAACGCTTGTGTGTAAGCTTGTTGTGTGGAAGGGTTAATTTTACACTAGCCAAGTTAATCATCTGAGCTTCTTACAAAAGTATTTTGTTACACATTTAATGTTTAAATAGTTTGTCTAAATTTGCTCTAATAGCTATTATACTTTAGTATACACCACCCAAATTTGAAATTAGACATTTATATTAATTAAATTAGATCTAATCCAAGTATCATCCATAAGGATATATGTAAGTAGGTTAGCTGGCAGACTTAGCTGAAGATACAAGCAGTAGCGGATCCAGGGGGGATCCAGCCCAAATAATTTAATTCCATAATTCAGCAGTGAACAAATTGAAGAATCGAATAACTTTGAAATATGGGTTAAAATATTACGAACGATCGTTAAAAATATGGCTGAAACAAGAAACCATTTTGTGGTACACTGATTTCAAGAACACTGAGTTGAAAAAGCTCTGAAAAAATTTAAAGCCATCTTTGACTTTACCTTAATTACCATTCAATTACATTTAATGTAAAAATTCACTAACTGTGGCTAAACCATCATCTGAAATCTCGATATTTTGTCATATATTACGGTATCAAACTGCAAACGGCAACCATAATGAACAATTCCAGAACTTGTCCCTTAAACTCCATTTGTACTTAAAAATCATGTTGACCTTTCAAGGTGCTACTCAAGTGGCGCAGATAATTCTTCTAGTCTAGTCAAACATAGCAACAAAATGATTATAGCCCTTTCACTGCCAGGGTATAAAAATCTCTTTGAAAAGGCGAAAGGTAATTAAAATTAACTTGAGGCTTTCACTTCCCTTAGTGTCTGCTGCGTCAGGATTGTGTCCTTTTTGTGCACTTTTCGTGGTCAATGTGCTAATGAAACTATGTTTGTGGCACACTTTTCGCTTGCTCTTTTACTCGATGTAATAACAAAAATAATATGCAGGTGACAGCAGCAATAGCAGAGCTCCAAAGAAAATGCAAATTTTAAAAATTTTAATTCTGTAGAGTGACCTGAAGTTAGTTTGTTGACTTTGAAAAATGAAAAACAGTTGCAAATGCCTTGGCTGATTAAATCCTGAATCATTTGGTCCTTGGATCAGCGCAAATTATGATAAATGCCTTTTTTCCGGCACAAAAGGCAGGCTTTTGGGGTAAGAAATATTAAATAAAGTTGGTCGAGCCAAAACATATAAAAAGTTGGTGAAAATAACTTCATTTATTTACTTCTTGTCACTTGTCTCAACGATTTGTTGAAAAGTTAGATAGGTATACAGTAGTCACCAGCAAGTCGGCTCATACATGGTGGAATTATACCAGGTGAAGTCATTAAAGTAGGCTGCCTCTTTTTGGGGTACCAGTTGAATGGTGAGAAACACTCAGTAGCAAAGGGGATGTCAACGTGCTCTCACATGTTCATATCAACTGGTACCTCTCTCGCATGGTGAATTCCTGACGACACTACCTTGTTTATTATACCATGGGCTCATATATATCTCTATTTAGATATTTTTACTTTTACTTAAAAGCCAGATATAGCCGATACACCAACAAATAAACATCAGCAGTAAGCCAGAAGCGGAGGGCCAGGAAACAAAACCCAAAGAACCCAATTACCGGCAACTATAGTGCCTCTGCGTGCCCTCCATACCATTTCGAAACCGAACTTCAAGCTCCTGAACAAGCCGCCCACAAAAATTCTGAAAACGGCGATTACCGAATCACTGGCCGTCCGACTCGTTTAAAGCGTTTTAAATTATTTTTTTTTTTTTATATTTTTTTTTTTTTTTTTTTAATTTTTTATTTTTTTTTTTTTTTTTTTATTTTTTATTTTTTTATTTTCCCCCTCCCCCCCCACCCCCTCATTCACAAATAAAAGGGGAAATTCCCATCATACCTTCTAGAGATAGTTAGTAATTTGCATTAGCCTAAGAAATTATAAGGATCGGATGAGCCATTCTTAAGTTATGAGCAAAAAAAAGAACAGTGTCCTTTTAGTGAGAGAGGGAGAGAGAGAGAAACATTTCGGCGCCCTCAGATCGATATCGATTAATAATCGATAGATATCGAGGGCAACCCTACAAAGAACTCACAGTGGCGTGAGCCGATAGTGAGCAAAGCAAATAAAAGTCCGGCACCAGCGCTTGGAAGTCACTTGATCACCAGAGCTCGAAGCGCAAAGGTAAGCCAGCTAAAGGAGTTAGCATCTGTAGTTATGGAGCAGTCGGGCTCCCATCTTGTTTTGTGTATAGTGGATAGCCAATCCTCCACAGAGTTGGAATACTCTACGGAGCAGTCGTGCGTCCAGCTTGTAATTGTGTATTCTTGGACCGCCAATCCTCCCCAGAATTGTAATATTCTACGGAGCTGTAGTGCATCCACCCCGTTCTTGTGTATCTTGGAGAGCCAATCCTCCCCAGAGTTCTAATACTCTACGGAGCAGTCGTGCATCCCGCTTGTTACTGTGTATTCTTAGATCGCCAATCCTCCCCAGAGTTATAAAACTCTATGGAGCAGGTGTTTCTTTACCCGTCCCTTATTCTTAGATATAACGTCCCACCCAGAGTAGGAACTCCCGACTGGAGCCCGACATCTGATTTCTTCACCCCCGCGGAGCAGAGTAGCCGGAACGAGACACTAGGAACCAGGTACTGACGCCCACAGACGGAACAAGACGTTCGGAACCAACCAGGAACCCCGGCGGACATCGTAATCCAGCACACTTCAACTAAGCCCTAGAATTAATACTACAATATAGAACATCCTGAAATAAAACCCAAAAGGGAACACATTGAAACCTCGGATTGTTGTTTAGGGACTCTATTTACAGCAACCACGACTAAAAGAAATCCTAAATTTCTGTAACCTGGCTGACTCGGCGAGCACTACCTCGGCCAGAGTTCGTTACTGTTTTTTCGTATAACTTATTCAATGTGCTTGATGCACTGATTAACTGTTCCGACGGCAAATCTAGCTGCGAAAATTGTTGACTTAGAAAATTTCAGTTGGTTTTATATAGAGCACTTGAACAGAATTTGAACTTGAGAATTCCAAGTGGTCTCAATTATGCGATATTCAAAAAATTTTTCGTGCATGTGTTTAGGCAGATTTATTACAAGGCGTTGCTTTTAACGCGCACCGTATCGTAAGTATCCCACCCTACTGTTGTACAGTATGGTAAAATTACTGTGAACTCAGGAAGAAAAGTACTTACTGTAAACATCGGTAAATATTACTTATTGATGTGGGTTGGCGCATTTTTAAACGAGATTTTCGGTTAGATTCACTATAGCAATAGTTATCCTTACGTAAAGGCTTACGCGAAAGTAACTCTACAATTTGTTTAATTTTACCAACTTTGTGGGTTGGCGCATTTCCAACCCACAATATCGGTTAAATATACCCACAGATTTCTTTGTTTGTACTGAAATCGAAAGCGTACCCAGTTTTAGGCTTCACACATACTTGCCCCTAAAAGTAGACCCCAAAAATTGTTTTAATTATTTAACTATTTCGAATGCCATTGACTTTATTTTGCCTCTAAGCATTTGTCAAATAAAATAATTGCAATGTTTGCTATCGAACAAACCCCCTCACCTTAACTCACCGTTATAGAACCGCAAATCGCTTCGGGGTAAACTGCATTCCTGCACAAATTTTTATACTGCTCAAATGCTGCGATCCATGAACGTCATTTGACATTCCCCAAAATAAAAATCAACTGAAAAAAAAAATAAAACAGAAACCGACGATGTCATTGTCGTTGTCATCGTGGCAACAACTTCCTTGGCAAAGGAAGTCCCAACGGAAATGAGTAAAAAAAAGAGAAGAAGTAAACTCAACTTGCTCTCTCTCCGTCCATCTTATTCTCTGCCTGAGCACAAACGGAGCGTTGAGCCAAAAATAAACTCAAAACAGTTCACCCTCGGCTAACGGTTCGTTCGGCTTTCGCAGCATCAGCAAACAGCAACAGTCGAGTCTGGGACTCGATGCGGAGGCCACGGCAAATGCGGCACATTCCAAAAATTCCGTTTCAGTTTGCGTCGAGTTGGCCACGTGCACGGACACGGTCACGGAACGCGTTTCACGGATTGCTTTAGTTCAAATCGAAATTCAAATCCAAAACAAACTAAAAGCGCGTATATATATGAATGAAGGAAATTCTTTCTAGTTTTCTTTTTTTTTTGGGTTCAATTTTTTACGAGTGGTTAACAATTTCATCGAATTCAAATAAAAATGTGCCAAGTTTTTCTGTGAAAAATGATGTGAAAGAAATGCGCGCCAAAAATTGAGTAAAAAAATTATTAAGTAGCGCACATGTGGGCCGCCTCAGCAGCAACAACAACAACAACTGCAACCAGCAAAAGCGCAGACCGAAGTACATATAAATAAACACAGATAAATAAAATTAATTAAAAGATCAATTAATATTTTTGTATTTATTGGTTTATTATAAATTTGGTTTGATTTTTAAGTCAATTAATGGCTTCTAATTGTAGCCCACAATTGGATAAAATCATGCAACGATGCATAGTTTTTACAAAGTCAAAGTACTCTTATTAAAGAAATGAAGAAATATCACAGTACATATAAAGATTAGTGCCTTTTCTAAGCTTAACTCAATTTATTAAATTTCAAATTAACAGAAATAAGACAATATTTACCTTAAGCTCGCAGTCATACGGTTTCAGAACTTGTAAAGCATACAATGAGCAAACTTTTTCCAATTTTGAAAAATTTTTCTTCAATGTCAAAGGCGAAATACTGCCGATACTCATTTGATTTTGGCCTTGGAATTTAAAGCGATCGTTCAGATTAACTTGCAATTTTTAAACTAATTAATTGCTCGTTGTAGTTTCGCAGCACAAACACGAATAGAAATTTTACAACAAAAAACCACTGGAAATGTGTAGTCCACTTTGCTACTAAACTCTGACGTTTTGTATACAAAAGCGGACATGCAAAAACAGAACTTAAGTGCCAAATAAATACATACTTTCGTTGCTGATTTTGTTTCAGTCTTTCACACAAAAAATTACATGCACTGACTTCAGAAACAATATCAGTGTGAGTGACAACATCTCACGCTAACGTTGGCACTGTAAGCAGCTGTGAATATAGCGATAACAAAATTGGCAGCAGCTATGGAAATTAAAAAAACAAAAACAAAACCTCAGAACCGAAACAGTACCGGCACAATGTTTAGTTTCTTTTCGGTTGCAAAAAAATATCGGTTCTCCAATACCGGTATTTAAAAAATTTAAAATATCTGTTTCGGTTCTGGTTCTAAGTTTTAATCGTAACGGTTCCGGTTTCGGCTTATGATGATTATTTTCGTCGAAATTAGTAATAATTCATTCCAGGAAAATTTTCGTGAGTTTTCCGTCGAGACAGAGTCACAACAACAGGTTCAGAGTAAGACTGAATGTCCGATCTGATCCGATCTGAACACAATGAAAGTAGTTTAGGCCTTTGTTTGGCACGTAGTGGCGCCCTGGTGGAACCACATATTGTTCATATCGTTCAGTTTGGGCGAGGAGAAATCGGTTGTCATCGTTCTGTAGCGCTTACTAAAGTCTTTTTCAAATTAAGTAAGCCCTAAGTAAGTCCGGACCAATCAATAACTTTTTGTGGGTACATTGGTACCTAGTGATCCTCTTATGGGCGTCAAGTACGGCAATTTGGGGGGTAATTCACATATTTGATCATAACTTGAGAACCGCTTATCCGATCTTTATCATTTCTTCGGCAAATCGATAATGATAATGACTAACTATCTCTAGAAAGTACGAATCATCTATCTACAAAATTGTGCGATGGCGGGAGGGGGCGTGGCAAAAATTGAAAATAAACTTGATCTGCCTGCAAGTATAAGAAGCATTTGTCCCATACATGCCAAACCTCTATCTCTTACCATCTCTGAGATCTGTTTGTTCATACGGACGGACGGACGGACGGACAGACGGACATGGCTATATCGACTCGGCTGTTGATGCTGATCAAGAATATATACACTTTATAGAGTCGGAAATGATTCCTTCTCCCTGTTACATACTTTTGCACAAACTTAATATACTCTATGTACCTTCGGTACAGAGTATAAAAATTGAGGGAAGTTAACTTCGGCTCTACCAAAGTTTATATACCCTTGGAGCATGATATATGCCTGCAAGTTTTTTTACCCGTTACTCGTAGAGTAAAAAGGGTTTACTAAAGTCGTGCAAATGTATGTAACAGGCAGAAGGAATCATTTCCGACCATATAAAGTAGGTGTATATATTCTTGATCAGCATCAACAGCCGAGACGATATAGACTTGTCCGTCTGTCTGTATGAACACCTAGATCTCAGAGACTAGAAGAGCTAGAGCCACCAAACTGGCCATGTAGACTCCTATTCTCTGCACGCAGATCGCTGTAAAACGTTACTTTTCATGAGTAACGGGTACATCGAAGTCGGTTAGAGACGACTTTAATTTACGCTCGCGTTTATATAGCAGCTATACGATATATTCATCCGATTTTGATCAAACTTTCCAAAATTATGTTGAAACAGATAATATTTATAACTGGAAAGTATAAAGACGCTACCATTGAAAACAAAACAGTTTTTCTCAAGCATTAGTTCTAAAGTTTTCTCACTAATCGTTCTTCAGCTTCTATATGCTATAGTCATCCGATTTGTATCAAACATGCCAGATTTTGTCTGTTCTAATCTTTGCACAAAATCTTCTTTTTCTGCACACTACTAATATGTGAACCGACCGGATCGGATGACTATATCTTATAGCTCATAGAACTATCGGTCGAAAAGTGGGTTTTATTAAGAAAAATTGTTTTTTTTAAGCTTTGGTTTTCTTAAACTCAGATGTATTAAAACATTTGCAGGGGTATAAAAACTTCGGCAAGGACGAAATTAGCTTGGCCTTCTCGTTATAACAGCAGATCATGTTAAAACAAGAAAGCAAAGTTTCAATGCACTTTCAAAAGCTCACTCCAACTGTTCGTACTGATAGGGTATACTATATATAGGATATAGATGACATATTTTGGAGATTTGAGAATCATAAAGAACGTGATTAATTAATTTTAAATTTAGACAGAATTTGACCAAATTTTGCTGATCTGTTTAAAGCATATAATAATATTAATTACCGAGTCTAAGAACGCTAACATTGAGAAAACTACCACAAACTTTTCGAACGATCGTTGCTATAACAGCTTAAAGATATAGTCATCCGATTCAGGGGGTTCTGACAGAATAGCAGCGAGCTGTGAAAAGAAGAAACTTTTTTGTGTAGAAACAGACAGACTCACAAAGCTCAATCGACTCTGCTCATCGCCCTGATCAAGAACATATATAGTATAGGGTCGGAAACTTCTGGCCAAACTTAATACACACTTCACAAATGCATAAAAATAATATTGATGAAAAACATCAATATTTGTCGACAACAGCAACACATCGTTGTATCGATAGTGTCTAAACTAGTTTTAGTTAGGAAAATTTTTATGTTTTCCATGCAAACGTCTCCAAACCTCGTATTTATAAGCTTTCTATGCTTTGACATAATTCCACTAAGTTTCATGAAAATCAGACAACTATATATAAAGTGCATTGCTGCCATACAAAACATATGTTTGAAAAAAATTTTTTTTTTTTATACTATCGCTCCCAAACTTGTTACTGATCAATAATTTATGATGCCGCACAATTTTGTCAAGTTTGATCCAAATCGGATGACTATAGCAGCCATAGGAACGATCGGTCGAAATAGTAGATCTTGTGAGAAAAACTATTTTGTTTTCAATGGTAGCGTCTTTATACTTTCCAGTTATGAATATTATCTGTTTCAACACAATTTTGGAGAGTTTGATCAAAATCGGATGAATATGGCCTACCATATATATCATGCTCCAAAGGTATATAAACTTCTATCGAGCCGAAGTTAGTTTCAATTTATTTTCAAAAGTAAGATTAAGCCAAATGGCACAAGAATAGAAGTCAACAACTGAAAATTCATAAATAGAATACAAAAACAAAACAAAATTAGAGCAAAAATTAAACTGCCATCGGTGGCCCTCAACTTCATTGCTTTTGTAGCAGCAGCAGAAGCGGCAGAGCAGCAGCTGCTCACCAAGCAAAAAGAAAAATTATTACATATGTATGTATGTATGTGCGATTGAAAAACAACAACAGAACGGATAGCGGCAACTTTGACGAAGGTTTTTCTCGAGATTGTTTCAATGAATTTCCCTCCCTGGCTAAGAAAAGTTTTGCATTCATTTTCATTTCGTTCTATTCTTGCTCTCAGTCTCATTCTCTTTCCCGATTCAATGTGGCTCAAGGCTGACACGCACTTTTGCGCCGTCGCCGTTGTCTTTAATTTTAGTATTTTTTTTTATAGGTTTCTCTTCGTTTCCTTCATAAATTATGTGTTGTGTGTGTGTTTTTGGGATAGGGCCATGAAATAAGAATAAAGATAAGTTGACCCACATTTTGGGCAGAAAGTTTTTGGAACAGATTCAAGCAATTTATATTTACGAATTTGAAGAAAGACAGTGACCGCTCAAACACATAAGACATAAATTTCCACAACACCCAAGGGATATTCCCTTGAAGTGAGTTAGCCAGCAAAATATAGACTAAATTTGTTTACTACATAACAAATTTTGGGCTCTATGACCAAAATCGGCCTGTAACTTTAGATTATATTATCCTACGGAACTAAAAGCGGCGTTACATACTTCAACAAACCGACTGCTCGTACAATCAATTCTTTAATACCGTGTCCGGCCTATAGAGGCCGTTTTCACTTTCAGTATTTATGTATTCGGCCCTGTTCCGAATTCCGAGTAGTTTCCCGTGAAAAAGTGATATTTTCGATTATTAAATTATCAAATTTATATGGAAGCTGAGAAGAATATCTGTGCTTGCTTGATCACGTCGTCTGTTTTTGACGAATGGAATCGACATAGTATTGAGCAAAGGGGTTCGAAACATAAAACAAGTTCAGATTTTTTTGAGACTAATTCTAGTAGCAGCAGATGTGCTGGTCTTGCGTTGACACGAGAACCTACTCGGAATTCGGACCAGTGCCGATTGAGAAGTTAGCTTTCATACCCTGTACTAAAGGTACATAAAGGTATGATGAACTTGCGCAAATTTGTGTAAGATTAAGGATGGAAAATCTCTGAGCCTATAAGGCTAATGTATTATCAATCACCATCAACAGTTGAGTCGATATGGTCCGTCTGTCCGTGTGAACAGAAGTGGTAAGAGCTAGGGGTTCGAAACGTATGAAGTGTAAACTCCCTTATTACACTAGCATTGGTAATTACCGTCATATTATTCTATTGTTTTCCTCACCATTTGGTGGCTGCCCAAGCAACAGGTTATCTCTTTCAGTTTTCCTCTTACCAAAATTTCCTTTTTTGGTATTTGTCCATTCCCGAAAGCGTTTGTCCATTGTGTAAATTTTGCAGCAATTTCCCATGGAATGTGAAAACTAATTGCAGCCATAACGAATGTTAAAGGCAGAATTGTTGAGGGATCGGGAGAATAGGGGTAGCGGAATAGGTAAGGACAACGACTTAACAAAATACATCTAATAAGGGCAACATCCAGAGAACTGAAAAGATGGCAGCAAATGGCATAAAAAAGCAAAAGCGATTTCATTTATATGTATGTCATAATTTTGCCAGACAACTTTACAAATTGCAAACCGAATATTGAGACAGTGGTGGGAGAGAGGGTGGTTGCCACAAAAAAAAAAAATGGTTTCCTTTCACTTTTTTCTCTCTTTCTCTGTGATTATCGTCTGCCTTGCTGCCGGCTTGTAATCGCTTTCATTAAAAGCACCAGAGAAAAACTGACCAAAAAGCCAACAAAAACAAATGGTAGAGCAAGAGCGAACGAGAGAGTAGAGAGGGGTGGAGAGGGAAATGAAGAACCAACCAAAATTTCATTTCCATAAAGCAAATGTAATGCAATAAAGAAAAACGTAAATCTACGCAGACAGCAGACGAAAGAAAGAAATGCTTTCACTTTTGCAGGGCTGCTTCTTGTGTTTTTCTTGGGCATAATAATAATAATGAAATTAAATTGCTGGTATATCTGCCTACTAAATAGATACATATGTACCTATATATGTGTATCTATATGCACACTGTACATCTATCTTAAATACACATATGCTTTCATGTGTGTATGTGTTTTGCGGTCTTTTTTTTGTGGCAAACTGCAAAAATTATGGGCCACAACAAGGCACAAAGTGTAACAGCTGACGAATGAAGTGATATGTGACCTGATTCTTAGAGCTTTAGAGTCGTTTAAAGCTAGATTTAAATTTTAATTGGGGAAATTTATTATCAATTCCCAAGAATTGCTGTCCATGCATCACATGCTTGGTTGTGATTCTAGATGTTTTTCGTGTGCTGAACACAAATCTGTTTTTGAAAATGGTTTCTCACGTCAGTTTGAGCTTAAAGTTGCATAAAATGTCTGTTTGACCCTATTTAGGTGCGATTTGCGGGCAATCCATTTCTTTGTTTTGATTCTCTATGATACATATATGTAACATCGGAAAGAACTATTCCTTAACTTTGAAACAAACCATCCCAAACAGTTTAACGATTATTTAAACGAAGATATGTAAAATGTACAATTTGCTAAACAGCCCCAAAAGGGCCAAGCTTACCCCAATCTCTTGGCGTGTTTGCTTATAATTTTTCGCACAAGAGAAAGGGACCTACAGTTCACGCCGAATCTGAACTGCAAAGTCTGAGAAGCTTTTTTATGGCAAGTTACTTCACAGCGAGTCCTTATGGTCATATATCAGTGGCGTAGATAACTTTTTGCAATGGGGGGTGATGAAGTCAAAATTTTTAACATCTTTTTGGGTCTTTAGAATTTGATTTAAAGTTACCGGAAAAGTTTTGCTACCATGTTCCGGTTTTCACTAAACTGAATTCGAATTTTTTTTACATTTTCTCTTTTCTATTCAACATTCAAGGTAATTCGTATCTAACCTTTAGTTTCTAATTACTCTTTACTCGACGGATTTAAATTAAAACGTTGTAATCTGATTTACCCAATCAATTTTTGTCGAAAGTGAAAACCTGAACAGGCCTGTAGAGCTCCTGCCTTCTCTCCGAAAATTATAAAAAACAATACTTTTGATGGAATTATTAAAAATTTTCAGGCAAATTAATTGCGGGGGGTCATCCATGGTATATTTTAAAATGATTTTTGAAATATGCAGATTTTATTTTCTTCAAAAAACAACGAATTTGTGAACGGCCCCAAAAATTCAAGGCCTAGTATGGTCCCCCTTTGCTAAAAGAATTTCATCGATGAACCGCGAACTATAAAGAATTATCATGCAATAAGGGTGCGGCAGTCAGCTATAGTTTTTTTTTATGAGTGTGTCTTTAAATTTCGAAATTTCAGGTTGATCTTTGCACATAATGCTTAAAATGCGGGCCAGATTGAGTGGTCGTAAAAAAAGTTAATTTATCAAATAATTATCGGTGAAAAGAGATTTTCAAAAACTCGCTTCACACTCAAATCATGAAAAGGATCTGGCGGGATGTAAAAAATCGAGTTGCCACATTTGGCTGAAAAAAGAGCAATATTTCGAATATACATACACATTTCGTTTCCATCAGCGAAAACACAAACCGTAAACACAAAATTTTTCAGTGAATGTTGTCAGTTAAGTTTCATTTTTGTAGGAGAAATATAGGGAAATGGAGCGCCGCAGGCAATATTTTTTTTAAGTAGCGTGAAAGAGTTTAAAAGTGTCTGTCCGCAATCCGCTCAGACAATAACCATTAAAGTTGGAAATGATATTGGTAATAAAATATTAGAGGTAAATCGTTAAAAAAATTTTAGACGATTTTTTCGCATGAAAATTGTTCACAATTGACAATCTATCGTCGGAATTTTTTATAAGTTTCTGAAAGAAGATAGGAATACTAGACTATTAACAGGGTTTATTCTTTTCTTAATTATTTCTAATAAAAATTAAGTCAGGTTTTTTTAGTTTTTTTTAAATCTATTTATCTTCGACTTCGTCCCCTATAATTTCGATTTGGAACTCAATGGAGGGGGATTGATCATCTAAATCCCCCTATCTACCCCACTGTCTTTTAGCAGTCAAACATCGATTATCTGGATTTGATGTGCCTGTGCTGCAAATTTTTCTGTATCAAACTGTGGTTTTTGGATCTTATATGTTCGCCCAAAAATGTGGTCTTTGTCTAAAAATCTTATTTTGGCTTAACTTATGCACACTTTCTTGCCAGTTTTTTGCATGCAGCCACCCAGTCGCATCTACCCCATTTGCTACTCTCGTTGTGTACAAGGAATAAATATTTGCCGTGTTATTATTATTTTAGAGCAACAACAACATGATGATGATAGTGTGTGCGTGTCGTCTGGCCATGCTCTGGCTGCAGGAAGTGGGCATTGGGGGTTGGGGTTGTCCAACACACGCGCCGACATATGCTCAAAGTCTCATCTTCTCGGTCTCTGCCCCATCGTCTCTTGCATACTTAGAGACTTTTGCCGTTGCCTAGTCAATATTTCATTTGGCACTTGAACCAAATTCTTTTAGTTTGCTGCGAAGGTTGACGTCAACGGCAACGGCAATGGCAACAGCGTCAACGTCAACGTCAACAGCAGCGCCGCATCGTTGATGGCAATCAGTTACTCCTACCTTTTGGTAATGGATTTGTGTTTATCTACTGCACAATATGTTTCTGATTTGCTCTGATCACAGCTGGCACAAATTGATGACTCGACGTTGTGGCATGGGTTTTTTTGTTTTTGGTTTATTTTAGCAAATTCTAATTGTGTTTTTTCCCCAGAAGCTAGAAATAAATATTATAAATAGTGTAAGAAAAGAGACTAAGAGCCGATTTCTCTCCTTCCAGATAGCTGCTATGTGTCACATAACCGTACAAATTGGCCCTAAGAAAAGCAATAATTCTAATAGGAATCCAGGACGGTTCTCTGCTAAATTCTCTATTCTCTATTGTCATTGCCTTCTCTTGAGTGATGAAAACACGCAAAGGTTGCTACCTTACACAGTTCGTGTGGCGCCACAGCGACAAAACCTTGCACTTCACACAATTTAAAAGTATACAGTTATTCGCGGAAACTGATTATTTTGTTTTCAAACATTTCCAGGATATACGTTAGTTGATCTCATGCACCTAAATAAATAAGAAAAATTGCTCACGCGTGTTTTTTCCTCCCATAGAACAAGAGTCTCGATGTTTCATTTCTGTTGTTGCTGGGGACATCTGAGGTTCTCTCGTGTGCTCTCTCCCCACCGTCTCTTGGCATCGCCGACGTCTGCTTCTTTCTAATAATAAATTGCCAAAGAATTTATGTTTGCCGTCGGCCGCTACTGCACCAAATACAACAAGAAAACAAACATGTCTGCTGCTTCATATGAATTTTATTTATTACGTCTAAATTCTCGTTTTCCCCAAACATCTTGAAGGTGTGTAGAATTTTTGACTTTTACTTTCGTTGGTTGAGAGCCGGCTCGGCAGTTTTCCCTCAGCAGCAGCAGCTGATGATGTTGATGATAATCAGCCTTAACATAGTCATATGCAATTTCCCAACATAAGAGAGAGGGAAAATGGAGTGATCCGCTCAGGGAGGGTGAAGGGTGTACAAACAGTGTGCACAGATTGTCAAGGTTAGGCACAGTGCCTGGCCGAATGCACACACTTGAAGCATTAGCTCGCACACAGTGAGACAAAGAGAAAATTTGTGCCTAAATTTGTTGAAAAATTTTAATGAGAGTCTGTAATAAACTATACTCAGAAACTTATAAGACAAAGTTAAGTTTTATTTCAATTGTCCATCCCAGTTTTTTGTTTTGCTTGGAGAGGGTGCATTAAAATTGACCGGATGTTTGTAACGTATAGGAAAAAGCATATCTTTAAGGTATCTTAACCAGACTTAGCAAGAAGTCTTTTGGTACAAATACGCTGTATATTTGTCGGAAGCGACCGGAGCGGATGACTATAGCATATAGCTGCCATAGGAACGATCGGTCGAAAAAGTTATAGTTAGAAACATTTTTTTTCCCAAGTTATGAGCAAAAAAGTGAACCAACCCCCTCTCCCCCATGTATTGCATCCCAGTTTTATATGATCTTTTCGATATTTTGGCAATTTTGCTGATTTTATAATTTAAGCAATCAAGGTTAAAAATTAAAATTATTAATGAAGAAAGAAGCATTTCCGACTTTACATATATGGCCTATATATTCTTGATCAGCATCATCAGCCGAGTCGATTAAGGCATGTTTTATAGATGGTAGGAACTAGAGGGGTAATACTTGGTCACTCATGTGCTTAAGAGCGGTAATACTTCAGACAGTTCGTGTGGCGCCACTTTTGAAAGTTATCAGTTATGTACACACTTCGACAGGTACATCGTATTTTAGAGTCGGGCCCTTAAGGTATTCGTTTGTTTCTTTTATAAACCGTGAGCCGAATATGTCTGCTTTGTGTGTTCTCAAATGCTTAGCACTAGTTTTGGGATTAGTGAATCAGAAAAGTCTTTATTTGCTTCAAATCGCAACAGGTCTAAGCTATGAAGTTATTTTGTGCATATTCTTACAAGAGTGTTTTCGGTGCGGTCCTTGTGCGGTTAAAAAGTGGTCTGGAGTTATGTGTTTAGTTTGCTTGTTGTTTGCACAGGCTAGGAACTAGTTTTTGGGTTTTTTTTTTGTAGGGTTTTTACATTCTTAATTGAATTTGCATGCCCTAGTGGAAATTTCTTTCGTTGTCGAAAATATGTGTATGCAGAATACAGAGCAAAATTGTGCTTAAGTTGTGTGCTAAAGTCGTTCATACAAATTTGTTTGCTAGCAAAAGGAAAAGAGGGGGAAAGTTGTTCGCTGAACGTTTTTCAATTGCACTTGACAAACTATTTTGCTTGCCGGAAACTTTTGTGGGCCACTGTATGAGCGCGAGGGGAAGACAGTGTGTAGCTGCTCTGAGCGGTGCGTGTGTATTAATTAATAATTGAAATAACTGTGCACTCCCCGGTGTCGGTGTATGTGTGTGGGCACTTCAAGTTTAATTTAAAGTTGCAATTTAGAACATTTTCCATTTTGGGACGGCAATTAAAAATTCAGCTGGCAATCTACAAAATGAGCAAAAAAGAATTAAGCGTACACCCTCAAGGACTCATAATGAATATTATTTATTTATCTCTCTCTCTCTTTTTCTCTCTTATTCTCTTACAGAGTAAAGCATAGCCCACATGGCGTATGATTAACATTCATTTGTTTTATCTGCCCTGATTTTTGTGGTAAGTTTTGGGTTGTCATTAATTTATAGCTCAAAATGACATAACAACATTAACTAACCGCAAAACTCGAAATGAAATTATAAATTCAATTGTTTACAATAAGGCCACACACATTCGTACTCAAACTCGTGTGTAATCGCGCAACGGTTTGTATTTACCCACATGACTTTTAATTTGTATTGAAAACTAAATAAATTTACACACGAAATTGTGTTGCAATTACCCCAAAGCGGCCGACAATAATTATTTAAATGAGATTGCTTGCCCCAGCGGGAGAAAAGTCAAAGTCTGTGGGTGGTTCTAGCCAATCGAAGCATGTTAAGCTACCGAACAGAAATTTTGCACACTGGGCCAGCAGCCCGAAATTTTGGCCAAAAGTCCCAATTTTTGGTTTGGGAAACTGGATAAAACGAAGGTCGGCAATGATTTTGAATACATATAGCTATTTTCTGGCAAAATTTGGAACCGTTTTACAGAATAGTTTTTGAATGCCAGCCGTTCAAAGTTGATTTTTCTTAAAATTCCTGCAAAAAAAAAAAAAAAGTCAAAGTTGTAAAAGCAACAGCTTCCGCAATTTGATTTCTTATTTTCGACTTCGCACTAGATTGCCATAAAAAATTATTAAGAAGATTCCATTCGAAAGCGTTTACATAAAAAATTGAAAAAAATCTAAAATTTTGTGCCTTTTTTTACATTTGGCCTCTTTGTGTTAAGAGTACCCAAAGGTACCTCTCTTAATTTGCCTGCAATATTGCTTATTATTTTCTTTGAATAATGTACAATAGCTGTAGGTATGCGCTTTTGCGCGGTTTGGCTTTGAATTTTTAAATTATCGCATTTAAAACTATATTCCCATTTGAAATCAAGAATGTTCTGTTAAAAAGTCAGCCTAGAAGTATGCTTTTTTTCTAAACTTCGGAAAATAACACATGGACTCTGAGGTAAACTATTTTCATACTAAGCCAATTTGAATGTGTTAAAATGTGTAGCATACTCTTAGAAGCACTGGAGGTAAATTGTAATGTGTTAAAAAAATTAGATTTTTAATTAATTAAATTTTTATTTTTATTTTGTTTTTTCAAGTATTGAATCTTAAGAGGAGGTAAAATAGGTGGAAAAATCGGTGAGGGTAGTCAGATTGACTAAAAGTTCTCGACAGGGTGGGCAGTCAAGTTCAAAAACTGCTTGGGTCAATATCTCATAAACCATTGGACATATCAAGATATATTAATTTTTTTTAGTTATCTGGTACTTATATATACTTCTATGCAGGAATTGGGTCAAATCCAATTACAAGTGTTTTTTCTATAATTAAAAAACGAAAAAGTTGAAATATTTTTCGACTTTGATTTAGATTATCTATATCGTATAAATTTTTTTTGTTGCTTTAAAAATTATGTGCGTTAAGTTCAATCTTTTAAGATCATTTCGTCGAAAATTTCAGCTTCCTAGCTAGGCTGGTGTAAAAATGCCAGAGTTTTGGCCAAAAAATGAGAATCCTGGCCCACAGTGCAATGCATGGAAGGAAGATTATCGGAAGATTGAATCTTCTGAGCAATCTTCCCCCGCGACTCCCAGAAGATTTTATAGTCGTCCACCGCAGAAAAGAGTCTTCTGGGAGTCTCGGGGGGTTGATTGCTAGAAGATTGAATCGTCTAACAATCTTCTGGGAGTCGCGGGGGAGGTGATCGAAAAAGAGGCAATGAAGGAGTAACTGGACCGCTTAACTTTCAGAGACAAGCATCAAAGGGAGCAATTTTACAATAACAAATACATACATTATATTGAAAGCGCTGGGAACTGCGCAACTTTCAGAGTGTAAAAAAGTGAAGTTTTACAAAAACAAATTACATTGCTTCTGAGCAAATGAGGGCAAAATCTACGATTAGTCAACTGTGCGGTCGAGTGAAGGAGTTTTATGACTTGATATATATTGGTTTGTGTGCACAAAAATTATATGTATAAATTTACGAATAATTGATTTTCTTAATAACAGTCTAATACAGCGGTGGGCAGCAGAAATAACGGAAGGCGTACAACAACAACATTCTAATTTTTGTCATTTGCTTTCGAACAACGCGATGCAGCCTGTGGTTGTTGTAATATCTATTGCGTGTCGGAATTAGAAAAATAACGGGCCGGGATGCGCCCATCGCTGGTCTAATATATATACTAATTGATCTTCTTAATAATTATCTAATGTGTTCAACATTATGTAGAAGCAGACACATAAAAAGTTGACATAAATCATAAGTTTAATAATTGAATACATTAAATACAAAAATATGAAAATTTAAATAAATGGGCGACTCTTCTGAGACTCTTCTGCGCGACTATATTGCGACACTTTCAATTGAGTTAGTGGCGACCCTTCTGGGAGACTCTTTTGCGCATCTTCAAAAATGCTCTCTTGCGATACTTCCAGAAGACTGATCCGCGACTCTTCTAGAAGTGTCGCTAAAGTGGCTCACTTTCTCCCAACAGAAGATCAGAAAACTATCAGAATGCGATATCGCAGGCGATTAAGTTAAACTTCTGCGACTCATCGGCGATTAAAAATGTTTGCTGGGCAGTATAAGCTTGTCGCTGCGCTGCATCCCAAACAGCAACGCAGTGCAAAAGGAACTTAGTTTTTTTGTCGCCCCTGCAGCATACACATTATCGTATTTTGTTTTGTTTAGACAATCTCTGTCTCTCTCTTCGAACTTTCTTTCGCTGGCCGTACTCGATCGGTTTCTAGTCTTTCAATCCATTGACTGCTGCTCCTCTGTTTCACATGAGCGCCCACTAGTGATTCCCGTTACTTGTCGGCTTGCATGTGTCAGTGCGCACTTGATCCGTTTCCAGTGCTCCCCCCAAAAAATTGAAACTAAAGTTCTCTTCAATTTATTTTGCATTTGCAGCAGCCTTATGCCAATATTCAACTGTTTGTGAGTGAACTTTTCAGTTTGGTTGAGTGAGTATAAGTGTGTGAGTGTGCAAGTGTGCGAGTGTGGCAAAAACAATTCACGCGCCACTTTGCGCCATAAAAAAATTCACCAAAGTGAAGCGGGGAAAAAATCTGCACTCACACACACACGTTTTGCATTTAAAGTTGCAACGAAAGTAGCATAGTTCGGTGTTTGCTCCATGTTGTTGGCCACTTTTTTTTGTCGAATCCCCCAAGTGAAATATATGATAAAAGTCAGCGCGACGCGCTGCGGCGCTTTGCGTTTTGATTTGTGTTTGTGACCCACAAAAATACGGCTACCGAAAAATATGCAAAATGCCGCAAACAAGCGAACCGAAGCGCCACAAAACAAAACGAATCATCGACAGGGACGCGAAAATAATAAAGCACAAGCGGAAATACGATACTGCTTGCTGCATTTTGAAGCCGAGCGCCCGGCTTAAGTAGCCCCACCTCTCCACCTTTGGCCACCATTTGGGCCAAGTGTGTTGCAAGTGATGATGCATGGCAATGTGTGGCCATGAATTTGGTTTGAAGCGAAAGGAAACCCCAGATTGATGGTGAGTACACATAGTGGTTGGACGCACTTTCCACATTTCCCCGCCGATAGTTGCCAACCATAACAAGGGCCGTGTTAGGGGGGCATGAGAGTCGACTAGGTTGATACTGGGTAAGAGCAGGGTATACAGACTTAATTCGCACTCAAAAACCAAAAAAAAATCAATCCATACGGAATCAAATCAATCCTAGGCGGTAGAGAAAACAACGTAATCCCGGATATTCTTGACCAGATCAAAAAGAAGATTGAGTTAATCCGACTTTTTAATCCCTAATAATTTTTGAATCCTAATATTTTGAGGAAAACAATGTTTCCTTTGCGATGCAACTGATAGGATACCTTCAAAGTCCGAAAGGAGAATGGAATAATGGGTATTCTTCTTCACAAGAACGAATCCGTATTCCACTTCTTCAGATTCTGCCCTGCCATAAATCGACAAAAATATCCCCGACATAAATATATCGGCTTCTACTCCACGTTTCTGAGAATACGCCTTGAATTCTATCAGGCCCAGATGTAGTTTGTCCCTATTTTTAGACACAGGAATGGATAGAAAGGTCTCCGTATTCTGCGCCACAGAGGGACATAATATTTTGGCTTATGATTAGTTCTATTTCTTTATGTGTCACCGTAGATCCGATCTGATGTTGCCGCCAGGCTACCGTTCTCAACCCTTTTTATGGGCCAAAGTAAATTCATAATAAATAGCCTGACATAATAATGCCACAAACACTAACTCACAACTGTCGCACTGTTGAGTGGCCGTTCTACTGTTGACTCGACGTCCGACTTGACGCCTATAAAAAAATTGCCCGCCCTGTCCCCTTCCCACACACATTCATTGGGGCAAAAGTGTTGACAAATTTATGAGCTTGTTGTGCTTTGACTTTTGGCTGATTGAAATTTTGGTGTTGGCTTTCCAATTTTTAGGCAACAACATTTATTGCGCTAGACAGCGGATAAAGGGGGCTGGATGATTTGGAGATACCATGGGGTATGGTTGGTGCCTGGGTGACCCAACTTAATTGCGCTGCGCGGGACAATTGTCAACTTCGTTGCGTGGACGACAAGCTCTAAGGGCGCGATCGAACCACTGGCCATTGGGACAATTTTGACGTCTGGTGCGACTATTACTGCAGACATAGAAATGGCGGCAATGGCGTCCATCGGCATAGAAGGTGAAATCCCGTTGACCGCGACAATCGTGCAGGGTGGGTAGCACTTTAGCGGGCGACAGATAGTCACAGCTGCAGGAGATCGTAAGTCGTCCGCTGCGATCAAATGTTTTAAGGCAGGGACAGGGTGGAGTGTTTACAATTGTTGTGGTGTCAGGGCAGATGGTGGTGGTACAGGGGGGTTTAGTGGTGGTACAGGGTGGCTTGGTGGTGGTACAGGGTGGCTTGGTGGTGGTACATGGTGGCTGAGTGGTGGTACAGGGTGCTTGAGTAGTGGCACAGGGTGGCTTGGTGGAAGTGCAGGGTGGCTGAGTCGTGGTACAGGGTGGCTGAGTGGTGGTACAGGGAGCCTGAGTCGTGGTACAGGGTGGCTGAGTGGTGGTACAAGGAGCCTGAGTCGTGGTACAAGGAGCCTGAGGTGGTACAGGGTGGCTGAGTGGTGGTACAGGGTGGTTGAGTGGTGGTACAGGGTGGTTGAGTCGTGGTACAGGGTGGTTGAGTGGTGGTACAGGGTGGCTGAGTGGTGGTACAAGGTGGCTGAGTGGTGGTACAAGGTGGCTGAGTGGTAGTACAGGGTGGTTGAGTAGTGGTACAGGGTGGTTGAGTGGTGGTACAGGGTACCCGGGTAGTGGTACAGGGTGGCTGAGTTGTGCTACATGGTGGCTGAGTGGTGGTACAAGGTGGCTGAGTGGTTGTGCATGGATCTCCTGCCACCGTCCAGACTAACAGCGTCATCAGCACTCCTAACACCAGCAGGTTCTCTGGCATTCAAAAAAAATATGGGAAAGTTTAGTAAGACTTAGAGTTCAGGCCATTTCGATTACTTACGAACTCTCATAGTTCTTTGTTGTCTCTCAACTTCTCGGTTGATGAATAAACTGCATTGGCCTCCGTTTCTGAGGTTTTTATACCACACCGAAGAGTCTTCTTATCGCTAACCACTCAAGTGACTACATAAGTGCTGCCCGTTCCGGGGTCATTAACAAATTAACTAGACAAGACAGGTTCAAATTCCGGAGTATACATTTTCCATGCTGTTTTTTACAGCTTTGGCCAACTTTATTTGACTTGAGCACCACTGATGGTATTGACATTTGGCTTGGGTCATTTGGCAAGCCGTACGCAGCCTGTAAAATAGTTGAAATTGGCTGTTAACTGATTTCGCCCGCCCCATTTGGCCACTTGGCCAGTACAAACAAGAGATTTCGGTTTATGGCCTCGAACCCGGAAGTGTTAGGCCAAAAAAAGTGTACAAGTGTAGGCCATTTGGCAGGCGATAAAATGGGCAGAGCGCCTAAGGGGCGTATGTGTGCGTAATAATTTTTATTCCCGCCGCACACAGAGGGAAAACGAGAGAATACTGACCGCCGGTTGATTTGGTTCACGTCCTGGTGTCATGTCCCCCGGACAAGCATACACAAAACTATACATGTTGGACAGTTGGCAAAACTTTTGTAATTAAATATGGTTGTTGCAGTTAAGATTTATGCGCAAATTTTACCCAGTAAGAGTTAGGGGTAGATGCGACAACGGGGGGTTGGGAGCGATAGCATTGAAAACAAAAAAGTTTTTCTCACTAAAATAAATTTTTCGACCGATCGTTCCTATGGCAGCTATATGCTATAGTCATCCGCTCCGGCCGGTTCCGACAAATGTGCAGCGTATTTGTACCAAAAGACGTCGTGCAAAGTTTGATTACAATAGTTTTAAAACTGACTGAGGAGATAGCATAGAAACAGACGGACGGGACGGACGGACAGACGGTCGGACAGACGGACATGGCTATATAAACTCAGCTCGTTATGTGGTCGGAGAT
This sequence comes from Lordiphosa stackelbergi, assembly GCA_018904235.1. Lineage (NCBI taxonomy): Eukaryota > Metazoa > Arthropoda > Insecta > Diptera > Drosophilidae > Lordiphosa > Lordiphosa stackelbergi. Next base: position 414,271 of record JAEIFU010000008.1, read on the forward strand.
GCTTCCTTCAATGCGTTACAAACATCCGGACAATTTTAATATACCCTCTCCAAGGGTATAAAAATAAAAAGTCAGCATTGTGGTTCGAAAACACGACTACCCGTTTAAGAGTTATGCAAACAGTGCGCTACGCCGCTGCGGCGTCTGACATTCGTTGTAAATATTAAGTGTCGAATCTCAAGCAAAAGCAAAATTCACAGCCTGTCAAAAACAGCCGACTTACCACAACAATTACTAGAGTAAATCGAGAGTTGTCGCTCACTAGCTAGTAAGCTAGCTAGTGGTAAATTTGTTAATTACATTCTTACGAGGGCTGCAAACGCGCTGGCATTGTGTGAATCCGTAAGCACAGAAAAGCAAGTAAGTCGATAGTAGTATTTCGTGCTTACACTTTTCTGTTCCCTCTATTTGTCCGGCGCTGGTCTAGACCGCAAATTGGTGTTGTCGACCTTTAAAAGAACCGCCACCACATACTCCGATTCTGCAGTTCGAATTAACAAAATATGCAGCAAGCTGCATGCACTTTTGTAGGATCAATATTTTTGAGCCTTTTGGGGACATTGCTTGACAGAAATTTTGTAATGTGCCTCACTTTTGACCTCTATTTACAGGGTATATTTTCTTTCTGCCTAATATTCAATGCCCAAAGTCAACAAAAATTTACAATGGTTGTACCCCTTCCTCGTGCTCCTCACTTCTTGGGTCATAAATTATTATTTATTTAAAGCGCAAAACATTTTCGATTTGCTTGGAAAAATGTTTGAGCGTTTAAAAATGAATGCATAAATAATTTTCAATTTAACGATATTGTGGACAAAGGGCTTTGCGCTTGTCGTTTTTTTTTGGCCCTTTATGTAGTATTAAACGCACTGTGAATTTTAAAAGTGAAAATGAGAAATAAAAGCCAGAAAGTATGCTGTGGAATTTTGATTTAGGCCAGTTATAAATGGAAATTAAATTCAACTAAAATGTTATCTACCACATAAATTAAGCACTTAAGCCCATTTTGGTTCTTCGTTCTTGGAGAAAACTTTTTTTGGGGACCTCCTGCCATATGAATAATGAGGCAAGCCGGCAGAAAGACAAACAAAGACACGGCTCAGTGGGAAATTTTGCCAGAGAGCTGAAGAATGGCAAATTAAATTAAGCACACACAAGGATTTCGAGTATGCTCTGTGTAAAACTCATTAGTGAAGTGACCGGAAATCTTATGAAAATCTGTAAAGACACTAAAAGGATTCGCATATGTCGTGGTGGTGCGGGTTAGGTGGTAGGTCGGGGGGTAGTCAGTCATGCATGTACTTCAATTTTTCAGCAAAATGAGTGCACATTTGACAAAACACACACCTTCAGTGTCATGCCAGGAGCCCAACGGAGCCAAGAAATCCCTGCAGAACATATGTCCTGTCTCTGGCTGACTCGGTTTGGCTCCCGTTGTTGCTTGTGTTATTTTACATGCTTTTTATCAGCTTTCTGCTGCATGTGGAGAATGTCGCCCGAAAATTTCGGTGTGTGAGTGTGTGCTCATGTTTTATAACAATAACGAAATCACTGGCATTGGACGTACTTAGTTTCAGGGTATGCCCGGCTAGTACAAACCTTGACGAAGAAAAAAAAAAAGTTTGCAAATCGACCACACGCCAAACTACGTGTGCCAGTACCTTACAACGACCCATAATAAAGTACACAGACAATGAAGAGAGACGTAGAAAAACCCTTTTGGAAGATTTACTCACTGAAAAGTTAGGTATCGCAAAAGGATCGTAGGTGGAGACTTAAGCACTGATAAACCGAGGAGTGTACACTCAGAAAAAAATTGCCATGTATTTTAGAAAATCGCCCTATTTTTAAATTTGCCCTGGTGTTTAGAAAAATTTTCTTATAAAAAGAAAACGTTTTCTAGAACTTCGAAAAATGTGCCATAATAAAAAAAATTTAGAAAAAAACTTTTTCTAAAAGCAAGAAAAGGTGCGATTTTTCTATTAATCATGCCTCAATTTTCTTAAATCACTTTCTTAAAACCATGGCAAAATTTACCTTTGATTTTAGAGCACAAGCGCCCTTAAAGTAAATGTTGCATTTTCTTAAAAACAGGCAAGATTTTCTGGAATTAATTTTCTTAGTAATATGGCGATAGTAGCCATTGTTTTTAAAAAAAAACGTGTTGAATATAAAGAATTTTTCTATAAACAAGGCAAATGCAAAAAAGGAAAAAAGCTAACTAAAATAGCTTAAAAAAAAAACTAACTTTATCGAAAAGCAACTCTGTTAGTCAGAGAGAAAGACGTAAAACCGGCTACAAACTGATGTCAGATACTAAAAGAAAGCGCACTAGGAGCACCGCCAAAGGAATAACTGTTCGTTTTGCTCTGTTTCTTTTGCGCAGCGTCGGGTTATTGCGCAGAAGACATCGCCGTTAGATAAGGTAAAGGTAAAACTGGCTATACAGCTCCTCCAACGGGGCCAAGCCAAGCTTCTCTCAATCTCTTGGCGTGTGTGCTTTAAATTTTTCGCACAAGAGAAAGGGACCTACAGTTTAACGCCGGATCCGAACGGCAAAGTTTGAGAAATTGCTTTTTCATGGCTAGTTACTTCACAGCTGGCGCCAATAGCTGGGTGAAGGTGACCGTATGTGTAAAAGCTAGTTTCTAAAGAAAGAAAAAAACTTTTATTATTAGATGTTCTGGAGGCGGGTTCAAACCCGCGACCTCCCGGCCACACTAACCACTGGGCCACAGACGGCCGTTAGATAATGCGTATGGTAATATAGGTAAGTTATATTGTACACATATAATTGTATATATAAATCAAGGCTACAAAAATCTATAATATTGTGAAAGGGGGTTCGGTGGGGGTTCGTGGACCGTTGACCCCTGAACCCAAGGTTTTTGGTTCGAACTTCAGTTCGCTTGAACATATAAACCATAGTTTTCGTTTAAAAATACTTTTTCTTTATCTGGTAATATTCTTTACTTTAATAATGTAATTTTAGTTGTTGTATTGTTTCGTCGCTTTTACAACATTTGAGAACTGCTTCAAGGCATCAATACCACCTTTTTCTATATTTTGTTTTTATTTTTTATTCTCTTCTTCGCAGTCCAACGTTGATTTTTGTAAAAACTCTTAATAGGAATTTGTTTTGGAGCTTCAGCATGTCTGTAATATTAAATGGTGGAAGACCTACTAAAAGTCAAACTTAACTTCCTTCAAAAATCGTTAACTTAATTTAGATGTGTGTGCAGCACATAAACTGTAATTTATAGAATTCTCCAGGTATTCTTTTGAGGTTATTTGGAGACCTTCATCAGCTTACATACATCATGGTTGCATTTTATGAATTTTTCTAATCACATTTGAGTCTTAAACGGTCATGATGCGCCCGTTTTCTGATCATAAGTTATTACTTTTGTCGAAGGAAATTTTTGGTGCCCCTTTTGAGGTGGTTTAAACCCCATTTTCTATCAGTTTCGAGTCATTCTGGAGTTTTTTTCCGAGTCGTTTTTAATGAGTCACTAATTGAATAAATGCATGAGTCATTTTCCGAGTCTTTCTTTTAATCTCCATAAAGCTAATCTCTTTTTAATCTCAAAAGAGCTCGAATAAGACTCGTTAAGGATTCTTGTTAAAATGATCTTCTCAAGTGCTGGGTGGGCCTTTTCTACTCTTAAATTTTTCTTTTAAAATTTTTCTTCCCCATTTGCTGCGCGATTTCGCCCGCTCCATATTCGCCCCTTTAACGCCTACATAGAGAAAAGTCGAAGGATTAGAAAACGTCTTAAATTTTTCAAGTCAAACATATTATTTTTATATTTTGTTTGGGGGGTTGGAAAAAATAAATTGGTGGGTGGATCTATTTATTTTTAAAAATAGTTGTGTTTTTGTTGTTGATGTGAGGAGAAAAAATTTTTTTGTTGTTTTTTTTGTTGGTTCGGTTCGCCCAACCCAACAAACCCCAACCGAACTGATTGTTAGGGTTCAGGACCGGTTTGGTTTGCGATATAAATAACTTTTTAATTTCAGATTGACAACCTAATTGCCAACTCCAGCAAGGAGGAGGAGGAGCATTATGTTACCTAATTTTGCAAATAAGAAAAAACTGAGTTGCAGAATAAATAAAACAATTAAAAAAACTCCTTTTAACATTTTTTTCCTATTTTTAGGAAAATAATTTTCTATATTTTAGAAAAAACATTTTTTAAAGGCGAAACGATTTTTCTAGAACGAGGAAAAAATTTTTCTGTATTTTAGAAAAATAAATTCTCCTTTAAACATTTTTTTTTCTAAAATATAGAAAATTATTTTCTTTGTTTTAAAAATTTTTTTCTAAATTTTTAACATATTTTTCTAATATTCAAGGCTTTTTGCTCTACTCTTAAGAAAATATTGAATTACGTTTTAGAAAAGCCTTCTATAATATTAAGAAATTTTTTTCTACAATTTAGGGTGAATCGCCTGAGGACGGTTTCAAAGGCGAATTTCTAATTTTCAGGGCGAATTTAGGCCTTTTTTTCTTTGAGTGTATACTCTTGCTAGGATATGCTCAATTAAAGAATAAAATTGATCAAAATCGAGTTTTTAGCTGTTAAGAGAGTCAAAACTCTATCTCTTACCATCTCTGAGATCTGTTTGTTCATACGGACGGACGATGATGCTGATCAAGAATATATATACTTTATGGGGTAGGGAAATGATTCCTTCTGCCTGTTACATACTTTTTTACAAACTTAATATACTCTATGTACCTTTAGTACAGAGTTACTCCCAAAGCATTTTCCTAAGACTGTTTGACTTTCCTTTTGCCGAGTATTAGCTGACTGCGTTAGACAGTTGGGCTTTTTACCTGTATTGTAAGTGGAGTGTTGCTCTTCCCCACCAACAGTCACACAATGTCCAATTTTTAGCAAGGTAAATTTTAGAGAGAGAAAATGTATAATATTTATACAGAGTATTATAATTTTTTTTTGTGTTGAAGAAGTTTTTACGGATCTTTTTTGTGAGTGTCCCCTTACCTTACCCAGCTCTCCTTGCTGTCACACAAATTGTTGAATAATTGTAGTTGTTTTGCAGTTTTTTCTGTTTTCATCCCCTGCCCAGCGACATTGCATTGTTTTCGCATGCAAACTTCCGTAAGTTCTTTTCGATTTCTGTTTTGCTGCCTACAATTGTAGTTTATTTGATGGCATTCGCTGGGCCTGCTGCTGTTGCAGCTTTGTGCATTAAGCATTTGTTTGCGTTTAGTTCTTTTTTTTTTGGATTGGAAAATGGCTTTTGAATAGAGTGTGTGAAGTGGCTTTAACTATGAAAGGGGCAGAATTACAACAATTATAAGCAATTTGCCAAAATAGAGAGAAAGGTACCCAAAAAGTATAGCCAAACACATTATGAGTCCATTGAGTTTATCTATATAATGTTGGTTGTTGCCTTCTTTTGTGCAAAGTTTTGTTTTTAGTTGCTGCTTTTTGTATTTTTTTTTTGCCAAATTGAATTGTGAGGCATGTGGGCGTAGCGCGGTAGCTCTTTGTTTTCATTTTTTTGTCCTGTTTCTTGTTTTTTTGATAATACTATTCGAAAAGTTTGGTGCGTGACTAAGCGGCGAAAATTGTTTAAGAAGTAGACCAACTGAGGAGAAAGAAACAGCATAAGATACTTAAGCCAAGCCGGTTGACTTGATGTTGCATTCAATAATTTGATGAAATTTAACACAATTTGTTTCAGTGACGTAAAGTTTGTATTTAAAACACCACTTGAGTAAATATTGAGAACTGAATTGAATTCGAAACCCGGCTTTGAGCTAGAGTATACATATCAACTCCTCTGCTCAAAATGTAATGTCCACCACTTATGAACTCATCAGGTTCGCAGCCAGAAAAAAAAAACTTAATGGCGGCAAACTACACATCTTCTTATTCAATGACCTCAGAGATGCAGATTACCAGCAATTTAACAGTCGATCAAACACATTAAGTAGCTCTTCATCTCAGACTCAACTCAGCTTAAGTAATTTAAAAATCAGCTTAGGTATGTATCTTTCAGCTGACAGTTAACGAAAAACACACACGCGCACTGACACACCTTGAGACCGAGCACGGGGCAGCAACACGAAATTGATGAGTGTGCAAACAAATTGATAGATGCAACAACAATGAAATGAATGGGGTTTTGTCTTTTCTCGTTTGTAGAGAAATGTGCTGAATTTGCCTTCCAGCATCAGGTCAGCATCAACAGCAGCAGCAGCAGCAGCAGCAGGTGCTGTGTCCTCTTTGCTCACTCGATTGGCCACTTAAGCGTTGCAGCTCGAACTGATGAATATCCTCAATCGAGCTAATTGATTCTAACTTTCCACTCTCAACTTAGTTTGCACCTTGCAAATTTGATTAGCTCTCACATGTGCCAGGCACCATGGAATATCTGTCTCACATTTGCCATATTTGTTTATGCATTTTAAAGTACCTAAACTATCGCGTACGGTACACCACCACACCCGTCCACCCACCTGCACCACATATTTCGATAAATGTATTTGAAAATTCATTAGATTTTTGGTCGTTTTGGTGTCTGGGCATTATAATTTTGTGTAAAGTTTTTAATTTTTAATGCCACATTTCAGTTGGGTTTCACACCAAACTCGAAAATACTCTTTTCCCATATATAAAACTGTAGTTTTCTTCTATGCTCAGCCTTTCAGGTTAAGAGCCGAAGTGCCCTTTCTTTCAGGTCTTGTTTAAAAAGGCGAATGACTAGCCTGAAGAAAAAAACTGAAAGACGCTTCATTAACGCCTTGAACCTGAAAGGTTTGTCGTATTAAAACTAAAACTAAAAAAAAACCGAAAGGTTTTAAATTTACGCAAATTTTAAGTGTAGGGAAAATAACTTTTTCGAGATCAGTGAAAAAAGAAGGTGGTGCATTTTTTGCAGAGACAAAACCATGCAGGCGTTGCTTTGAGGAGATTTTTACCATTTACACGTGCTTTTGAGACAGCCATTTATTTTAACGATTGATACCAGTTTGAAGGGTTGACTTGTTGGACATTTTTGATGGTCTTGTAAATGGTTAGAGCATAACGAGCGAGCGACAAATACCAAATGAAAAGAAAACGTCCGATGGCTGTCACACGATTAAATGTGCGATTGCCATTCTGTATATATGAAAAATACATGTATAAACATGTGTGAGTATGTGTTTAAGTATGTATGTGTGCTGGTGTGTTAGTCAACGGGCTGCAAATCCGATTATGTGAACAAAACGAGTTCCGTGCACGAATTACTGTCGGGAGAAATAAAATGCAACATTATTCTTTTGGCCATTGACGTTGCGTATGCGCCACATATTACCTAACGGGCGAGCTGACTCACTCCCTCTCCCCCCGTCTGTATGCCTGTCTGTTGTCTAAGCATGTCCAGCCTGCAAGAATCCCCTTTTTTGTCAGGGCTTTCCATGGAGTGTGGAGGCGAGAATGCTAAAGCGAGCTATAAAATGCTCGAGCTTTTATTTATAACGACATCAGAAATTAATCTTGCATTATGTGCGCGCGTGTAGAGTTATTCGTTGGCTATACGCTGGCAGTTTATCCTTTTCATGAAGTATGTAGTCGTCACACATACACTCACTTACATATGTACCTGTTAAATTATACACAGTGCAGGCGACAAAAGTGTCACCAAAAGAAGGCAATAAATATATAACTGTGAAAAAAGTGCGCATTCAGAAAATAGGTTTCTTTATATTTATTAGTTTTTGCACTACCGCAATGTACCTAGAATAGAAAAACGACTGCTCAAGAACATTTCGTACTTACAGTTAGCCGAAAAATTTAAGAAAAGATCGTACTTAGTTCAAGTAACAAATTTCTTGGATTAAGGACAGAATAGACTTGCAATGCAAGCTCCAAAAATTGTGCTACGGAAAATGCGAATTATTTTAAGTTGAATCTGTTCTTAAAAATTCTCTCCTGGTTCTAACACTTTTGTTATAAAGCGAGGGTGAATTTCTGTCCAACAGCATAAATATCTTGGGCATTTCCTCTGGATTGTGATATTATACAGGGACCTAGTTTAAAGAACAAATTGGGAAAGCTTTAGAATTATAAAGGTTGAACCAAGAACATTTTGTTTTTATTTTCTTTCAAAGATGTTTTGGGGTTGACTTTAGAATTTATTAGACTTCGATGGTTTTTTGTTTTTTTTTTTCTGAGTGTATATCCGTCTGTTCGTTTGTCCATCTATCTGTCCGTCCGTCTGTATGAACACCAAGATCTTAGAGAATAGAAGAGCTAGCGTACCCCAATTCTAAATTTAGAGTCCTAGTCTTCTCGCACCTCCCGCCCCCGCAATAAAATTTTTGAATAACTCCTTCAATTTAGAAGATCTACAACAGGCTAAATTTTTCGAAATATCGGCTAGTATATAACGGAGATTTACAAAATGCAACTTCTGCATGCGTTGACGCTTAACATAGTGTTAATATTATTGTTCGAACTAAGTGACAGATATAAATGTCTGCTCAAATCGGCTCGATCGAAGTTTATACACCCTTGGAGCATGATATACGCGGCCAGTTTGTTATATGGCTATACGATATATTCATCAAAAAAGTTTTTCTCACTAAAACTACTTTTTCGACCGATCGCTCCTATGGCAGCTGTATGCTATAGTCATCCGTTTTGAATCAAACTTGACAGAATTGTGTGGTAGTATATAATATTGATCTGTACAAAGTTTGGGAGCGATAGCATTGAAAACAAAAAAGTTTTTCTCACTAAGAATTTTTTTTAGACCTATCTTTTGTATGGCAGCTATACTATATAGTTGTCCGATTTTGATAAATCTCGGTGAAATTATGTGAAATCAAAGAAAACTTATAAATACGACGGTTGGGAGCGATAGCATTGAAAACAAAAAAGTTTTTCTCACTAAAACTACTTTTTCAACCGATCGTTCCTATGGCAGCTATATGCTATAGTCATCCGATCAGGCCAGTTCCGACAAATGTGCAGCGTATTTGTACCAAAAGACTTCGTGCAAAGTTTGGTTAAGATAGCTTTAAAACTGACGGAGGAGATAGCATAGAAACAGACGGACAGACGGACGGACAGACGGACATGGCTATATCAACTCAGCTCGTCATGCTGATCAAGAATATATATACTTTATGTGGTCGGAGATGCTTCCTTCTGTGCGTTACAAACATCCGGACAATTTTAATATACCCTCTCCAAGGGTATAAAATTAGAAAAAGAAATTTCGCCTTGCATAAAAATACGTCGTATATATTGAAGATTTGAGTCAAATTAAATCGAAATTATAATTCGTATTACTGAAGATTATAGCTCTCAGAAGAACTTTAATTAGTTTTACAATGGTATCAATGAAATTCGGTTTCAATAATGACAATTGGAACTATTCGAACGTGAAACCGCGACAGCTATAAAAATTTAAATTATTTAAATTTTTAATAATCACAACCGAAAGTGGTTTTAAAGTGAAGCAAAAACCTTTTTGTTTTCAACGGCATTGTTTCCAACTTTGTACAGATCAATATACACCCCCCCACAATTTTGTCAATATAATTCAAATCGGATGACTATAGCGTATCTGCCATGGTTTCGTATAGCGATTGGGCGAAAATCCGCATTTTAGTAAAATATCTCTGGCAATTTGAAAAAATGTTCAGCTTGCATAAAAATTACATATTGCCAGATTTAGTAAGTGCCCATTTTCTTGGATATGTTCCCCCCTCCTTTAAAATGGCTCAAATTACTAAAAATCTCGACGTGATGGACCATTTCTGAAAATAGATACCTTGTGTAATTCAATAATCCGTAAGTCAAATTAGTTTCCTATTACAATTCCATTTCATGTGTGTGTCAGGTGAGGAAAATAGAGAGGAAGCCTTCCAATTTTAGTAAATCTAGTTTGGGCTACATATTTTATTATTGTTTCCTATGAATTTGGATCACATATAGCCTTGTGCTTTTAACCAATTTAATTTAAGCCCAGTGGATTTTAGAAAAATTATGCTTTTATATGACTTAATTGTATTGTATTAATTTACTTACTATGTTCTGCGTCGCAATGGCGCGACGGGCCATTGACTACCCATTGCTATTCTATGTATTTCAAGGCTTACACTCTAATTAGATCATCTTGCAATTACTAAACGTTCGTGTGGTGACAGACGTTATGGCAATGACTTGGTACGTCAGTCGCTTTATCTCCATCTTCATTGCCAGTGCCATCTCTTCCATCTTGAGTGTGTATTTTTTTTTTTTTGCGTGTGCCGCTATGTTCATGAAAAATTACAACTCTCAGCATCAGGCGTAACGTGCGATAAATTGCACGAGACATATACACACAAACTTTGGCTGGTTTTGAAATTCGTTGCGTGTAGGATAATTCATTGCTTATTATCTTTTTTTTTTTGAGGCTGCAATTTCTGGGGTTACCTTTACCTAACCCATAATTTTTTTTATGCGATAGCAAATGCTTTATTAATTTAGTGTGTGCCTGGGGCAAGGCTATCTAGATCAGACTGGACCAGGACTTAGGGGAGCTAGGAGGAACCAGGAAACGTGTTAGGCCAGACAATCGAGTCTAATGATTTATGAACTAGGCACGCGCTTGCCCACAAGGAACTCGGATAGGCCGGGGCCGGTCTTGGGCTGGTCCTGGGCTTTTTGCCAGTTTTCTTTGCTCGCCTTTTGCTTTGGGCCTGTGGTTGGTGACTCTACCCCCAAAGTTGTGATGATATATGGTGCTGTAGTTTACCGACTGCTTAAATGAATTTTTCACACTCAACCATTTCATGCTGTTGACTGGGAACAAAAGTCAGACCTGGCGTGGGAGATGATGCAGCAAAAGAGGGAAAAAGAGAAAGCAAAAAGGACTCGAGCTTAAGTGACAATTATGGGTTATTTTCAATTGAAATGGGGGCAAATGGGAGCTGAAGCATTTACCTGATTAGAGAATTAATGAATTAATGCGATTGGGGAAAAGTAGTAATTTCTCAGTACTCCATAAATTAGTAATTTTTCATTTTTTATACCCAGAACCCACTAAAAATGGGTAAATGGGGATCATGAAGTTGAGCAAATGTATGTAACAGCCAGAAGGAAGCACCTACGACCCTACACAGAAGAAAAATAACATCCCCGTAGAATGGATATTCAAAATATCCACTTTAAGATCCATTCTTTTAAATATCCTTTTCGCATTTTTCAGCTCCTTTGGATGAAGAATAAAGATCAATGAATTATTATATTTTTGATGTATCCTTTTAAAGCGAAAATAAATCGACTTCAAAAATATCCAATGGATCCCAATAAAGGATAGTTAACTATCCAGTCCAAATGGATACCGAAAATATCCTGATGATCATCAAAAACAATCTTTTTTTTCTCAGTGTATAAAGAATATATATTCTTGATTAGCAACAACAGCCGAGTCGATTTAGCCATGTCCGTTTGTCTGTCAAGAATTATTCTTATGCTAGTCACGACATGTTGTTAAGTAAAGGTCAACAAAAGTACAATAAGTTTAAAGGAACGAATTAAGAGTTAAAAGGGAAGCCTATTTTCAAAATCAAGTCGGCTCTAACCGCAACATATTTTCAACTCTGCTATTTATTATCCGATCTTGACAAATAAATGAATATAAATGTCAGTTTTAAATATGAGATCGATATCTTAAAAATTGTGGGAGTTATTCAACATTTATTATTGTGGGGGCGGAGGTGGACGTTGAAAAAAGTTAAAACAATTCTCTTTTATTTTGACTGAGTATGGCACTGCTTTTGTAGTCCAATTGGTTAGTCACCGAGCTCGTTTTCTCTTTACTTTGCTTATAAATGAATAACCATTAATAATAGTTTGTTTTGGTCTAATGTATGTAAATAATGTCAAGGCTTTGATGGCTATTGAAACTTTCTGTGGCCGGCTGGACTCTTGAAGTCTAAACGAAGTTTTACTATTTGCCAAGGCTATCTATATCTATCTACAAAATTATTCATCGAAACAGCTTAAAGAACTTCTCCACAGCACGAAAAATCTTAACAGGTATCTCCAAGTGCTTACGATGTATCGCGTGAGGCCTTTGCATAAACGTAATTGTTACACAGGCTGTACTCCACATTGGCTTCATGCATATGCAAAAGACACTTGGCGGTGTGTGGGTGACACTGATAAGCGCATTATGAGCTTGACTGGATTTGTTTATGGGAAATCGCCCCATTTTCTCTCCCCCTCCCCGCCCCTTCTCACTCTCTCTGAGTGTGCGATAATTGCCCAAACTAAAGAAATGGAAACTGAATATGCGGCTGTCGATAAGGTCAAAGAGGACATCCCCATCTCAACACCCGTGGGGCGAAAGGCGAACACATTTTCTTGGCTGCACCTGCCTCTCACAATTGAATTTATGATGGCAGTCAACCATCCTCCACTCGAGCCAGACTTTTGTGCCATCTCATTGCTTACGGGCCATGAAAATTGTTTTCATTTCATTCCCAATTATTATTTTTATGTACATTCATTGTCTACGGTCCACGCGTGACTTTATGGCCAAAATGCTGAATCAGCTAACGGAAAACAACTCCGATTCGCATGCATTTGATTAATTTGATCAACTTTTGGGTCATGTCAATTACCCACTTGGATATTAACAGCGGCTGCCATTTCACTGTTCAGTGGCCACTCGCACTTCTTGCTCCCACTGCCAATTCGGCACATGGTACGTGTCATGGCGGGAATTGAAACAAATTCGAACATGGGCCAGGCCAAATTGCGTTGACTTTGACTTTGTTGACAAAGCACAGTGGCTCATTTTGGCCAAATTTCCAACACAAGGCCATTTGTGGATCCTTCCTAATTCGCAGCAGCTTTTGTTCCAGCAGCCACTTGAGTGAGAGACGCACGGCTAAGCCCTTGGCAACCACTGTGCGCTTAAGAGGCGATGAAATTAGCTTTCCCCCGATGAAGCACTTCCCCAACCCCCAGAGCCATCTTCATCTTCATTGTGAGACGACGACGACGACAACGACGACGGCAGTTCAAGTGGCGCTAGATAAATGTTAAATTCATGTCTGGCGGGCGCCCAACGTTATTAGTTCCCCCCGTGCTGTCCCTCGAATCACCCCAAAAATATACACGCTTTAGTGCACATTAAGACTTGTTTACGAATTTGCTTCAAACATGAAATTAATTTGTAAAATTTCGAAATTTCCTCAGCATCGGCAGCAGCAGCAGGCGACAAGTGAATTTGTGGGTGTGCCAAACATTGCCACATGCACGCACTCTAATTAGTTCTTCCTTTCGCTTGAGTGGAGGAGTTGCCTGGGCTGCCAACCAACTGTTGTAGGATAGAAGAAAATCCACACAGACCACAAAAAAATATTGCACACTTTCAACACTTCGCTTTGTCTCTGATCTGATCAGCAATTGCCTGGTGATGACCCTATCTACTACGCATTGCAATGTGGGCTATTTGTTTCGGTGTCACTAAACAATAAAAGTTTGGTGAAATTGACCCGAACAAGAGAACGGAAATGGAAATGGAAAAAAAAACTAACAAAACATGCAGCCAACTAAGTTTATTCGAACGGAATCTTAGTTAGATTGGAATGTCCTGAAAGCAAGTCATATGAGTGTAAAGTTTTAGAGTAGAGAAGGGCATTTTTCAATATTCCATTTCATGTTCACAGGCTGATGTTCTGACTGTGCAAAGAAAAGTTCTCAGTAAGATTGTGCTAGTAAATGTCAAACTTTTTAATGAAAGTGGCCAAGTGGACCCGGCTACACTCAAAGCGATTGAAAACAGTTACTAAAGTTGGTTAGAAAAAAAGGTTGGAAATATGGAGTTTGATGTTTTCCCGGCTTCAAACCAGCAGGTTAAACCGAACTATTAACGGTAAAATCTCGAAATTATTTAAGCTGTGATCCGGTAAATTGGTCTGTCTATATATATAAATGTGTAAACGCCCGACGACATATTATTAACGCCAAGTCTAAACGCGTTTCCACCAGGGTTGGGGTATGGAGGCGCTCACTAAGAAAAAAAAGGGGATTTCACCCGGAAAAGTCGGAAAAGCGTCGGAAAAGTTTGTATGGGAAAAATTTTATTTTTCATCCGATTGACTTGAAACTTGGTTTGTAAGCATAGTACGCGAAATGATTCGACACGTGTTTCACGATTTCGGAAAATCCGCCTACGAGGAAAATGGCCGGAAAATTCTGCATGCAAAAAACAATTTTTCATCCGATTGGCTTGCAATTCGGTTTGTAAGGACAGAATACGAAATAGTTTTAAATGTGATTTTCCGATGTTGGAAAATTTTACCCAACGGTCGGAAAATTCCCGGAAAAGTCTGCATGAAATAAAATATTTTTCATCCGATTGGCTTGAAACTTGGTTTGTAAGGGTAGAATACGAAATAATTTGAAATGTGATTTTTCAATGTCGGAAAATCCGCCCCCATGTGGGAAAATTCCCGGAAAATTCTCCATGGAAAATACTATTTTTCACCCGATTGACTTGAAACTCGGTTTGTAAGGTCAAAATGAGAATTCATTTGTGTTTTCATTTTCCGATGTTGAAAATACCGCCGGGATGCCCACTGGGAAGTGGTTGGGAAGTGGATGGGATGTGGGTGGAATGTGGGTGGTAAATGGATCGGAAGTGGGTGGGATATGGGCGGGAAGTGGGTGGGATGTGGGTGGGATGTGGGCGGGAAATGGGTGGGATTTGGGAGGGATGTGGGTGGGATGTAGATGGGATGTAGATGGGATGTAGTTGGTATGTGGGTGGCAAGTTGGTGAAAAGTTGGTGGGAATTGGGTGGAGAGTGTGTGGGATGTGGATGGGAAGTAGGTGTGCATTGGTTTTATACTGTTGAAGGCGCAGCAAAGCGCGACGGGTTATTGCTAGTAGTTTTATAAAGATAGAGTTAGAGGTTTCATATATCTCTGAAGTTATTCAAGTTATGAACTGGATATTTGGTGTGTGGGTTGAAAATATGCAGTTTGATAAGTTTCCAAATCAAAACCAAACAAGTTTGGACGAGTTTAAATGTAAATAACGATTTGCAAATAGTTTAATCTTTATAATTCAAAGGACCCGGGCGTACAGCTAGTTTATCCAGTACTTCAAACTTGAGAAATTATGAGTTTAATCATCCGAGGTGAATTTAAGGCCGTTAGCAGAACCAAAGGTGACTGCCACAAACAACAGAGCTTTACATTTAAGCCAGCTTGAACTATTGCAAAAGATCAAAATTAGTTGGTCCAAAACTAAATTAAAGCCCTGCACCTTCGTCAACCTCAAAATGGAAACTGTACCTAATATTTCTTAAGCGCTGTAATAAATTTGCTTGTATCTACTTGTAATTTTTTCGGCGTTGGCAACATCATGTCCATATCGAGAGACCCTTAAGCTGAATTCATGATTTCGTTCGACTTTGCTTCGCTTTCTGATTTGCTGGCTCTTTGCGTTTTCTGCTCTGGCACTGATTTAAATTAAATTCTCCATAAACAAGCAAACAGAAGCCGAGGAACAGGAGCAGCATCAGCAAAAGCCATGTCAAGTAAAGAAAGTTCGAAAAAATAAATGGAAGCAAGTAATCACAGAGAGACAGAGAGAGAGAGAGAGAGGCAAAGCAGCATCAGAAATAATTGTATTAAAATTGCACAATTTGACTAAAAATCTGCTACACAACTAAAAGCAGTCACTAAGGATTACATGAATATTGAAATTTCGTATTTTTTCATAATAATTTATTCCTGTCCCAGAGTAGGCAAACTTCATAGTGTCGAAAGCAGCCATTTTTGTCTTGTTTTTTTTTTATCCACTGCCTGT
Organism: Lordiphosa stackelbergi; assembly: GCA_018904235.1. Taxonomy (NCBI): domain Eukaryota; kingdom Metazoa; phylum Arthropoda; class Insecta; order Diptera; family Drosophilidae; genus Lordiphosa; species Lordiphosa stackelbergi. The sequence goes on from JAEIFU010000008.1 coordinate 430,110, forward strand.
CTAACTTTTTAGCTATTTTGCTGTCGACTTGCCTGGCATATAAATACAATATACTCTGCGTGCTGTGGCATTATAGTGGCTTAACACCAACTGAGAAGAAGGCTACATCAACTTGGGCTAATTCATGCGCCTTGGCACGCCGGTTGCTTCATTAAAACCAAACTGCGAGGACTTTTTCTTTTGGTATTTTTAAAGCCTTTTCGCTCATTTATCAACTGATAGCCCAAAAGTTTGCGTGTGCCGAGCATAAAAACTAACTTGAGCTACTTAAAGTGAACTTAAAAACATGAAACAAGTCCCCAGCGACGCGGCGCAGCGGCAGCAGCGCGGGACATGCCACTGAAAGCAAAGTTGAAGTTTAAGTAAATACAGAGAAGACAGCTCAGGGCCGGAACACTTCTCAATTCGGTGGCAGCTGAGGCACGTTGAACGATTTCAAAATTCAATTTGCAAAGTTGAAAGCTAATGATGACGCAAAACTAAGTGGCCACTTGATTTGACAAGCACTGGGGCAGTACACCTCAGCATCAGTGAGTAAGGGGCTTCGATTGGGTGAATGCAGCCAGTCAAGCAACCTGCATGACATGTGCGAAACATCAAAAGAAGAGGTCTTCCTCCCAACCTATATGAAGTTGTGTGTGTGTGCAGGAAATGCATGCAATGACACAGCATTTAAAGAGGTGAGACGGTGCTCCATCAGAAACCTTCACCAGTCTCTGACTATCATGAATAAAAAAACACATACAAAAGGCAGTTCGTAATCCAAATCCAATGCCCAATGCAAGATTATACAGGTTAAATCCCCCTCGGGCTTACACAATTTTCCCAAATTGAAGCATACTTTTGGGCCTACATAAATAGATCAATTAAGCTGTTGCCGTGGTAAATACTCAAGCCCAAGTAAGGACTGAAGGTTGTATAAATTTGTTATTCCAATCCTTCTTCAGCCCCCCAACACCCGATTTATTGGCATTCTTAAGGCGAACACAATGCCGTTGGCCCATACAAAACGTAAGTAATAAAATGAATTTTTACGCCGCATTTTCGCAATGCAGGATCGTTTCTCCGTGTGCCCTCTGCGGTAGCTGCTGCTACCTTTTGCCCTTAAACAACTAAATATGAATGCTTTTTATACACTTGAAAAGTGTATTATAATTTTGCCCAGAAGTTTGCAACGCATATAAGGAATTATCTCCGACCACATAAGGTATATACTTATATTATTGATCAGCATGACGAGCTTGGTCGATTGAGATTTGTCCGTCCGACTGTCCGTTTGTCTGTTTTGAAGTTTCAGTTGCAGTCGGAACCGCCCGGATCGGATGACTACTTCTTAAAGCTGCCATAGAAACGATCGGTTGGATAATGGGTGAGCGCTTTAAACTCGATCATTATAAATATTATAAGTTTTTACACTGATCTATGATCTATGGCATTTGGTCGAAATCGCTAACCGTTGAAGCGAGCTTTTTCAAGTGTATTAAAACTTCGACACAGACGAAGTTAGCTTTGCTTTCTCGTTTTGTTTTGTTGTTGCTTTGCTACGTTCGGTGCAGCTGCAAACTGCAAAAGCAGAACCAGAACCGACACATTTACACATGTAAGTGCATAAAAAATGTTTATGAATTTCGGTTTATGGCGCGTAAAACACGCCAATAAATGTACCAAGGCATTAAAATGCCCTTTTTGCCGCCTGCTCGCCTTTGCTCCCAGTTGGCACCTTCTCTTTGGACTGCCGCACTAATAAACAATCAGAAATGGGCATAAAGTATGTGGAATCAGGGCCACTCCTCTGGCTCCTTTGGCTCCATATTTGCTGGAGGTGTTAGTCGCCCCTTTGGCGCGATTCGTGTGGGCTCTTGAATATTTATGCAAAACACATTTCGTTGTGTTTTTGGGTTCTCCGTATGTATGTATGTATTGTATTGGTCCTATATATGTATGTGCGTTATGCCAAGTGCGCTCTAATGCACTTTACGACACTTTATGGGAATGGCAATGGGAATGGGCACAAGCATATGGCATCTGAGTGAGTTATGGCAAATTGATGAGAATACGAGTGCGACACACATAAATGTGTGCATGAATGTGTAGCCCCAGGATACGACATGAATAAACACAAAAAATATTAATTAGTTTCCAAAGAAGAGCAAATACTCACTCCGAAAGCCAAATAATAGCAAATTTCTAACAGCATTGGGCATGGAAAGGTGGACAAGGAGTTGAATTTATTACACTAGCTAACAAATTTTTACAAACAATTGGCTTCTCATCTGCAATACTTGCTGTGGAAATGAGGAGGAGATAAAAAGAATCCAGCAGACCTGCATTCCTGGTAACCAGAAAAACTATTTTTTGAAAGATTTGGACTGTCTGGGAAATTTGACCGTACACTCAAAAAAAAGTTGTCATCACATCGACACAATTTAGACATCAATTTGAAACTATTGAGTATCGAATTCTCTCTAATACTCCGAGTATCAAATTGACATCTTCGAAAGTAGTATTAACATGATATTTCGAGGATTTCAAATTGATACTAACGTGTATCAGGTTGACACTTTATTGTATTAATTTTTAAGTATCAATTTGACACTAGGTCTTATTAATTTAATAATTCAACTATCAAACTTTTTGTTTCATTTTGATACTAGCTTTTATTAATTTAATATTTTTTCTTATCTTTGTACTATAAATTCAGTTCATTATAATCTGCCATTAAAATTAAAACAAAACATTTTAAAAAAATTTTTTTTATTTCAAACTCTATCAAAATGTAATTTATTTACACTATTAAATTGAATTCGTCAAGTGTGGACACCCCTCTAAGTGGAAACATTTGTCTCTCCTCGTGTCCATGCGAATGTTGCTTAACCAGAAGTCACCATATTGGTATGCCTCTTGCTCGAACCCGTACATCAGAGTTCCCCAGCCATAGACCCTGGGGCACGAACATACTCCCTGTGTGTTAGAGGGAGACATAGTCACATTTTCGCGCTCTCTTCTGGGGGAACCCTGCCGTACTTGTAGCAGTTTACGCCTTCAGAGACCTTGAGTAAAAACGCGAAAAACGCCTGTTCTGCAGCTTTCTTGGTTTCGCACCTCTCTCATTGTACGTTGTCTTGCAAAGCGCTAAAAAGGTCACAGCAGCATTCTGGCTTGTTGTGTGTCCTGTCTAAAGAGTTACATTTGTTATTTACATATATTTTCAAAAAACGACATGAATACTCAGCTGCTTATACTTACCTTGCAAATATGCGCCATTTAAAATCCATTTATTTATCTTCATAACGTCGTCTGGGAAAGGGTCCTCCATAGCCTTTACTTTTAACTAAGTACACATTTGTTTACACAAAAAGTAAAATCACTAAATGTGACATGTCAAGCATCGCCAGCTGCGACGTTCGGCATGCTTCGTTTTACAATTCATACATTCTTCGAATTTTCGAAAAAAAAAAAAATTGTTTAGTTTCAAATTAATACTTCTGCGCATCAAATAAATATTCGAAGTTTCAATCTAATACTTTCTAGGTTTGCATTGATACAAAAAAAATGATACTAGTTTCAGTTTCGATTTGAGACAACGTGTATCAGAGTGATATTGATACAAATTTTTTGGGTGTACATTTGGACATCATTTTCCATTTTTGTTTAAACCTTTGGGTTTTAACTCTCCCCCTCCCCCCCCCCCTTTTGGAATTTTTTTTCTTCAAAAAAATAATTTTATTAATTAAAAAAAAAAAAAAAAAAAATTAATAATTTTTTTTTATTTTTAAAATTTTTTTTTAAATTTTTTTTTTTTTTTTTTTTTTTTTTTTTTTTTTTTTTTTTAACCAAAAATTATTTTATTATGATGTTTTTTTTTGTTGACCCGTTATCGTCTGGGCTTTATGCAAATTGTGTGGTGGGTAGGCAACTGTTATTTTTTACTGCCTGTCCTCTTTAGTACTTAACGCCACGAGGCCGTTGCCTAACACAACCGAAGCGCAAGAAATGCGAAAACATGCAGAGACACAACCAAAAGGGGGAGAGGTGAATCGGCAGACGAGGCGTGTAATCAAAGTGTCTGAATATCAAAGATTCGGCTTGAAGGAAAGAGCAAAAGTTATGCATAAATTTTGGACGCCAAGTCGGCTGGGCTCAAAATCAATACAGGAAATAAATTAGTTTTGCCTCAAAAGCGGCACCAGAAAACAACAACGAACAAAAACAAGTCCTTTAAGTGACAATGTGTGCTGGTGGCATTGTTTTCCATTTCGATACCGGAGCCAGCGAAGCCACAGGACACAAAGAGACACCAAGAGAGCCTAATAATAGCCGCACATCAAATTTTATTAGCATGAGCGTACCAATTCAATTGGGTCATGCTTTATGGCGCCAAAGTACATGCGATTTTAAAGGAAAATATGTGTGTCAACCAGCCACCTGAATGTTACAACACATACGAGTCATCTTTGAGATGAATATTAAAACCGATGATGGCTAGAAGGATACCAGCAGTACTTATTGATTTCATAGCACACCCAGCTGTAAGCTACGGGAACGAAATCTGGGTGCTATCAGCTTTGAATGGCACTTTGTTTCCGTAGGTTAAAGACATAAGACTGAGTAAGCCAGGCAGCAAGTTTTCCTTACGACAATCGACAGAGATCGTGATCTGTTCCCGATTCAGCTATAAATTGAAATTGTCCTTGGAAGTTGAAAAAGGAACTAGTTCCGAAGCGAATGTTGATTTCAGTAGGTCCCAAAATGAGTGAATCGCTAAAATTGGGAGGGTACATTATTTTCAATATTTTCCATTAAGTCAGTTCAAAAATTATTATATTTTGAAGCACATTTTTAATGAATAAGTTTTCTAGTATTAATGATCCCTCAAATAGAAAAACTCCAAATTGGTTTTATCCCAACGAAAATTGGTCTAATTTAAAAGAACTGATCATTTAGTTCTAATTTCATTTTTAATAACTACAATTTTGTGTTTCTTGCCTATCCATTTCACTTAGCCTTAATTTGCGCCCGTTTTCTCTCTTCTCTTTTCTGAACAGCAACGGCTGCAACCGGCCACAGACGCTGGCATAGCGCACACAAAATGAGACAAAGCAGGAGCCAAGAACAGAAACAGCACCAGAGGTTAAACCTTTGCCTATGCCTGGCACTTCCACAATCCTGGTGCCTGTTAATGCTGCTAATTGCTGGCCAAGCAGTTTACGGTAAGTATTAGACCGCACCGCCTCGTTTGTTGTTCGGAAATTGAGACGAGCGACTATGTCTGGGCTATAAAACATGATGGCCTTGCCGCTGACCATTGCCATCATTTTGACCTCATCAACTGTTCATTCAGCTAGTTGATTATTCGCATTCGCGCACATGTGTTAGATTGCATATATAAAAATTCGATTCGTGGCCCCCAAATTGTAGGCTACATTAAGGAGAAAACAAACGCACGTACACACACACACACTCACATATATATACATACCCAGCAAACATTTTTGATCGCAAAAGATAAAAATGCGACTCTTCCAGCAGCTGTCGCTTCACTCTGTTGATATCTATCGCATTCTCATCCCCCTTGCCACCTGCGTCACCTTCTTAAAGAGAGAAGTTTTTCTTTAGAGAAAAACCCCTTCAGTTCTATAAATTCCCTCCAGTCGCTTCTGCTCCGTGCGAGCTGGCACCAGTTGTTCACACTAAGGTTAAAAATAACCTTCCCCACCTGATCCTCCAATCGTAGCGGTGGGTGTCCCCTCTTGCCTCTTCCTCCAAAGTCAGCCGCCTTCGATTTTTACGCATTTTTTACTGGAGCTTCTTCATACATACGGGTGACATATCCTATCCAGCGCAGCCGCTGTTGCTTCATGCGCATGTCCAGACTGGTGTCCCCATAGAGCTCATACAGTACGCGATTCATTCGAATCGCGGAAAACATCGCCAACTTTTCCTAAAGTCCATAAATCCTCAGCAGAATTTGTCGCGCGAACTAGCCAAACATCCGCTACTGTCAATGTCACCGCTCCGGAAGCATGCAGGGCTGGGGTGATGAGCGACTTGTACAGCGCTATTTTTGTTCTTCGAGTGAACTCCCTACTGAGCCCGTAGTAACATCGCTTTGCAAGGATAATTCTGCTTCGGATTTCCAGGCTGATGTTGATGTCGCTGGTTATCATCGTTCCGAGGAAGACAAAATCCTCCACAACTTTAAGGTTGTACCCTCCCATTGTAACAGATTGTCCAAGACACGTAGACTTATTTTCCGTGGATCTTAGGTTCTTCATCTTGTCCTCGCTTAAGCCCCATACGGACATCAGAAGTTACGAGAAGTTTCATACAAAAATTGAGGGAAGAAGAAGCAGAAGTTACAACTTAGGGATGTCGAAATATCGATATCGAATACTTGTTGAATATATTTTTGATGTGTATTTTTATAAGATTCGGCCACAAAAAGGGAGATTTTCTGAAGGCATTCTCTTGAATATTACTAGTATTACTGACATTACTAATATCCAAGAGAATGCCCTTAGGAAACCTTCATTTTTGTCCAAAAACCAAAAAAAAGTATTCATAATAATATCGTCAAAAGTTATTCGATATCGATATTTCGACAACCCTATTACAACTTCGCCTCTTGAACTTGTTGCATGTACGGAGGTGCGAAGATGAATTTTACATAACAGACTATGTTGCACTTAACAGCACATTGTGGAGACTAGTAAATGGTTGTGGGCCTTATATGCTTTGAGCGGCAGACGGCATTGGAAGACCATAACTTCATGCTTCTACTGACCAGACCAGCTAAGTGCTTTTCTAAGTGATTTACAAAAATATAAAAGATGAGAAAAACAAGAGCGAAATAGTTGTTTTGAATATTTTTCCATGACAAAAATATTATTAATTTTGGCGGTGAAAGAGCGGAATGCATTTTTGATCTTTTCCCCCCCAAGCATTCGGCAAAATTTTGTGAACAAGGCTTGAGGAGAAGTGCCGAGCTTCCACAAAAAACAACTTGGCATCAAAACAAAATACGATCGAGCAGTGTGACCTACCGCCAACTAAATTAAAAATACCAAATACTGAAATTTTTGGCGTAATTTTTCAAGTATGGTAACACAGCTCTACGTTCCACGCCGACGAAACATAGGGGGAAGTTAGCTAAATTACGTACTTCGGATGTCCGTATAGGCCTTTACAGCTAATTTTCCTAAGGTGCGGTAACGTCCGATGAATATCTCTCGCGGACATTCACCAACTGGATATCAGCACCACCTCTGTTGAGGGATGCATGCTAAAAATGCGATGCCTTATGTATTTTGTTTGTGTAAATCGCAAAACTTTCAGCAAACTCTCTCCTCAAACTATCGCCAAACTTTTTGACGGAGAGATAAGAAACCCGACAAAATGTTCGCAGGGTATTTGTCTGTAATTAATTGACTGACATTTTCGCATCAAACATAAAAAGAACTTTAATAAATATTTCTGAAACAATTTTGTCCATGTGTGTGTGTGTGTGTGAGTAAGTGGCCGACAGTTGCAGGCACACTGCAGTCAAGGTCGTGCGAGTAGAAAGAAAAAGTTTTCGTGTTTGTTTTTGGCAAACATCCAAGTTGGTCAAATATAAGAGATGATGAAGCACCGTCCCATTTACAAATCCATCGTTTCAAAATAAAAGCAAGTTTAAGGCAACGGCATTTCCATCCAATCTGCCATTAAACTTTGGACTGATTGAAACTCTACTTAATTTTTGGCAGTTTTCACTCACCTCAAATGAATGGTGATACAATTATTTACCTAATCCCTGCCCTAATCCCCACAAAAACCCGTCCCCCGGCAAACGAGAAGCAGCTATTTGTTACCATATTGCAGTCATTACACAATCCCATAGCTTCCACTTGTCCAAGGGCCTTTTAATTAATGACCACTTTTGGGAACAGTTGGCAGTTTCTAATTTCAAATAAATAGACCTTCTCTGCTGAACGAATTGGTGCTCTCTTCGGCTATTGGCAATGCAATTGGATTTGGGTGAGGGGAGGGTTTTGTAGGTTCTCAAGCAAAACCTAAAGTAAATTTAATGGATATTCTTCATGGAAAGTTCACATTTGCATTTGAAATTTTCCGAGGACCGGAGCATTTCCAGTTGATTGCCACGTGTGGTCCCGGTCCCTTTTCTGGCTTGGCTTTTTGTGCCATTTTTCATGTCAAAATTATTCAATTATTGGTGAAGCGAAGTGAAGTGAAGAAAATAAAGAGAAAATAAAAAACATGGAAAAAAAATAAAATAAAGTCTAGCAAAGGTACGACTAGGGGATACCTTAAGCACACTATCGACATCGGGCTGGCTTGGCAGTGGCTTCCTTTCTAATCGAAATCCGCTTTGAAAAAAAAACTTGCATACAACCAAGTATACCCATTTATACCCCAAAAATATAGCTTCGTTATTGAGTGTGAATGGAACGTGAGATTCTTTTTGCCCTAATAGATGCTGGCATATGTATGTATTTTATGCGTTCACACATTTGTGTGCTCCAAGGGTCACATTTTCTGCATGCATTAATTTTCAATTATGATAGCCTGGCAGCAGCTGGCTCCTCTTTGATCTGAGACTCTGTAACTCCAAGAGCAACAGGCAAAACAGAGATTATGAGAAAGAAATGATGTTCGCAGGTCCAAAACTAGACAACAACCTTCATTGCATAAATTTTTGGTCCCTTTTGTCCGAAATGTCTTGCCCTTCAGAAGGTCCCTGTTTAATTTCAAATTACCAAAAGTTCTTTTGTCCTGTTGAAACGGTGGGAAATGACTTTAATGCCACAAACGACCTTCCTAGAGAGTCCTCCATCAAATCCATCAATTAGTCAATTGAGAAAAATGCATCAATTGTGGTCCCAGCAAAAGTGTTCCAAGTACTTCATTCGGTTGGAAATAACTTAAGTAAAATGATTTTGCTCCAAATGCTAGCTGACCCACTTGCGGAAGCTATACCCGCTGGGGCCCGCTCCCGCCGCTCCGCTCGCTGCAAAGCTGGAACAGAAATTGGCTTTGGCTTTATTTAACATTAGCTAATTTGTGTGTGCTATTCTGCCTCTTTTCTCTTTCCCTTTTATTTTTTTGTATTTTTGCCTCTAAATATAGCATCTTGCACTTTTTCTCTGAGCCGTTCAACTTAAGTGCCGGACTGACCGGACTGCATCATAGTCTGGCCTGGTCTGTGGCGCTGTTGTTGCTGTCTTGACACTGATTTCAATTAAAAATTGTTTTTTTGTTTTGTTGTCGTGCTATTGTCTCCGTTTGCTTTCGCAATTGGTGCGCCCTTCCAGGGGGAGAGCTATCACTTTTCATCTAAGTTAACTTCCAAAGCGTATCCTAGGGATTAACATGAATGGGCTGAAATTTTAGCCGTCGCCCTCAACTGGTGGAAGAATTCCAATCTCAGATTCTGCCATTTCAAGTTGCTTCCTTTATGATAGGTTTTGTGTTGTTGTGTGTGTACTTTTAGCCACCATTGTTTTCGCTCGGTAATCCTTGCGGCTATTATTCTTGCCCGTGGATTTTATTTATCAATTTTTAAACGTAAACAAGTCATGTACTTATTTATGGCTTTCGATATGAAGATATAAATGACGCCAGAAACTGGAGAAGATGTGAGATTTTCCCTATTTCGGGGGTGGTGATGGCCTGATCGAGAAATACAGTGGCCTTCAGTGGGTGGGAATCAGCAGATAATGTATTCTTAAAATGCGTCGTTTGTCTTATTTTTTATTTCGCTGGAGGGTTTAAGAGGGCTGGAAAAGCAGTTTAAAGCTGTTGAAGCAGCTTAAGAAAATGCGTTTATTGTAGAAAAAACTGAAAAGTACTCATGGCTGCTAATAAGGTCAAGGATAAAAATTTCCTTCTTTCTTTCTGCAATGAGCGAAGCCAAAACCGAGCCACACCAAAAACTTTCGAATCGTGTATAGCTGAAAAGAAAATTATTCTTTCTCTGTATATTAACCGAGTTATGCCTTTTTCATTCAAAACAAAAATGTGCCTTTAGACACTTGTTAGGATTTTCTCACCTCCACCTTCTTCAACCGCAGCTCAATTATGAATTCAAAGGAGACAGTTTTCATTTATTTTTATACATTCGGTCAAATAGTAAATAGTAGCAAACCGTTTCGACACCAAAACTCTTAAGACCGGGTTGCTTTTGTTAAATTTTTTTATACAAGGCTCGGTACAGCAGAACTTTAATTTATGGTTTTAACAGTGAAAGGCTTTTCCAAATATTTTAAGGGTTAAGCCTCCGTTTTTTTTAAGCTGTTGCTTCATCCATTTGCCAGGCCATTTTCAAAGTGATCCATGCCTTTGGGGCGCCTTTAACTTGTTTTGAATGTTCTTGTTGTTTCTGTTTCATTCTCCATTTCTCTTCATTTCGCCCAGTGAAAACTCAGTCAACCCTAATCAAATTTTCGCTTCAAATTGACAGTTTGCCTGCAGATTTTCATTTTGCGTTTTCATTGCGCCCCACTAAGCACGTGCTGCGGGTGCGGGGCGGGGATGCTGGTGCGGAATGCAGCAGTTGCATGCCTGGGTTAAAGAGTTCCGTTCGGTTTGGACTTTTTTTCCTTCTTTCGGTACCTGGTTTCTGGCATAGTTCGTGGTCGTTGTGCTCTCAATTGCCGAGCTGGGCCCTTGATGGCGCGGAAGGGAAGGCGCGGAGGCGTATCTGCCGCACGCTGATTTAATTTTAAACCTTTTTTGCGCTTTCACTCAAATTAAAATGACGTCGACGTCGCTTCGTGGCGTTGGGAGGGCACGTTCCAGCGACCAGGTTGCCTCAACGTTGCGGGTTAATAGATCATCAGCAACAAAGGGCGGAGTGGAGCAACGGGCAGCAGTTCCCTTTGCCTTTGCTCTCAATTTGCTTGTCGCAATTCAATTGCCAGGCATTTCATTTCAATTTAACAATTTTGAAATTGTTGCCGCAACGGAAGCCGCCTGCTCACAACAGCGGCAAATTATTATATGGCATGTCAGTCCCTCAGTCAGTCATTCACTCGATGTTCCTGTTAGTTGGCCTGACATACTTGTGTTGAGACTTCCTGTCTCAGTTCCTGGCTCGCACAATTTTGTGAAATTATGTCAGCGCGAATATTTTGTTTGCCCTGGCGAATTCCTACATTGCATTTAGATGCGAAGAGGGGCCCAGGGTTAGGGTCATAATCCGCCTTGTCTACCAATTGCACCGGTTTAATTTGATTGGCATACAAATGAAAGCCACCACCAAAATAGTGAGAGAGGAAAACTTCACCCAAACGATGTCAATTTTCATTGGGGATTAAGCATTTCTTCGTTTCGTTTATTTTGAAATTCAGATTCAGATATCATTATGCAACTCCCATAGAAAACATTTTTATGCAGAGTACACGGAGCATATTAAGTTTGTGCAAATGTATGTAACAGAGAGAATCATTTCCGACCCAATAAAGTATATATATTCTTGATCAGCATCAACAGCCGAGTTGATATAGCCATGTCCCTCGGTCCGTATGAAAAAACAGATCTCCGAGATGGTAAGAAATAGAGGTTTCATATGTATAGAACAAATATTTCTTATACTTGCAGATCAAGTTTACTTTCAATTTTTATACTCTGTACCGAAGGTACATAGAGTATATTAAGTTTGTGCAAAAGTATGTAACAGGGAGAAGGAATCATTTCCGACGCTATAAAATATATATATTCTTGATCAGCATCAACAGCCGAGTCGATATAGCCATGTCCGTCTGTCCGTCCGTCTGTCCGTCCGTATGAACAAACAGATCTCAGAGATGGTAAGAGATAGAGGTTTGACATGTATGGAACAAATGCTTCTTATACTTGCAGGCAGATCAAGTTTATTTTCAATTTTTGCCACGCCCCCTCCCGCCCCCGCAATTCTGGAAAAACGTCATATCTCCCACAGTTATGTAGATAGATGATTCGTACCTTCTAAAGATAGTTAGTCATTAGTAATATGTTTTAGTCATTAGTAATATAATTTGCCGAAGAAATGATAAAGATCGGATGAGCGGTTCTCAAGTTATGATAAAATAAGTGAATTAACCCCCGCAATCTTAGAGAGAGAGAGAGAGAGAAACTTAGAGATACTCTAGGTACAGAGTATAAATGTAGTCTGGCTTGACCGACTTTCTCACTTGTTGAAGTGTAGCTTCTAACTAAATCGATCAGATATATACCAACTTTGGTGGAACAGAGTATGTTATAGTCGGGCTTGACCGAGTTTCTTTCTTGTTCGTTTTAAACATTTAATTAAAATAAACTCAAAGTTAAAATATAATGAAACGAGAGCGTAAGTTAAAGCCGGCTCTAACCGACTTCGATATACCCGTTACTTATGAAAAAACATGTTTAACAGTGTTCCTGCGTTCCTTAGTGTGACCATCCGAAAAGAATGCAACGAGGGGGGCTTAATTCACTTTTTTGCTCATAACTTGAGAACCGTTCATCCGATCTTTATTATTTTTTCGGCAAATCGATTCATTTTGCCAATTACTAACTATATCTAGCAGGTACGAATCGTCTTACTTTAAAACTGTAGGAGATATAACGTTTTTTCCAAATTGCGGGGGCGGGAGGGGGCGTGGCCAAAATTTGAAACAAACTTGATCTGCGTGCAGATAAAAGAAGCATTTGTCCCATACATGTCAAACCTCTATCTCTTACCATATCTGAGATCTAGGTGTTCATACAGACGGACGGACGGACGGACAGACGGACAAGGCTGAATCGACTCGGCTGTTGATGCTGATCAAGAATATATATACTTTATATGGCCGGAAATGATTCCTTCTGCCTGTTACATACATTTGCACGACTTTAGTATACCCTTTTTACTCTACGAGTAACGGGTATAAAAATCTTAAAATATTTTATTTTGAAGGCTCCAGGCAGCCCTTTGGGCAACCCAAATCAGTCAAGTGCAAGTGAATTTCTGTGCACAATCCGCGCTTCTCCCTCATAGTTGCAACCATCCATTGCTCTTTGAATGTGTAATATGGAACAACTTGGCATTATTTGCAATTAACATTGAAAGTGCTGCACTTAATAGCCAACGCTCACTTTACACCACAGCCAACCACCCCAACAACGAAAAAAAATGATGAAAATTCCCATTTGTACGCAAATAACTCGAACTGCGATAACGTTTACAAATCTACGAGTATCTGACAGATACATACGAATGGATCTATGTATATACTTATCTACCAGCACGCGTGGCCATTATAATTTGCGGACACTTTTCACATGCTCGACGTGTCATTAATTGTAAAGTGGCACAGAAAAACAACATTCTCAGCTGCGGAGTAGGGATGAGGATTCCGATAAGGACATCAATATGGCTACACTAACTCACACACGCGACTCGGGGCGTGGCCAAAATTCACTTGGCTCTGCAGAATTTCAATTTCCCTCTGTCGCAGCACATAAATAAAATCTGTTTTATTATTTTCGGCCAGGCGAAACAGCTGCCAAGTTGCACTACGACACAAGTATTTGCGACATATCCCCTTACGCCCCACCCTACCTCCCAGCAGCTTCACAGTTGCCAGTTGCCGGCTGACAATGCAACCTGAAGTTGCAATTAGCAATAAAACTTGCACTAAGTTGCATCTCCTGGCACATAAATTTTTATTCCAGGGTAGCTCATTACCAAGCTTTGTGTATTTCACTGACGGAAATTTTCCAAATCCCTTTAAACTTTCAACTGATTACCGAGGGGAGTGGAAATTAAAAATTCTATATCCACATATTTTTAATTTTTAATATCATTGAACACTGAACTACGCGAAATAACTAGAAAAATTAATTGAAGAAAGCCTTATCTCTATAAATTTCCTTACATTGGTTTTCCTTTACAAATGCTGCCAATGATTTACTATTTACATATTCAATAGAAATGTTAATTGTTAAAGCAGCTGCGAATGACGACGCTCCAGACACCAGGCAGCAATTAGTAAATCATGAGCAAAATTATGTGCTTTACAAAAGGAGCAGCAAAAGGAGCAAGCGGTACGCAATTGGGACCCCAGTTGGCAGACGAAAATTTTAATGCAAACTGTAAATTATTATATACTTAGTTACTTTTGCTCGACTGCAGATGCAGCGAGCAGTTCGAAGTTCCAGCTGAAGCAGTAGCTTCTACTCCTCCGCTTCCTGTCCTCCGTTGCCCTCACCGTCTCGCAAGACAGTTTTAGTCATTTCTGGGTTGGCTGGCAGACAATACAAAACTATAAATATGCAGAGTCACAGACAAAGTCACAATCGCAGTTGCTGTTGCTAATGCCATTCGAGCACTCGAGTGACTGACACAGAAAACTGTGGAATGCACAGTGGAATGAATACGGGGAGCAATATGGCTGTGGTTCCTCCAGGTTCCTCTAACTCTACGTATCATAAGGTACAAGTAAGCTTAATGGTTCCACAATGGTTCAAGTAAAATCTCCATCATTCAAACATGAACCTGAGACTCTCAGGCCACGCACGTTACGTGGGTTATAGATCCTATGATACATATGTGGTACACATTTTAATAACAAGGATTCTCCAGTGCAAAAATAGCATTAAGAGTAAATAGAGCGAGGCTGACTGATAAAAATATTGATTTACCTGATTAGCACTTTTGGCATAAAGTTAATATTTGGAGGCGCTTTACCCACAGTCCAACCAAACTCATTCAAAAGCCTGCTCGTCTGTCGTCTCTCTATGTCTCAGTCCCCGTCCTTGTCTCCGTTTCTCATTCTCAGTGCAACTATATAGAGTAGTACACATATTTTTTCGCTGCTTGTCTCTGGCAGTGCAAGCAAAATGCAAAATTTATTGCTAAAAACACACAGAGTAGGTGGCTGGGCGGGAGTGAGTGGGTGGGTGCACTGCATCCTCATGAAGTGAGGCGTGGAAAATGTGTTAAGTCTATTGAGTGTATTAAAGCAAATAACTGCGTTGGCGTATAAAATACATACTCGTACACTCAGACATACGGATATATGCGAGGCAGAGCGATACAAGTAAAATGCCAAAGGCGGTGGGACTCGCCTGCTAGAATCGGGAGGGCGTGGCAGAGACACTCACATACGCACACCCACAGCCATATGCAAATATGAATATAAATGAACATCGCGTTCTGAAACCGAAAGCTGAAACTAAGGCAAAGGCTAAGTCGCAATGGTTTAGTGGTTGAGTCGAGATACCGGGGGCAGAGGGTGTCAAAAGTTGAAAGTTAAACTTATGGTTTTCAAAGCAATCCAAATCGAGGGTCGCTCTGCAGTTAACCAAATGTCTGAAAGAGAGAATTACAAGTGAAACAAAATTGCGAAACAGAACAGATGTTTGTGGAGGGGCGGTATAAGTCCCTGGGTTAAAGGAAGGAGGGAAAGCGAAGGGATGAAAAGTCTGATGAAATTTACAATTAGCCGACAGAGTGAGAGAAAGATTTCTCACATCAATTGAAGTGGATTCCAGAGCATTAGGCAGCAAAAGCAAATAAAGAGAATGACAATTGAAATATGTTGAGTATTATTTTCCAAGTAAACAGTTTGGTCAAAAAAATACTTTGATGTGGCAAAATAGTGATCCAACATATCCTAGCGAACGGGGCTATTGGAATAACTTGAAAATGGGGTCACGTTTTTGTAACACTGCAGGCGAAACCTCGAAAAGAACATAGGATGCTGCTGATCGAAAAATGAGTGATTTACCCAACTTGACAAACATATGTTCCAAGGTGAGTCATAAGCTAATTTCTACGTGGGTGAAGAAAATGTACAGTTCAGAAACAGTGTAAAATGAAACAGACACCGTATTCAGAGTATTGTATTGACTCACTTTCATACGTGTATACACGTAGTTATTTCGTTACAGTCTTTTATGTCTCTTTGGAGTTAAGCAGGATTGTGTGAGGGTTACACTCTGTTATTCTTTTGTGGCCCTAATTGTTGGTTACCAAATTAGTTAGACAAAAAGTTTATCCTAAAACTATTTCTATTTCCAACCATTAACAAAACAAAACACATCATTTTAATTTTAATTATGTGGCTTTTAATTAAAAAGTTTTCCGGTAAACGAGAGGAAGGGATAGAAAGTGTTTTTTATCGCAGCTCATTAGATAGGTAGCTTAAATGAAAATGCATTTAATATGAAAATAATTTTAATGTGCATTTAATTTAATTGCTGTGGTGCAGCGTTGACAACGACGACGGAAATAAGATGCTTGAGCGAGAAAAGTGGCAAAGTGGCAAAGTGGATGAGTGGCATTCAAACATTGCCTGTTGGTTGCCAGAGGTGGAGGAAAAGCAGCTGGGGGAAGCTTTTGCGATTACAAAAACATCAACACTTAATATGTTTATTAAATTTGTTGCTACATCATTAGGCACCAGCATCCACATGTAATGCAGCACAAACACTTCACAGAATATACATGGTGCGCCCCCGTATGTGTGTGTGTGTGTGTGTTATTTCTGTGTCGTCTGCGTTTTGTTATACTCTATGCTAGAGAATTGCTTCTCCAAGTTAGTTTAGCTGAAAGCTAAAACATGTGACCAGCCATTGATAATGACTATGTTCCTTTGAACAACAAATTGTTTTCAAAATATTACCTCAAACTCTTTTGAAAAAACGAAGATCTCCAGTTTCCATACACACACAATGCTGAAGTCTATTCTATATATCCTAAGCG
Organism: Lordiphosa stackelbergi; assembly: GCA_018904235.1. Lineage (NCBI taxonomy): Eukaryota > Metazoa > Arthropoda > Insecta > Diptera > Drosophilidae > Lordiphosa > Lordiphosa stackelbergi. The sequence goes on from JAEIFU010000008.1 coordinate 446,818, forward strand.
GTCATAAGAACCACGTAATCCCGGATATGCTTGACCCGATCAGAAGAAAGATTGAGTTGATCCGACTTTTTTAATCCCTAAAAAGATTACATTTATCTCGGGGTTATAGAAGATTGAATAAAGCAAAAAATTCGAGCACAATCCCAAAGCTGTAATATTGATTTGAGCCCGGGAAATATAACTCTTCTTCCTTTCCTCTGCCAGGCCACATGCCATAGGACACTTCTGAAAAACAATAAAAATATACAAATTTTTGGCCTCAACTGGGATTAGAACCCACGACCATACGCACTGAACACGAATGGAATGGCATCTCATCGCACACAGCATGTCTAAAAGTTTTCTTATATTTCTTTGCTTTTGCTCTCCAATTTATGGATATGTGATATCGAAAGGGATTAAAGTAAGCACATTTAGAATGATACAAGTTCGAAAGGCACGGGCCAATCCTTAAAAGCTAGAATTGTGTAAAATATCCTGGAAGTCGAGATTGAATTTACAAGCTCAAGAGTAAAAATATTGAAAATATCTCGACTTTTTTTGTTCTGTGTATATAATCTTGAGTTGGCTGAACAGCAGGTAGTCAATTTTTCCCCAGACTAAATTAAAATGTTAAAAATTTAGTTTGTTTAGTTTAAGAGCAACTTTAATTCGTGGGGCGTTTTCGTTTGAGCTAGTCATGGCAATGCCCTGCCTAGTGTGCTCCAAGCACACACTTACACACACACACACACACACACACACACGCACAAAATATGGTGCTTGGGGCCACTTTGCATGGGCTTAACGATTGTTGTTTAGATGCAGTTACAGTTGCATTTACAGTTACAGTTACAGTTACTTGCTCAGTAGTTCAAATAGTGAACAAGCGAGTGTTTGCGGGGTGTGCGTGTGTGAGTGTGTCTGAGAATACTCAACTCGGTTGTTGCTTTAAAAATTTGCATTGCCTACTTTTCGGGGCGCGCAAAACTTTACGTTATGCAAAAGTTTTGCCGAGTTCGCGTATATTTATTTTTTTATATACATTTCAAAAGTTATGCGCATTATTAAAAAAGCAAGCAAGCGCCGGCCGCATAAATTTTAACGCTCATGATTATTACTCGTATTATAATAGCAATAAAAAGTGAATGGGTATGCTTTACTGACATTTGCCACTCACGTTCCTTTTGTTACAGTCTCCAGCAGCAGCGCTTCGGCTGTTCTGCCCCTGCCCCTGCGAACGACAACTGCATTTGCCATAACACACAATGGGTTTCCTTATGATCAGGCGCAGGCATTGACCATTTCACGACCACCCCGTGCGGGCCGAACTGAACGTCAGGCGGAGGAGGACCAAGTCGATCGATGTCGCTTGTTTGTTGAGGGTGATCCAACCAAAAACGAGCTGTACAGTCCGGAATATCCCAACTTATATCCCAAGAATATCAACTGTACGCGAGTGATAACAGGTGAGTGATATAACATAGCTAAATGAATTGGAATGAATGGAAATGAAATAAAAATAATTGTACTACAAATAATGAAAAGAGTTGAAAAGAGATTAAATGAATTGAATTTTAAAAGAATATGAATGAAATAGTTATAAGTGCTCGATGAATGAATGAATGATTCGAAATCAGCACTAAAATGCCCAATGTCAAATGAATCCATTCATTTTTATTATCCATCTTTCCTTATTTGCATTCATTAAGACATTCATCTTACCATTAAATTGATTCATATGTGTGTTTCACTCAATCACTTGACGACTTTGAGTAACTCCATACAAACACACAGACGGGGGTTCCTTATTGACTTGCAAAACAATTAACTCGCCCGGGTTGTATCTCACAGATACTGAGCTTACAGGCAGGTCTCGCTAAATTTGATATGGCCAAAGATGACTGCAAATAATTGCAAGAGACTTTTGGCCCCAAGAAGTCTTCCAGTTGTCACTCAGTGAGTGAGTAAGTGAAGCGACGAGGCGTAAGATGCTTCCCTCCCCCATTTGAAAGCGTTAGCGTGTTTCCCTCGCCTCAACTGAGAATGGGAGGATTGGGGAATTGGTAGGTCTGGCTGTATGTGTGTGTGTGTGTGTGTGTGTGCCGTTGTCATATTTGAGCTGCACTCGGTTCACTGCCTCTCGACTTCGACTTATCTAAAGTTGGAGGACAAATCATTTGTCAGTTAAGACAAAATAATGTCGCTGCAAAAGTCGCAGAGCTGGCAGATAAAACCCAAATCGAATGATTGACTTGCTATAAGCACGCATCAGCGGCTGTTCTCTGTCTCTACTCTCTCTCTTTTTTCTCTCTCTCTCTCTATTTCTATCTATAAGTATGATTCTATGTCAAGTGAGGGGAGGCTTATTTGCATATCAATATGTGGTAAAGTCATGTGGATGTTAGAACTAAGTCTTTCTCTGTCCGTGTATGTGAGTGTGTGTGTAGCCAGGGTACGGCGAATAGGCCATGCCCCAGTTGTAGCTTGGTTGTCATAATTTGCTCACATCTGAATTGATTTTATTTTAAATGTTTTGTGAAATCAAAGAAAAAACACAGAGTATATTAAGTTTGTGAAAAGTATGTAACAGGGAAAAGGAATCATTTTCGATCCTTTAAAGTATATATTTTCTTGATCAGCAGCCAAGTCGACGATCTGTCCGTATGAACGAAAAGATCTCACATACACATATTATGCAGCTATAGCCAGTTTATTTAAAAATTTTTCCACACCCGCTCACGTCCCCGCAATTTGTAAAAAACTGTATATCTCCCGCAGTTTTGTAGATAGATGGCTCGATGGTCACAGTAATGATAGCAAATACTGCTCAGTTTTAAAAATTTAAAAGGTAGTGGCGCCATCTATGATGAACGAGACTTAAGTTATGACCAAAAGAGAGTTCGCTGCCGAAGTGCTGCAGCAGGCCTACTCTCAGCTGCTACTCAGTACAGAGTATATCACAGTCGGGCTTGACCGACTTTCTTACATGTTTTGATTTTATGAAGCATAAATCAAACTCCCATGAATAACGGGTATATCGAAGTCGGTTAGAACCGACTGTAACTTACGTTTTCGTTTTTCTAGGGTTAAAAGTAGTTCGGAGCCATATGTCAGAAATTATTTGAGCTTTAAACTGGAAACTTGAAGGTACCAAGAAGTTAGGCCGGTTGAACCAGTTTAAGAGTAGTTCAAGTCCAAATATCAGAAACTATTTAGGCTGTGATATAGAAAATTGCTTGTTATATAGCTAGTTTATAATAATTCATCACTTTAAACATAGAACTCCTACTTGCATTATCACATGAATATTACTGTTCGCGAACGGTCTGTTCATTACGATCGCACTAACAGTGCATCGATTTGTCTCAGGTAACGGAATAAATATAAAATTTCCAATAAATTAAACGCATTTATTCATCATCTGTTTGGTCTGTAATTAGTACCGTAAAATTGTTCGCGGTCCATTTTCGCTATGTTGACTTTGCTTTGTACTCATACGTTGCCTTATTTGTGTTTTGAAAGTTATTTTTGGTTTGTCCTATAATTTGGCGTTCCATACAACCTTAATTCTTTGTTTGTTCGAGCCCAATCAAATACGGCTAGCATCTATTCTGTTCCCATTTCCATTTCCATTCAGCCATTGAAACCACTCACCCACATTGGGCCAGTGTGATGGCATCTTTCATTACTTGTCCATCTCTACATATATTTCTATTTCTATCTCCATTATGTAATGTGTGTGTGAGTGAGCGTGTGGAGCATCCAATAGTTAACGCCAGGCCAATTGGGGCGGATCCCTTAAGAGAAGAGGGTGTCAACGGGATGGAAATGTATTTTCAAATGCCAGTGTCAGCCCATTGCCATTGATTCATGCCAAGGATACGCTTGTGTTTGGTGTGTGGGTGTCCAGTGTCTTGCTATTTTCTTTTATGCAGGCTGTAAATGAGTCCCCAGATGCTTTCATTTGGCCACAGATATGACCCTGATTTGAGCTGGGTCTTTGAGTTTGTCGTATACACTACTTACTCTCTGGAAGCGAATAGGGTGTAGAGATCAAATGTACTAACATGTTGCTCTTGCCTGTTTGCATCTAATTACAGCGCCCAAAGGACAAATCATTCGGCTGGACTTTCGCAACTCGTTTAATATCGAGGCCAAGGAGGAGTGCAAATTTGATTTTCTCGAGGTGAGTACATAGTAATAAAACAAGTTTGTTGCATGCTGGAAAGCTGACCCTGTTGCTTAGAGCAAACTTTTCGAATGGTTTTTTTTGGCCAGTTTCCACTTTTTTCACTTGTTTTCTGGCTTGTTTTTGAGAGCTTATCAAAACCCTTTTGGCATTTCATCAAGTCCCATCTTCGAAATTGCAAGTTTTAATTGAAAGTTGTCTTTCGTTTGCCATGTTCTGGTTCAGAATTTTGGCCACATGTCGGAGGAGAAGCATGAGCAGTCAACAAACGGAAGCTGCTTAGATTTGCACAAATTTTTGGCCCCAGAGAAAAGTAAAGAAAAAAAAGCAAATGCAAATTAATTGAGGTCAACAAGAATGGACACAAAATTTGTGCAAACACATGATTTGCCTTAATATGGGCTTATTATTAATCAAATTTAAAAATCAAAAGGACTTGTGGGAATAATTTGGACAAATACAAATTTTGTTGAAAACCCGTTTGCTTTAAAATGGATTACAAAGTATATAATTGAAGTCTTGCGGGAAGCCAATAAGTTTGGAGAAATAATTGTGCTTATTGGGATTTTGAGGAGGGCGCTATTATCATTTATTTACTTTAATCTAATTAAGTTAGTGCATACTATTTGTGCAAATGTATATTTTTGTGTCAAATCAATTCGATCAAATATGGACTGACAACTAATTCACTTGAAGTATTTCCAAGAAAGCAATTAGCATTTAACAAAGATTTTGTACAAATAAATTTTAAATTAATTTTAAATAAATTAAAGCACCGGTTGTGGTGCAGAGGGTGGTGCGTGTGCCTGCTGGGCAAGAGGTCGTGTGCTCGATCCGTAGTCGTCAAAGTTTTGACAAATATTTGACACAAATTTCTTGGAAGGTCTAATAATTTGTAGATTTGGCCAATTATCTTTGTAAACTTTCAATGTATTAATTCAATCTTTGTTACTAACGCGATAATTTATAAGTCTAATTATCTGTATGCTGTCCCTTGCTAAGCGTGTGTAGATTGCCCTCAGATGTGGTCTCGTTAATCAACCTCTCGCACTTAAATCTCAATTTCATTCACTGATGCTCGTTTTCTTTCTCTCTGACATCTCTTTTGCACAGATACGCGATGGCCAATATGGCTTCTCCACGCTGCTTGGCAAATACTGCGGCACAGATTTCCCACCGGAAATCACCTCAAAGGAACGCTATCTGTGGCTGCATTTCCATTCCGATGAGACCATCGAATATACAGGATTCAGTGCGGTTTACGAGTTTCTGGACCGGAACCGCGAGGCGCCCAGCACAGATCTTAATTGTACCATCGAGAAGGATGGCTACGAGGGCTTCATCAATTCGACTGATGTGCCGGCGGAAATCCGCGAGCAGGTGATACGCAACAAGATTGCACTGGACTGCATTTGGCGCATACAAGTGCAGGACAACTGGAAGGTGGGCAACCTAATCAAGAGTGAATACATAGCTCGACCAAACAGCTTTTCCGTTTTTCTAGATTTTCCTAAAATTCCTGGACTTTAAGCTAAGCAAACCGAATGACTGTGAGACCAACTTTCTGGATATATTCCCCGAGCAGACGGTGATGCCGCTGAGGTAAGCAACAGCCGCAAAACCAATTTCCGCATTGCCAAAAAAGGAAGAATAAAAAGTAAAGCGGAGATCAAAGGCACAAATTTCAATTTATTACCAGCGGAAGTTGCAGCGCCTTCTCATCTGCCCCACTCATCCTTGTCATCAACCGCGCCATCAACACGCATTGACATCCGCACATTTCCACTTGTTGCTGCTGCTCAGGTTTTTTCGGGAGGCCACACTCAAAGTGATTGACTGGAGTCCTGCCAGGACTTGGCCTGGTTGCTGTCTAGTCAGCCATGGCCATTGATTTGATGGCTGGCGCCGGCGGCGTCGTCCGTTCACAACGCTTCAAACTTTCATTTAAATTCATTTTTCGTAACAATTTATCGCACACGGTGGGTGGCAACGCCCACACATTCACACACACGCGCACACTTTCTCAATTTCATAGCATACTTTCTGGGTAGACGCACAAAATGGCAGCAAAGCGTGAAATGCATTGAAAGCGGGTAAAAAATGAGATGGAAAGAATATTTACAAAACGATTCGGTTTTAATATTTTGTTGTTGTTATTTTCTCATCGTTTAAGCCCGATTATAAATTGTGCGAATATATTGATAATGTTAGCGGTAGGCAAACAATTTATTTATAAAAAATATATTTATTGCAAACGACATGATGAACATGTTAGAGCGTTGCAGTCGAGTGGCCCGACTCCGAAATACCCTGAACAATTGAGACACACGTACAAACACACACACACATACCTAAACGCACACAAACACACACACACAGGCACACACCTTGATGCTGATTAAGAATATATATACTTTATAGAGCCCGAAATGTTTCCTTCTCCATGTTACATGCACAACTTCGTGATCCCCCTTTACCCATTTCATGGGACAGTATAAAAATGTTGAATTCACCAGCTTTTGGCGTTCGCAATGAAGTTAATTTCCAATAAAAAGAGTCTCATATAAGAATCGCGAGATTGTCAAAAAAAAAAGACACACGAAATAAATTGGAATGGAAAACTGGTCAGCTGAAGGCTCTAAAACTGTCATATTATGTTGTTGCGCCAAATAATTTGCACTATCTTACATTATCTAGGGAGATATAGGTATATATGTATTATTGCTATCCATCCTTCCATGTTATTTATTATCATCCTTATCCTTTTCAACTTTTAAATAAATTTCTCTTTTCTTTTCTGCTTGCAGAGTAAAAAATTTTTGCGGCTCAGCAGGTGAAAGTATAACAGCAGAATCGAACATTTTACATCTACGATTTTTCGCCGATCAAATCGCAATAAATTCCACATTTGGCATACTTTACACCGCCTTTCGTGATCGTGGAGCAAGTAAGTTTTTATTCATTCTTAGTCGCTATTCCAGTTTCCCGCTTTGATGACGGAAATCCCACAAAATTTGCAGACAAATGTCTAGTAAAGCGGGAAGGGAAAATGGAGGTGGCAAGTACAAAGGCATTTCACGCAAATCCAGGGGCAATCCCAGTGCTAAGCTGATGGCTCGCATTCCCCTTCGTCGTCGCTCTCTCAGTGTTCTGTCCGGGGTCGAACCAAACTATCTGGGTCTTGTGTTGGTTCAATCCTGTCTATTCCTCTGTTTGTTTGTCGCCCCGACTTTTTCGTGATTGCCGCCTGTTGCCAAAAGGCTAAGCACTCTTTTGTCATTCAACGATTGTCCTTTGTGTTGGGCATTGTTTACTTTTAGTCAGACAGGAGGACAGCACAGAGTCACCTTCCACTTATGCTTCTGCTTAGTTTGCCCATTTTGGGCCAAGCATTGGCAATTATTGTAGCTGGGGGAAAGCGATTTATGGTTGGATATTACACGAAGTACTGTGGGAGAAAAAGCACCTCAGTGAAAGCGGAAAAGTTAAAAGTTATTTTCGATTAAATTCGATTGAAGTTGGAATCAGACAGCAAAATAGACCGCAAATTCTGAACAATTTTAGTCCTAATTTCGTCGTTAATGATAAAAAGTTAACTTCAGAAATAATCTGCCGCGATCACACCAACGACATGGATTGGTTGATAACAAATTGTAAAAGGGCTTTATCCACAGTTCACAATTTTCTGTCTAAAACTTTCTTTATCTCTCTCTCTCTCTCGCGTACACAGCCTGCACTCCGGATGAATACGATTGCGAGGACGCGACCTGCATATCAAAGGACTTGAAATGTAATCACCAAGACAATTGTAAATTTCGTTGGGACGAGGAAGGTTGTACGGTAAGTGCCACGCCCACAATCCATTTATATTGAGGCCAAAAATGTTTGTACGTGCATCTAATTATGGTCAAAAACTCCACCCATGGGTGGGAGCACCCACAAACACATTACATACCACCACGTCCAGACATCACAAACACGAAAGTTGGCCAAATAAGTTTTGTTGCCAAAAAGTTTGTGGTTTGTATTACAAGCATTTTGCTGCTGCCATTTACCCGGCTTGTTCGTTAGCCGTTGCCAAAAACAACAAAAATTACACACCAAAAGTTTCAACGCATTAGATCATTAGATTTGATAGATTCAATGGCAACTTTCGCTGAGCAGCACAAATAAAATCCAGCTCATACGGAGCGATGATCTCATTTAATATTTTGATGAATGGTTGAGAACTGCGCAGCTATAGATTTGAAGACTCTTTGAGCAGTTCCGTCATTTGCCAATTCGAAAATTCCGTTGCACTCCTTGTACGTACGTCCATTTGATGGTTACCAATTCGGACTGAACAATTTTGCCATGAATACATGCATTTATCGCTTGTAATTGCCGCAATCGTTTCAATCAAAAGTGCAATCAACCGTATGCACAAGTTATGTTTATTTAATTAGGTAACACTGTGAAATTGTTTCGCCGCAAAAATGATCCAATATTATTCGTGTGTGTTTACTTTGTGCGTGTGATTTATGATGACGGCCAAAGGGAAGGCACTAAAGCAGCTAATAATGATGATGATGAGGCATGTGCGGAAACTAGTTATTGGCCGTTGATACCAATTCAAATTTTCTAATTGGCTTTTGGAACCAGTCAATGGGAATGGGTTTTGGGTTAGAAAACCCATTTGATAGCGGAGGAGGAGGTTTTGCAAATGACAATTTTTAGAGCATTTGAAATTTTTCCAAATTTTCAGGCATTAATTGATGTCTGCTTTGCAGCTTACAACTAAATTATTGCACTCAGAACCGGAACTGTACCGGTACAATGTTTAGGTTCTTTTCTGTCTTTTCGGTTTCAAAAATAATGGATCTCGGTGGAAGCAAAGCTGACTTCGTCTCTGCCGAACTTTCAATACTCCTGAAAAGGCGATTTCGACCAAATTTCAAGGTTTAGTTTTAATACATAAAATACATATAATACTGGCTGAGTTAAGGAGCGCTTTGAACTTTGAAATCTCAAATTTTTCTCACTAAAACCCATTTTCCGACCGATCGTTCCTATGACAGCTACAATAAGTAGTCATCCGATCCGGGATTCCGACATAATAGAAGCGTGCATTTAAACCAGTGTCCGGCACCGTTCAATTTTCTGTGTATACAAGTAGCGACCTCCATCCTCTGTAGCAGCGGCGTCGATACACAGACACTATACGAGCGTACACTGCTCTCTTTTGCAATAACAAACATGTTCTAACTGAGAGCGCTCTCGAGTGTCTGAACGCACACATGCAAAGGCAAAATAAGCATGTGTGTTTTGCCGGACACTGATTTAAACCAACAATCTGTCAACAATTTCAGCTAGATGGCTTCAAAGATGAGGCACTAGTTTTCGTAGAAGCAGACAGAGAAAGCTCAATCTACTCAGCTCGTCATGCTGGTCAAGAATATATATACTTTATGTGGTCGGAGATGATTCCTTCTATGCGCTACAAACATCTGGATAATTTTGATATACCCTCTCCAGGGGTATAAAAATGGTTTCAGGTTTCGGTTTTAGTTCGGAATTTTAATCGGTTCTTTTCGGTTCCGGTTCTGGTTTGATTCCGAGCATACCTCAGGTGCAAGACTTTTTACCATTTCCACAATCTTTTTTTGATATTAAGCATTAAAAAATATAGCTTGACTGTACTTACGCCGTTTTATTTACTCTATTGAGTGCATGGTTAAGGTACCTAAGAAATGTTGGTTGGGAGTTTGTTGAAAATTCGGCTCAGTTTTGCTTTGTATGGCTTGCTTTTATGAATAGCCTTCATTGTTCATTTACTTTGTTGTTCGGGTTCAACAAATTGATCATTTTGAACACCATTTAAACAGGACTTTTAATGTTTAAAAATTAAGCAATTTGTGTAAAGACAGTTTTTTTTCATTGTATTTTTTCAGCCCGAGACGACGGATCAATCGGAGCATGTTATCATTATCGTGATTGTGTTTGGCTTGATATTGGGCGGCATGGTCGTCACATTCATTGTGAATTGCATACGAAAGATAATACGTGATCAGAAGATAATCCGCGTAAGTGCCCTCACATAATAAATCATTTCTAGTTTTATATTTCGCGCGTGCCCCCTGCCCAATCACCATTACTATATCCCACCCCTGACCCAAACGCAAGCTCTGTGCCTGTCTCGCTCTCTCTCTCTCTCTCTCTCACTGTCTCTGTCGCTCGTTCTGTGCTTGCCTGACCCCGCCACGTGCCCTCCAAAATAAAATTTTAAAAAATTCTGTTCTTTTATTTTGTAGAAAATAAATATATATATACATACAAGCATATAGTACAGTACATATAACTTTAATTGCCAACTTTAGTGACTGGCAACTGAATTTCAATGAGCTTCCACTTGATTTAACGTGTAATATATGTATTTATGTATGTGTGTCTGAATGTACCTCATGTTCTGCATATGTAAACACAATTTGCATTGACGGATGATGACTTTTTGACAAGTGGAAATTTGGAATCTGAATATGTGTCGCATTATGTATGATACGCCCGACAGAATGTATCCTGGCTCCAGCTCATTTAAGGATACTGACATTATGGATAATTGTGTTGGAGTTAATAATTGAGTGGGATGGGAGGATGGTAATCGGGGAGTGATGTGAAGTTAAGCTTATGTTAAGTGGGATTGTTCAATGTCTTAGCTAAGAGTTTGGTCCCACTAAATATTGTTCCATATTTAAGTTTCTTTTTCAGACCTGTAAAAATGGAATACCATAATTGTCAAACGTCAGAAATTATTAAAGCTATATATTTAAACTGTGGTGAATGGGTTGGTTATATGGAATTCGATATTTTCCCGGATCAAAACCGGTTTTGAAATAGAGTGAACCGCTTCAAAACTGATACGCAGCCATGTTACTTAAAAAAACGATTAAACTTGAAATGGAGTGCAGCTTCTTTTACCCAAAATCCTTACGTAACTTTACAATCTGTCAACGCACTTAAATACTTTTACCAAGAATGGGTGAATGGAAGTAATACTCATAATTAGTGAAAAGATGATGTGGTAAAGACTGTGTTGAACTTAAGAGTAATATCCCCCCAAAAGTTTAAAGTTTTTTTTTGGGTTTTGGTTACCAAAGAATTTTTTATTTAATTTAAATAATGATTCTCCAACAACAAAAACAAAAAAAAAAAAAAAAAATATTTTTTTTTTTTTTAAATGTTTTTTTGTTTTTGAATTTTGGGGTTTGAGGAACCACCAGAAAAAAAAAAAAAAAAAAAATATTTATGATTGATTTTTTGATGTTTTTTTTTTTTTTTATTATTAGGTGTTCACTTTGTTGAGCACATAGGCACTTGGGGAAAAGTGTAAGCATTTCCAACAACAATTTACTCTGAACAAATTGTGCACAGCTTGCTCGACCCAGACCCTGACTACGAAAAGTCGGGCACTTGTGCCCAAACAGTGTGCCCATATTTTGTCTAGAATAATTGTTATAATTCTGTGCTAAAAGTGTAATACAAATTCAATCAGTTTGTCATTGCTGTCAACCAAAAGTAAGACCACCATTTTTATTTGATTCGAGAGTTGCTACGAAATGGGGTAACTAAAAATGTCGACTGAGGGTAGGCAGAGTCAGCCGCAATCGACTCCTAAGAAAACGCTGAGAGTGTCTACCAAGTAAGCTGTTCTTATAAACTTTTAAGTTGTGGTAACTGCCCGGACTTCCTACTACGGCATCTCGTATGCGTAGTTTGTGGTCACATACAACTTGCAGTTTTACTGAATAGATACGTTGGCGAGAAAAATAAACTTCATGGTTTTTAGCAGGTTTTTCACATAGCTTGATCTCGCTTCCGTCGATAAACCCAATACAGTGGGGCAACTCATGAAAAGTTCAATTCACAAGTTGCTGACGCTCAGCTTCATTGGGCCAATGTATATACTGCGACATAAGCCGCAAAAATGCTGTAAATATCCTTTTCGTAATCATGGTTAAAGTTCCACCATCAGCGATTCCAAATATTGTACACATTTTTCGAATAGATGCACTGCCTCCAGAGGAGCCCAAATGAAACAACACTATGGCGAGCTGTAAATCAATTGGCATTTGATTTTTGAATCCACTTGTTGCAAAAACTTCGTCTTCCTTTATCAATTCCAGCAATATTCCGAATTGGTTCCGAGTCACGCGCAAAATTTGCTTAAAACGACGCTCATCAAATGAGGTGAGGATGTTATTTCGCCAACTAATGGTTTTGGGCACGTTAGAGATACCTCCTCGACGGCAAGAATATATGCAAGCGACATCGTCCATAAAGTCATCCAACAACTCATCCATTGCGAAATCAAGCTGGTTTGGTGGACATACATCTGCAAAAGTCGACAACAATTAAACGTGCAGATTATTAATAGCAAAATACGCACCTTCAATCATTTCAACTTCACGATTCAATTCGCTTGCTTTCCATTCAAGAAGAATATCTTTAATGCTTTTAGTTGGCATTTTTTATTTATGTAATTTTTTTCTCACCAAATCTCGAAAACATAACAGGCGGAATGTCAAACGTAATTGTGCACAAATTTCGTGCACAGGGGCTGCTCACAATACTAGTCAGGCAAAACTGCTCAAGTGCCTATGTGCTCAACAAAGTGAATCATCTCTGGTCTCCTGTTGCCTTGGAAAAGTCATTTTATTGTCATGGCGTATCGCTGTTTTTTTTCTTTTGGCGCAATTCCTGACTCTCATTCCCCTGGGGGTCGTATATATTGAAGCTTCAATTTGACATTGACTTTTGGCAAAAGTACGAACAGGCAATGAGGAATGGGCATCGGGGACAACGGTTAAATTGAATATTATTGTGGCAGGACACGAGGCGATACCAAGTGTAAAGGGGAAACATTGCTCGTACTACCACAAGAGTATTTCGGTTTTGCTCAGCGAGTTAATTAAGTGTGTGTATGTGTATGCGTGTGAGTGTGGTGTCTGCGAAATGTGTGTTTTGGGCGTGGTCATATATTTATAGACGCGGTCTGCTGCTTGATTAAGCAGACCCTCGAATCTCCCTTCTGTGTATTTTTGGTATTTGCTTTTTGGTGCAAACTCATCACAAGAGGCGGGATTTTGGTTAGAGGCGCGAGCGTGAGAGCCGTGAGGTATAAAAATGAGTGAACATTTATAAGAAACCAAACCTGGCATAAAGGCAATTCCAAATATTTTATAAAGTGTTCAGAATCAGCAATGGGAGAACTACAAGCATATTTCAAGCCGAAGTATGTGCCATCTCCCGTTGCGCGGACCTTAATATAGGAAAGAACCACCATAATAGAGAAAAAGATATCTTTTCAGGTAGCTAAGCAGCGCTTAATGCACTTAGCAGCAACAAGTTCACCTCTAAGATAGTCTTAGAGACAAAGAACAAATTGGACCAACTAGGATGCAGGAAAAGCCTTCCAAATATACCGGGACATAACAATATCCCCGGAAACGAATTGGCCGACGAACTGGCACGCAAGGGTGGGCCAAGAACCCTACTGCGGCATAGGCCAACACACCATCTTAGAAAAAAACATAATACGCTTGGAACAGCCTCCTGGGTAAACAACAGGGGGATTAGATACGCTAAAGCATTAATAGTGAAGCACAACCATAAAAGGTTCTAGAAGTTAAACCAGCAAGGAAAGAATGCCCTCAGGATAATGACAGGGCTCTACTCGAGCCACTGTAGCCTGTGGAGCCACATGGGACTAACACGGAGGGACTAACAAACGCCCAACCATGCAGATATGCAGTGAAGAGAAAGACACTGTGATGCTGCACCAAGGCGCAGGCTCAGCAGATTTAGGAAACACACTTTACACCCAAACAATATCGGAAACCTAGAACCCACGAAAATCCTGACTTTTGTACAGGAAATAGGGCTGCTAGGAGAGTTGTGAACTCAGTAGGGTCGTGAGCAATCTAAACAAAGAAACAGTGAACTGTGATGCCACAGAGTGTACGTAAATTGGGAGTTTTTGCCAAAATCTTACGTTTTTTTACATTTAAAATCATTTGTTTTGTTGGTGTTTTGGGTATTGTCAATATTTTCAAAAATTTTACATATATGGTGACCCAGAGTAAAATAAGTTTGTGCACTATCATTCAATCCAACTAAAGATTGGTATAGATCGGATAAAGGATTGTTAAGTTTGACCAAAAGAAAGTTCTCAGCTTCAGAATAGAAAATCGTTCGGACTGTTTTTCGGCTGCTACAGTCATGTATAATTTAGCATGCTATGGTATTATTTACATGTTTTGTCGCATCATAATAATTCCTTCGTGAGTCGCTTTCTCATCTCTGCCAAACCTTTTCGCCTCTTTGTCAGACAAATTTCATTTGTATTGATTAGTCAAGTTGAGTTTTAAGGGTGCCCCACCTTCTTGTGCCGCCTGTTCGTATCTCTGCGTGGTGTCCGCGTGCCAAAGTCTATTTTACATTTCAAAGTGTCACACGCCATTAGAATTTCCCAGCTCCTTCCTGCCACTGCTTCTGCTCAGCGGGGCCTCTGGTGGAGCGTCTGCCTGTCTATTAAATTCTTGGCAGCTGCACAAAGAAGTCAGTCCGTGCGTGAGAGAGCGTATCGCTTCGAGTGGTCCGCGTCCCAGCCCGTTTTCAGTACTTGGCGTATACAAGGCGACAAGATTCCTATCGCGTTGCGTATTATTGTTTTACTAATGTGTACTGTTTGTTAAGCCAAAACCCGAAGGCTTAGCCACTCACTGGGTGGGATTTAAGTGGAGCCCGGGAACGCGAGTTACGGCTAACAAATGCAACAATGCGCGCATTAAAGTCAAAAGCCCGAATTGTATGGAGTACATTTTCTCATTAACCTCAAATTTGCAATCATTGTAATACCTGGGAATGGCATTTGAGTGGCTTTGAATTGAAGTATTGAATAGCATTCAAATTCAGAATACTCTGAATAGTATGATTAAAGCGGCAGGTAAACAGGGAGCCAAAACTGCGGTCAATGTTTTAATGGCGATTATTTAATATCTTGATGTAACCTGGCGATAAACAGTTCCTTTCAACCAATTAGAATTTGGACAATGAAGATACCGAAAACAAGATTTAAAACAAGTTCCGAACCAGAGTGAACCGATTTAAAATTTATTGTAAGCGATTTCACAGAAATTATTTAGACTTTGGACTTACAATTTATGGGTTAGAAATTATTTTTCTGATTTAAAACGGGATCGAAACCAAATTAGCCCGGATGAACAGTGGCTCAAAACCATATATTGAGAGCTTATTAAAATGATTGTGTGGGTTGGAGTTACAACCAGCCTGATCCACTTCAAATGATTAGAACTGGTTGAAAATTAATTAATTATCCACTCCTCGGGTTCGTAATTTACACGCGCAATATTAACATATTGAAAAAAATCAGTCTGCAGAAAATTTTTTTTTCTTTCATGTCAGTAATAATTTTTTACATAAGAAAAAAATCATTTTTTTCATGTTACACTATGCAACAATTTTTTGATCCCGGCTTCTAAATAGTTGATCCGTATGTAAAATTTCACGCTGAATTCAAATCTGCTCTCAGATATGTCAAAAGTACAACCGTTCTTGAGATATCGCTAAATTTTCCATTTTAGTGTTTTGAAAAAAGGTAGGTCTACTAAAATGCCATTTTCTCTGGTTTTAGTCCACCGATATGTATAAAGTGGAACAAAAATTAAAGATAATAAAATTATTTCTTAAACAATTTACAATTGTTTAAAATCCAATCATAAATGACGAAGTTATGACACTTCAAAGTTGGATTTTGGAAAAAATTTTATATTTTTATTTTTGTTTTTTTCAACGTTACCAATAAAAGTGCTGAAGTCTCAGATATTGACAGGATGGGGTAATCTCTTGCGAACATTTTTGCCCTTGGTCATCAAAATCGGATGAAAAATAAACGCTATATTCACAATTAAGTAAACATACCTCTTCTTGAGAGTATTATTAATTGTTGTTTTGCATGCTCTCCGACCCGTGACTCTGCGCTTTTTGATTAATAAGTCACAGAGGAATATCTTAACAAAACAAAGTCACATCAGAGAGCAATTTAAGATACTGCCATTTAAAAAATTCCTCTCTGACATTGAAATGTAACCAAAATATCGAGTTTTTGCTAGTTTTTTCAGTATAAAAATCACATCTTAGTCACAAATAAGAATAAACGTTGAGCATTAGGAGTTTTTATTGCAGTTCAAGGTTGGATAAAAGTACTCAAATGATGTAGACCGCTTTTGTTTTTTGTGCAGACTGTGTGTTTCTCGCAACAAGAACCAGCAATAGTCTAGTTTCTTGCCAAAATATAAAGAAAAAAATATTTTGCAATTGCCCCGAAAAAATTCTCTGCCTCGCGAATGAAAATCCTCCACAAATAAAGCAAAAACTTGCTTGGATCATTTTTGCAGTGAAATGTTCGCTTTGAGCAACTCATGTTGAAGTTTGTAAAATTTTGAATAAAAAAGAGTGGGCGTCGTAGAACACCCGATACGAGAGAAGCTCTTTACGATGGATAGTCACTGTTTTGGTCACTGTATTAGTCACTGTTTGGTCACTGTTTTAGTCACTGTTTTGGTCACTGTGTTAGTCACTGTTTTGTCACTGTTTTAGTCACTGTTTTTTGCATGCAAAACAACAATTAATAAAACTCTCAAAAAGAGGTATGTTTACTTAATTGTGAATATAGCGTTTATTTTTCAACCGATTTTGATGACCAAGGGCAAAAAATGTTCGTAAGAGATTACCCAATCCTGTCAATATCCGAGACCTGAGCACTTTTTATGGTAAGATTGAAAAAAACTTAATGAAAGGCAGCAAAAAAATAAAAATTATCAAATTTTTTTCCAAAATCCAACTTTGAAGTGTCATAACTTCGTCATTTATGATTGGATTTTAAACAATTGTAGTTTGTTTAAGAAATAATTTTATTGTCTTTAATTTTTGTTCCACTTTATACATATCGGTGGACTAAAACCAAAAAAAAATGGCATTTTAGTAGACCTACCTATTTTCAAAACACTAAAATGGAAAATTTGGCGATATCTCAAGAATGGTTCTACTTTTGACATATCTGAAAGCAGATTTGAATTCAGCGTGAAATTTTACATTAGGATCAATTGCCAAAAGTGCCGGATACAAAAACTTTTGAAATTTTGTGACATTGTGTTATTAACACGAGAATTTTTTCACGCGTGTTACTAACACGATTGTACAAAAATTTTGCTAACATCTGTAAAAACTAAATCCAGAAAATTTTTTACACAAAATTTTGTCATTGCATTTGTATTGGTGCGGATGCGAGACTGTGGCTCAGCCAGAGTACAAACGGGGATGGGTAGGCACACTCTGCGAGTGCCATACAATTTGAGATATCGCCGAATTTCGTAATGACCTGCTGCCTACAGCTGCACTATGCAGCTGTGACCGCAAATATCCAGATTGAAGCAAAACATTCGACCTTTAACTTTGTCAGTCTGTCCCTCTCGCATGAGAGGGAATATCTCTTTTTATGAGGGCCATAAAAAATTGGCGATTTTCTGTATTCGCAACTACCTGATAACCGTCAATGGGCAACAAGTCAAAATTGGTAAGAGTTAACCATTTTAAAAAAGAGACAGATGCATATTGTACAGGTACTTTTCTGGTGACGCCGCGTAAATTGTAATTGATTTTTTGCCTTCAACTTACCCAAATAATTTGCTTCTATTTTTATTCGCAATTAATACAGTTAATTTTTACTATTACTATTTAATAGTCGAATGTTTGGACTCAATGTGGATATTTGCAGTGACAGTTGCATAGTGCAGCTGTAGGCAGGTCATTGCACAAATCGGCTCGATCGCACAAAGAGTGTGTGCCATTTTGCCCACCCCCGTTTGTACTCGGCCTGAGCTCAGGTTATTCCGCGCGTCTCACATAAGCACCAATGCAAATGCAATGAAAAAATTTCTGAAAATTTTTCACACGCGTGTGAAAAATTTTGTGTAAGAAATTTTCTGGATTTATTTTTTACAGATGCTAGCAAAAAAATTGTTACACTCGTGTTAGTAACACGCGTGAAAAAATTCTGGTGTTAATAACATGAAAAAACTTAATTTTTTCTTATGTAAAAAATTGTTAGTTACACGTGTGAAAATAAAAATTTTTTTATTGATGTTTATTATCATGGCAGAAAAATATCTTTTGAGCACTTTACGAACCCTGACCCCCATAACGGTAGAGAAAATATGCCGGGTATTGTACATACACATGTAACAAGTACTTGCTAACCGAAATAAGCTTTCTATTTTGTGTTTGTTGTGGTTTTTGATATTTTAGGTGTTTGTCACACTAATTGGATATTGTCCGACGCACTCGAACGCTTGACATTTCTCTTAAAGACATCAAAGAAAATTGAACTAAATCAATTTTTGCTCCATCAATTGAAATTCCATTTCGCATTAACAAAAAACACACGCTTCAATAAATTGTTCTGCGTACGTTTCTTTAATGGCCACAAAACATAACTTTAGTTTAAAATCAAAATCCCTAAAAAGAAACAAAAATATATTCGGCTTGATCTAATTGGACAATTGTCAAAGCAACCATTAATTTATTTATACACTGACATCAGCGTTAGAAGCAGCGAAATGTCAACAATTTAATGGCAATCAGCACCATTTTTGTATTATTACTTATTTATGCACTTTTATAAGTAAGTGTCAAACATACGTGGGCAGTCCAAAGACTGCGAATTCCGTAGCATACTTTTAAGCGCATCCACACGCTGTGCGCTACATGGCTCCCAATCTGATTATCGCCTCTAATGATAGAAGGTAAATTATGGCAGAATAAATGATAAACCCATGTCTTGTCCCCTGCACCCCGCACGGTTGCCAAACAGTTTTGGGGCGTTGAAAATTATGCCATCACCCAGATTGTGAATTGGTAAAAGCACTTCTTCCATTTTTTTATGGCCAGCTTCGCATTTATAAAACTGCATCACATAAATTTGCACAAAGCGCACATCAAATCAAATCAATTCAACGTCAGCGGATTTGATAAAATCATTCCTAACAGATCGATCCATGTGTGCGGTCCACTTTAATATCCCATTTTGGCCACACAGAAAAAACCCCACAATCCAAAAAAAAAATCATAAAAAAATTTGGGGAGAGCCACGGTTGGGAGTAGTGTATTCGCACATCTAATAAAATTTATTTCCATATTCCACTCGAAATCCTTTTCCTTGTCCTTGCTAGCTTTTGGCGCTGCCCTTCATTCCGGCGCTTTTTCTCTTTATACGTTTTATTCCTGTGCAATTTCTTGTTCAAAATTCTGTTGCCACTTAGATTTTAGCATGCAGATAAGTAAAAAAAGTATTTCCGCTCACTCGTGCACACATGAAACGGTTTTGTGTTTTTTCGGCGGTGCCTCCGCACGAGGGTTACTCGAATTTATGAATAAAATTCAATCAATGTGCAGATTACTCTAAATTCTCCCAACTAAGTGCTAAGTGGATATGAAGGAAATTTTAGATGAAGGCACATAATATGAAGGAGATGGGATGTGCGAACTTTGCCATTGTTCTGCGGCCATAACTGCTTCAGAATATTTTTAAAATTTAATCGATTGTGCTCAGATCAATCATTTATACACAAGTTCTCGGTTCCTGAATGTTTGGATACTAAGGTACTCATTATTAAACCTTAATAAAACTTAATACCGGTAAGAACTTCATCAGCTCTGCTTCCGGCTTATGGTCAATGAACAATAATTGCAAAGCTGCATGATAGTATCCTGAAACTCATCGTGGGTGGCTTTTCTCAGGCCAAGTTACCGACCGGAATAGGATGAACTTTTTGATTTTAACTGTGCTGATTAAAAGTAAATTACGGGGAAGGAAAGGGGAGTGGAAAAAATTGAAAATAAACTTGATCTGCCTAAAAGTATAAGGAGTTTATGTCCCATACATGTCGAAACTCTATCTCTTACCATCTCTGATATCTGTGCGTTCATACGGACAGACGTTCAGACGGACGGATATGGCTAAATCGACTCGGATGTTAATGCTTATGCCGTTTCCCTATGTCCCACAAGGGATTGGAACTAGAAGATGGAGAAGAAACTCGGAGACGCTTTCTTCTGCCTGTTACATATATTAGCACACGGGCTGAAGACAACACGACGGGCCTGCCCAGTTTTAACTAGTTGCAAATTCCGGAAAATAACTACTTACGTTTATACCCTTGGAGAGGGTATATTGAAATTGTCCGGATGTTTGTAACGCACCCACCGGATCAGATCACTACTTCTTGTAGCTGCCATAGAAATGTTTGGTCGGAAAATGGGTTTTTGTGAGAAAAACTATTTTGTTCTCAATATTACCGCTCTCAAACACGGTTATGGATATCAGAACTTCGGCACAGACGAAGTTAGCTTTTGCTTTCTCGTTTACTTTACTTCTTGTTGTTTGTGAACTCGGCTACAATAAGTAATCTGAGTTATCTGCATATACGTAGATATCTGTTATCGAATGGAATCGTGGCCTTTTCGATAATCTCCGCTGTTGGGTAAGTTTAGAGGTTTATCACAACTGTTGGTCGGCCCCAAAGGCGGACCAAATTTAATTTTGCATCATCATTTTCTGCGGTATGAACATTTCAGTTTTCATAAATCAATTTTCTCTCAAATTGGCTGGACAATTCCCCAAACTGGGGAATTCTCAAGTGTAAAACGCTCCTGCATCATCTCAAACGCACCTCGCACCTCTGTATGCCCCGCAGCAGCCGCAATTGCCACAGCCAAGAGTCATGGCAACGGTTTGGAGTTGCATTTTCTCAATCTTGCATCTTTCAGCCGCATCCTTGGCCAGGCTCTTGCCATAACTGCATGCAATTTGGTAACAACCGCAATGCATATTTGCCCTGCCAACACACACACACACACACACACATAGAGGGAGAGAAAGAGAGTGAAGAACATTGCCTTGAGTGGCATTTTAGTGTTGCCATTTTACTTGATGCTGCTCCCTGCTCCAACGATAAGGCGAAAGGCAAACGAAGCGAATCATTGTGGACCTGATGCATGACTCCTTTCAAGATAAACCACTTGCGAGCCGGGTTAAAAATTGCTAAAAGGGTAACCCTTAGTCGCATTTGTTGGCTGCTGAAAATGCATTTTAGCTAAATTTGATGGCCCCAAAAACTCATTGTGTTGTTTCGCGTCATATTTCATAAAAATTAAGTAATACGCGAAATAGAGGCAACATGATGGGTGCTCCGTCCCGTCCTGTCCCTTTCCCCCTCCCTACCTAAGAGCCCAGCCCAGAGTAATGGAAAATCTGCCATTTCCGCCTGGTGCACAGCTCATGCGTAGCAAGGGAGTTGGATGTTGCCGGGAGAGCAGGAGGGTGGCAGGGCGACAGGACTCTTGGCTTATCTGCTCAGGCCAGGGGCAAAAATCTAAAGCAGGCGCCAGAAGCAGTAACAGTGGCAGAGAGTTCGCCTGTCATGCATTTGGGAAGTGCAATATTTTATTTGAAACTGAAGCGAATTCCCCACATTAGACGCTAAAACGAACGAAATGACGAGCGGCTAGGTACTGCGCGAAAAATGTAACTGTGTTTCAGAAAATACAATTTATTAATTCGAACGATACATATGCAAAAATCATTTGTCAAATAACGACAACCAATCGAAGGAGATGGGAAAAACCCGGATATAGTTTTTGAGCTCCTCTGAATATTCTTCAAATACATGAATTGGTTCGGAAGCATTTCTTAATTACAAAATAACAAAATTTTAAGAAATCCTTACTACACACTTTCACCTTCGCTTGAAACTATTTCAATTTATTAAACTGTGTAACCCAGATAGTTTTTGAGTGAATGAATTTGTACCTTGAATATATTTCACACACTCCTGTTACCATTTTTCTTTTGTAGTCAGAGAACTGGGACACTTTTCCATAAGTCCATATCATTTAACAGAAAAATCTCCCTTCTAACTGAGATGATCACTTTTTCTCAACAGTCGCTGTCTACTGTCTTTTTCTATAAAAAGATTTCTCTCAGTGCCTCCGATGGGCTGTGCGGGTGACGTTTAGATGGGCATTGGCTTAAGCAGCAAGTAATAACCAACTTATGTTGCTATCCGTATTTCTTTTGCTCACATCAATTTCCTTGGCCTGCCATCGCCCCATTCATGCATCCCGCTGATCCTCCATCGGGCTGGACACACTCGTTACGCTGGTAAAATGAAATGAAATGAAATAAATCAAGCTGAAATGCAATTCGCAAAAGAAACAGCCAGCGCCATAAAATAATACCCAGCAAGCTGGGGCCGGGGCTGGGCCTGAGTGGGTGCACTCCCAATAGGGGAATCCCATTCCGTTCGAGACAAGGACAAGATGGAGCAAAGTGAAAAGCTTAATGCGAAATGAAATGCTTTCACTTTAACTTAACACTTGGGTGGCAGCTTACTGCAGCGGACTGGGGCTGGTGGCGTGGCAATGCATTGACATTTAATGATGCGTCTGTCGGCCAGTCAGTCAATCACTCATTCTATCAGCCAGCCAGTCAGACAAAGAGAATATGCTCATTTTTCACTTGCGAATATTGAGGGTTAATATGCTTCGCCGCGGCCCCTTCTTCTAACCACCTACCTAATGAATTTCCATAAAATGTTTCTATAGGAAAACCTAGAAAGTCATTTAATTACATTTATTAAAACGAAGCACCGATAAGAGTCTTGAGGAAGAAATTTGAACTCTTTGTAAGATGCTGAGAATTTAATATAAAATTTATTGTTTTTTTTTTTTTAAATTTGAGACCATGCTTTGTTCATCTTTGTTTTGATTTAATGGGTTTGCCACGTAATTCGCATAACATTGATTGGCTTATTAAATGGCACAGCCTACGTCTCTCAAATAGGCAAAATCAAAACATATTTCTATTTAAATTTGTCATTTTTATTAAAATTTTATTATTACAATATTAATTAAACATATTTTTATTTTATTATCAAAATGTTTATTTACTCTGGGGGGATTTGATCTCAGTTCCATATATATGTGTGTATTAAGTGGATTTTGACCCCTTAGCTAACCACAGGCTTTGCCCAGGTGAGCTCCCCTTAGTGAAGTCCCCTTAAATTCCAATTAAACAAATGCCAAACTGTTTGCCTGTTCTCACTCATCACTCAACACAATTCGCAATATGCAAACGGCAAAAGGCATAAATTCAGTCATGCGTGGAGCCAAAAACTTTCACACACACGCGCGCTTGAAAAATAAATTTTTTTTACAATTTTCTATGATTACAAATGCGTTCATGCTCTTGCTGTCAAATTCCAATTTTTGTGATTTTTCGAGCTGAATAAATGGCTGCTAAGGCGTATTCAAATTACTTGCTTGGCTCCCCAATTAAATTTTAAAGCAAATTCAAATTTTTTGCCACAGGAGAATGAAAACCCGAAAGGAAACTGTATTTATCCAGACGAGACAACAGAGAACGCAAAAATCAGTTTGTGGTTATATTATATTTCATATGAACATATCCTCTTCGCTCATTTAATGTAACTAGGACTCAGAACTACGGCTCTCAGTAAAAAGAGCCGACGATTGAGTACACTATTCGGAACTGAAATATGATTTGAGCTCTACATTTTTGGTTTTTGTTAAATTTAATTGAGTCCTTTTAAGCGGAAACTAACCATACTTTTCAATCTAAAACCAACTGTAAGGAATGTCGTGAAGCTGCACACTATTGCGGACCTCTAAAAAGTAGGTCTAGAAAACTTAACTCTCCATCGCACTATGGGTTTTTTTCGTTTTTTTTTTTTGGCATCAACTTCAAATTCAAAGATAGAAAACTAAGTTTTTGCCTTCATCCCCCACCCCGAACATGGCATCTAAAATTATTTTTAAAATTCAAAATAAATAGGGTTTTCCATTGATTTGATCTGCTGTGTGCATTTGCACTTACTGAAACACTTAGTCATATATAAGAACATCTAAAACAACCAATTTGTTTAATAAATTTGGTCCTAAACGGTCAAGAGTCAAGGAAAAGCTTCTCAAGTTGATAAATTTGTTTTGTGTTTTTTAATGTTGTCAAGTTTTTAACATCTTGTGCCTTAACAACTGTGCCTTAGTTCCAAAGGTTTCCTTTTCATTTTACTCAGATCTTCGCTTGATCTTGCTGCTTTCAAAACAGCAACCATGTCTTTATCTGCTGATTTTGTATTATGAGTTATTAATAACTTCTGAAAGCTCTCTCGCCAACTTTCGTTTTTGCCGGGAGCTAGCGTTCTCATAGTCCACTTTTGGACGACTACCTCTATTTATCGATCCACAATTTACTTCGATGTCAATAATAATCTTTTCATCAAGCCATTCAGAATGCTTATTTTTAAATCTTTAAATTTGTCGCCCGCAAATTGGCCATTTCCTTTCAAAATATTTGAAAATGCCGCGTAGCTTTTCATTTTCTTGTGTTTCGACGCTTTTAGTTAGGTTGTTTTCACCAATTTTTTGCAGTATATGCTGTTTGACAGCGGCCCCTGAGCGTTTGTGGCTGACAAAAATGTCTAGCAGCTCTGCATGTTCGAAAGTATCCGTCTGGAAAAATATATTTCTGGACAAAGGGGAGCGATAGCATTGAAAACAAAAAAAGCTGATTTGTTCTGCACTAAGCCTTTTTTTCAGACCTATCTTTTGTATGGCAGCTATACTACCTAGTGTGCCTTGATTTTGCACTAAAACTTGCTGAAATTATGTGAAAGCATAAAGAACTCATAAAAAGGGGTTGGGAGCGTAAAAATTTGAAACAAAAAAGTTTTTTTACTGAACTTAACTATAGTTCATATTATAAACATAAAAATAAAAGTTATTTTAAAAAACAGAACAACATTTTTTTGGGTTATCCAAAAAAAACGAAAAAAAACCGAATGTGCATCGGAGGGCTATTTATGCATATAGTCATCCGATTTTCCGGCCGGTTCCGAACAAATGTTCAGCGTAATTTAAAACCAAAAGAACGTAAAATAGTTTTTAAGATGGAAAGCTATCAATCTTTATGTGGGTTGAGATAGCTTTACAAACTGACGGAGTGAGTATAGCATACGAATGACAGACCTTTGTAAAGATAAATGGAAAAAAATTTGTTGGGGACGGAGGTTTTGAGCCGACTGGGGGATGTGAGCCACGCGAATATTGGCCAAAAATTAAACTTTTTGTTTTGTCAAGTGCCTCCCCTTCTTATTACCTAACTTTTGGGGAAGCAACCCATCAGTCAACTCGTTCTTTATTGCTGATCAAGAATCTAGATTTTTTTAAAATGTTGCCATTTTTGCCTTGTGATTATTAAATAAATTTTTTTCGTAATGCCAAAAGTTTAAAGGAAACATCTTTGGTCAATTGCCTTTTTATAGAACTATGAATTTAAAAAAAAATTATCATTTGGTTATGTGACGTGAACAAAAAAAAAGTGAGAAATGGGGGGGTTGTGAGCCACTTTGCCAAAAAGTCGGTTTTGACTTCCAAAGAGAATATTGCAATGATGCCCAATAAAACAGAAGAAAAACTCTCCAAAGGAGTACAAAAAACATTAAAAAAGGCAAACAAAAGAACAGCCACCAGTAAAAAGTGCTCGCAGATAAAAGAAAACAAGCCTGATGCCGTCAACCAATTTTCACTTTTCATCGATATTTCTTTATTCAGAATATGAGAAAAATTGTTTATTTTTTCATTTAATAAAGAATAATTGCTTAAAATCACGAATTTCAAACTTTTGAATGGGTGGCTCACAACCCCTCACAAATTTTCGAAATGTCAAAAAATCACGTTTTTTTCAATATGAAATAAACAAACTCCAAAAATTTGTTTTTTCAAAATAATGATAAGGAAAGTTTTGTGCATCTTTTAACTAAAATACAAAATTTACAGAACGAAAATATTGATTTTTAGCGAAGTTATGTTCGAAAAACAAAACTATGATCACAATCCCCCATTCTCCCTATATAAATTTTGAACACAACAACAAACATTTTTTTGTCATTTTTAACTTTCAATCTATCAAATGTAAATATATAGATAGCCTGGTGTTCTTTGCAACAGTCAATCTAAATTCATGTAAATGATAATTTAAATTTATTCACAGCAACTGTCTGTTAATGGCTTTCTGTTTTCTAAACTATGTACAAGTATACCCCAATGTCTTTCCGTCAGGTCAGGGCATTAAATACTGAATGGGTGCCAGCAAATAGAAAAGGCAAAAAATAAAGAACAACTATTGTCAAGTCAAAGCCAAAAACGACATGCCAGTTAGGCAGACCACAAACCCCAGCGCGGAAAAGCAAAAGCAGAAAAAGTCAGACAGGACGACTTGATGGCTATCATCATCCTGCCCGAGGCTCAACTTGTCACGTCTGTGTGTGCGTCTGAGTGTATGTGTGCATGTCTGGGCATCTTTATTCTCTGGCAATTCTCTCACACACACCCGTTTGAAATCTTTTAATTATACGAATCAGCAAAATATGATACAAATTGAAATAGTCAAATTGAGTTTAATAGGAAAGGATTGGATACCAAATAATTGTAAAGTGTTAGACAATTTCACTTATTTTTCTATATCTCAGCTTTGCTGTTTTACTTGTGACTTCTTTGCAGTACTTCATTTTATTGCCTGTCACTTTATGCCCTGCCTACCACACGCTTGCTCTCCCATTACTCCAATACCAATAACTTTATGATTATTCTGATGATTATTGTTATGTCGCATTGCGTTTTCTGCTTTTTGTCGCATTATGCCAACTGCACGGTGAAAGGGAGTTGGGCCAACCACGGGCATAATTCAAACATATATGTAAAGTTTCGTTCGCTGGTTACTCCCATAAAATAAGTTGGAATATTTCGTAAAATTATAGTGCACTTTATGCAGCACAACAGAAGCGAAACGCTATTCTGAAGAGTGCTGAGACCAATGTTTGTAAATTTCGTTACATAAAGTTATGCTTAATGGGTGCAACCCATTGTTTTGTACTTAAAACATTATCAACTTAATTTTGTTATTCATTTATTACTTCAACTTTTTACTTGTTCTAAATACGGGCAAGGTTAGAACATTCATTGTAAAGACAAAGCAAAACATTGAATCGTAATAAAAGCTTACAATTAATTCTCAAGAACCATCTTCTTGGGAGCCATAGCTCCCTTATAAAAAATTTTCTTCTGGCTTGGTCAGTGAATTAATTGTGACTGCCCTGGTCACACAAACAACGGGGACTGATGTTGGAGAAGTACTGCTGTCGACCCATACTATATTGACTTTCCAATTTAGTCTATTTACTATGTCTATTGTTAGCCGGATTGGTTTTGCCATATTATGAGTCTACGAATGGGCTGGTTGACTTTGCAATACTGTTTTAAAAACGTCCGGATCTGTTTCTTTGCTTCTTTTAAAGGAATTCAAAGATTGCCTAACAATTCTAATGTCTCAAAGTTTTGGGTAAACTATCTTGTTTCAAACTAAAAAAGTGGCATATGTTGCATTAGCTGTTCCTGCAACACAAGTATATGTCGAATTTTTTTTTTAGTCAGTTTAATTTGCTTTATCCATAAATTACTTAAACAAAGCTCGAATATTACATTCAAATTTTCAATTATAGAATAAAGTTGTTCCGATTTACATTCATGTTTTCTAAATTAGCAAACAACAAAATTATTCCAGAACCACGGTTCCACCCCGAACCTAGGTTCACCGACCTTCTGAGCCCGCTCCGTGAACCCGAACCCTAAAAGTTTTGCGGGTTCGAACCCCGGGTGAACCTCTTTGTCAGTCCGTCAGTCCGTCTGTCTGTTTCTACGTAAACTAGTCCCTTAGTCTTGAAGCTATCGAGCAGAAACTTTGCACGGAGTCTTCTTTTGACTGCACGCTGCTAATATGTAGGAACCGACCGGATCGGATCACTACTTCTTTTAGCTGCCATAGAAATGTTCGGTCGGAAAATGGATTTTAGTGAGAAAAACTAGTTTGTTCTCAATATTACCGCTCTCAAACATGATCATGGGTAATATTGAATGTTTTTAAGCTGATCTGCGAAGTTTGGTCGAAGTTGCTAACCGTTGAGACAAGCTTTTTCAAGTGTATCAGAACTGCGGCACAGACGAAGTTAGCTTTGCCTTTCTCGTTTATTTTTAGAAACTTGAGCGTTTTTCTAATAAGGAATTTTTTTTGTTTGGTGGCCACATGATTGTAGTAGTTGCCCTGCATGAGCTATAGAAGCGCACTCTTGCCTACCCTCTCGCTCTATTTGTCTATTTTTCTTTCGCACACACTTAAACACAGTTAGAGAAGTAGATACGTGTGTCTCGCTCCCAAGAGCTGTTCAACCATCTAACTCTTTCTTGGTCTTGGTCAATTTTCCTCTTTCTCTCTCCCTCTGTCTGTCTCTCTTTTCCTTTCTTTCTCTCTTTCTCTCTCTCTCTTTCTGTTTTTTTGTTTCTATCTGCTTATATCCCACAGGACGTGCCTAACCTAGGCGATGGCATCTATCATATTGATTCTTTTATACTGGACGCCCCTAAAAGCGCCATTTTCGTGGGATTACATAACAACGATTTTTTCTGGAATTTGCCACCTTCTGAAGCAATTGATATCGAAGCGCCTGATATCAGTTTGGACTCTCAAACCAGTTCAAACAGCACTACTCCCCAAATAGGTGAAGAAGAGGAGGGGAATGAGGAGGAGGACGATGAAGCTCGCCAGACCTGCGCTTACCAACTGGATCAAGAGGATCAGGATTATGATGATGGCCTTGGCTTCAGCTGTGACAGTGATAGCCTCATGAATGAAGCCGATGAATTCGTTTTAGTGGCCAATGTCCAATGTCCAATGCCCAGCAACAATTCCACACCATCCTCTAGCTCCTTGCAGTGCAGCAGCTCGAGCACCAGCTCATCCACTTCGATGGAAATCACTCCTCCACCCCCGCCATCGTTGGCCAAGCCAAACCGAAATACAGCCAGGACATTTTTCCACCAAATCATCTAGGGGCAACAAATAAAGGAATCCGAATTTTTGCACAACATTTCTCACGTTTTGTGGTGTGCAAACGTGGTGCATCATTATCACACACACACACACATGTAACACATCCCCACGCCTTCCTCCCTTAATTATTGGCAAGCAGTTTGGTTCGTGCTGAGTTTACCACAAGTGCAGAGAAAAAAGCAACCTGAATTGTGGCCCCTTAAATTATTTCTGTTTTCTTTAAGTTTTCATTTAATCTTCACTCAATTTCTTGTGTATATGATAATAAGTACATTCTTCTTGACGAGTTAACACGATAGAAACTACCCCAAAGAACTGGTTTTAGATAAAAATATAATATAGAGCAAAATATAAACTATTAGCTAATAAAACTACAGCCGCTGGAAAATTTAACTAAGACAAATCTTTGGCATTTGCGTTTTAAAATTTTTTACAGAGCCATGGCTGGATTAGACTTATTCGAAATTTGGTATAAATTCCATCTTACTTTATCAAGATGCGAAGGCGGACGGGTAGAAAACCCAGGCACTAAGGCTCCTTCTTTCTCTGTACAGCAAGTTTTCTTGGGTACCAAATACGACCAAGTAATTGGTCATCCAAGAATGTCCTTTAAAGATTCTATAACTCTTAATGTGATTCGGCGAAAATCAGTAATTTTGTGTGCTGTTTGAAGCAATATGCAGCCGTAGGGGAAGAAACGATATAGACAGCTACGCGATCCGTAAAAGTGATGTCATTAATCGATTCGCGGCAACGCGCCAGCCTAAGAGCGAACTACAGATTTTGCAGTTCCTAACTGTTTATATCGTAGATTGCACGAAGAGGTGTCGGGTAACCCATTTGTCTTTAGTAATCGTACTTACAAAAGGACCGAAGAGTTCTTGAAACAGTACTGTATTTAGAAGTACTATGGACAAGCCCTTTTGCAATGCTTTCCCTTGAATTCCAAATATCGTCTAGTTCGAAGGCTCGAAACTGTTGTTAAACTTAAGGTTCAATTCGCTGCGTGGAACCGTTTTAAAAATGTTGGGTTTAAATTGATAGTGGCTTTGGGTCGAGCCTTGGAACGCGCCGGCCTCTGATATAAGACAAACATTGCGCTGGCTCGCGGTTGCAAGTGCGGGTCAAACATTTTGTCATCACTTTATACTTTACTTAACACAATAAAGTTTGGTTCATTCATTTTTCCTTTCCTCCCAGCGCCTTTACGGTGCTTAACTTTGGGACATCCTTTACTTTTTAATAGACAAAAATTCTATCTTCTGGTCTGGTTTGACCTGAACAAAATAAACCGAATAGAAGACATAAAAATTAATATTCATAATCAAACAAATGCTTATCTGAAATATAACCAAATGTACATATAGAATTTATCGAGAAGAAGAAATGTGAAACCAATTACTTGTGGACCTGGTCGAAGTCGAAAACCAAACACAAAATAATGGACATGGACTAGACTTAACTATTGTCCTCGTTTGCCAATTTCTGCTTCTATTTTCCTTGCTTTCAATATGATGAAACGGAGATACCAAGACCGAGAGAGAGAGGGAGAGAAAGTGAGAGGAGAGAGAGAGAGAATGTCAAATATAAGGTGCATCAATGGTTTGCCTGTTTTATTTTATTATGAATGCAATTTCAAGTGGATTGCGGCAAATACTGCAAAGTGGAATTGACCCGCAGCGGTTGGCCCCTGAATTAATTGTTTAATACCCGCCCCCCTACCCTCCCTCAAGAACCACTGGCAAGAGGCATTTATTAATATTAATTAAACTCAATATTCTTTTAATAATTATACGTACATACTAATAGTCATTTGCTCATTTTACAGGAGCACATACGTGAGTCCAAGGAGTCCAAGCTCGATGAGATGGGTCGCAATTCCAAGGCACGTTCCCGCGAGAACATATCCAGGTGAGTGTGAATCAACCATCATCGATTTCAGATTCATTAAGCTGCATTTTGTATGCCTCAATGATAAATTGCAAATTGAGTTCAAGGATTTATTGGTAATGATGCGAAAGAGACGCTGCGTAAGGAAAAAAAACGCCGAAAGAAGAGGACGAAAGTCGTCTTAATAATTCATTATTGATGAATTATGGCAGACAGACCAAATTTTTGATCATTTTCGTTAAAGCTTACGCAGCCAAGGTGAAAGATTTGTAGAAGGTGCTGATACTCTAGTCAAAACTGTTGCTAAACTTAGATTACTAATTGTAAATCCACGTTCCTGAGTAGCTTTCTTGATCTGGTACAAAACGATATACGCAAAAATGGCAAAAAGATGTATTAGAGGTAGCAGGAGTAAGCAAATATCCGACAGAAATCATCGGCACGTCCCAAAGAAAACGTTGGTTCTAGTAAAAGTAAAAGTTTCAAACACAACGCATTTTGATAATTAACAGGTGATTGGATAGAAACTCTAATTTTTTCATGCGGATTGATAGTAACCTGTCTGACTTCGCTTAGCATACCGAAGCTCTTTTTTCCATCTAAAAGCCATTGAAAGAGCCAAAGAGCGAGTCTTATCAAGTTCTTATATATCTGGCTCATTCATCACATCTCTCTGAAATGCTCTGAATATTTCGTATTCGTCTCTTTGCAGGCAAAAGCATTCGCAGACCTCGCTGCAAATCCTAGATGATGTTTCCAATCGATACTATCGCGAAGCTATACCTATATCCACACAATCGAGCAAAGCCGATTTTAAGGAAAAGGAGCACAGCATTTTGCGTCGCCACCCAGACATGACCCAAACCAGTCTGGGCGCCGATGACGGCGAATCATCCTCAACCACAACGGCAACGCACGAGATGATGACAAAGGCGTCCATGTCGGTGGCACCGGGTAATGCCTGCGATATGGGCTGTCAAACAAGGTGAGTTCGAGGCCTGGACAGCATCACCGACATATGTGTAGTCAAATAGATGCGCAAATTGTAAAGTCAACGCTGGGTAAACAGTAAAAACAATGGCAATGCTTGTGTGCTAGGGTGTCCTGGGGTGTCCTGGGGTGTGGAGGTAACGGGTTAACAGGCCGAACAGAAATGGCGCCTGGCGCTGGTACAACACAAAATCGATGCAAATATTTGTATTTGCAGGCGTCTCTTTATTGGACCTGGGATATGGCAGGGGACAGACTGAGTCAGAGAGGAACGGGGTCAGCTGACAATCCGATCAGGCAGATCTGAGGGAGCTGCCCACTGAAATAACAGTACCCACTCACCTGTGATTTGCCATTGATTGAGTAACCTCCACTGACACTGGGATGGGGATTCCCCCTAGTCTAGTTTGCTTAGCCCGTATGAAAGGCAAATATTGAAATGTTTCACTAGGCGCTCGTTGCTTACCTTTTCCGGTTTTTATTTCCTTTCTCGCAGGGAATCACTGTTTGCCAATAGCCCGGGCATCGCGGGAGTGGGCGTCGCCACGCTAATGAGACAAAAGTCCAGCTCATCCTCCAGCGGTGTGGCTGGTGGCGCGGTGGCTATGCCCCCACCACCGCCACGCTTCTTCTCCACATTTGGCTATGAGCCGGCGGGACAAATGTCGCCATCGTTGCCCCAGGCCACACCACCACCACCCGCCATGCTGCTAAGCACACTGCAGCGTCGCAGCATGCAGCCGCCTCATCAAGAGTCACTGGAGCTGGAGGAGCGGCACTATGCTGGCCTGATAGTGAATCCCACACCCAAACCGATGCCGCAGGAGATATGTCATCACCATCATCAGCACCAGCAGCAGCATCAGCAGCAGCAGCAGCATCAGCAGCAGCATCAGCAGCAGCAGCAACAGCAGCAGCGCTTGCACCATGCCCATCCGCAGCGTCTGCCAGCCAGAACTGGTCCTGGACATGCCACCATACTGCCTGGTGGCAAGCAGCAGCCAAAGAACGAAGAGTCCAAAGTATTTATCGACATACGGAATTCAGCACCAGACGTGATTATCATGACGTCCCATTGACATTTAAGGATGGCCCGCCAATCAGCGACACCAACAACTACGACCAACAATAACAAAAAGGACAACAGAAACAACAACAGGACAATGGCCAACATATTAACCGCAGCCACAGCGACGCCGCCAACTGGGTTGATAACCCAAACCCAAACGACGTCGACGTGTGGCAATCAGACACGGAAAGGTCTACCCGGCCACACCAGCACACATCCTGTCTGCAGGCGGTGGCATTTTATGCTTTAAAGTACAGGTAGGATCTTTTTCTCTCTTTGCGTTGAAGTACTGCAAACGGCACTTGGCTAGTAGCTTTAAGTAATTGTTAGGTTAGGCCAAAAGTGGGCGTCCAGTGGCCGAGTCCAGCCCCTTTGCAGTTGCAGACGGCCAGCGAGAACTGTTCCAGTTGTAGTTTCATTTTGGACCTCAATTGCCTGCGACATGGTCGCTGGACATGCTCCAGAAAACAATGAGAAACGCACACACAAATACAGATACAAATACGGCTGCATATACGACAATGGCACAGCCAGACGCTAAGCAGACCGTTGACAACGTGGCGTATGAACAACATGTGCCTGGACATTGTTGTTCACCTCCTCCCATTTCACCTCTCTCTCTCTCTATCTCACTCTCACTCTGTGTCTTTACGAACTTCTTCATTTACATGCATTACAAACGAACGTGCTCATGTCCCAGCGTTGACGTCCCGGCCAGAGTCCATCCATCACGGACACGTGTTAAGGACTTCGCCAAACCGACTAGCAGCAATTTGCGTAAAAACAGAGTTTAAGTGATTTTCCGTACATTTTTCTTGTAGCTTTCACCTGGCTTAATTTACCTCGTCTTTTTTCTTGGGTCTCAATTATATAAAATTGCTTAAACTGTAGAACTGTTAATGGTGGGTTCGTGTAGTTAAGCATTAGATTTATTATGCAGGGGAATGCTTAAGCAGCTGATCCTCTTTTTCCAACGGGAAATTTAAGTTTTCAGTAATAAAATCTTTAACTCTTAATCAATTAAGGCAGGGACAAGCTTCACACTATAGTTTTATCCACTTGCAAACTGTATTTGTATTTTTTCCCAGAAGTTTGAAGGAATCATCTCCGACCGCATTAAATATATATATTCTTGATCAGCATATCTCGCTGAGTCGTGTGAGATTTGTCCGTCCGTCAGTCTGTCTACGCGACAGCACTTAATAGTGCCAATTCTTTACAGTGCCCATTGGAAATCACAGTGGTTAGAGCGAGACAGAGCGCCATGACACAACGAGCTCAGCTTTCTGTTTCAGCCACCAACTCAGCTTGCCAGTCGTCAATGTGCGTACAATGCTAGGTAGCTGTCATTCTGTATTAGCTGTATGATCCCTCACTTTTGAAGCTATCGAGCTGACACTGCGGATCGGATGACTATTTTTTTTTGGGAAAAGTTCCTAAAATATATATTTTTAAAAACAATAAATCATTTTTCTTCTCTAGGGAATTTTTTAATTTAAAAATTAATAAAAAAAAACAGGGGGGGAGGGAGGGGTTTTTTTTTTTTCTTGTAGCTGGCATAGTAAGAAAAACTTTGAGAAAAGCGTTCGTAGACGTGGGGCCGATTTCTCATCTTCTACATATGTCACATACACTTACAAATAGCAGAGTAAATTGTGAGTTTATCTGACACATAGCAGCTATCTAGAAGAAGACAAATCGGCCCTAAGTCATTGGCCGTGTTCACCAGCACAAATGGATCTAGTTCAATTGTTGAGGTGAACGAATGTGAAGTGCAACTATGATTGCTAATTTTTGTCATTTTGGTTAAAATCAAAACGATAGCTTTCACTCACACCATTTTTACCTTAAAATTGTATCAAAGCGTTAAGCAAAATCCAATTAACTTTTTTTGATGGATGATGTTTGATGTATGCTGGTGAACAGGGCCATTATTAATGTTATATGTTTGAAACAGATCTGCTGAGTTTGTCGAAATCGGATAACTATATCTTACAGCAGCCATATGATAGCTCGGTCGGAAATGGGTCTTATTCGGGGGTGCCACAGAAATCACTAGCGATTTTCGTATAAACGCATGTATTTTATATTAAAACTGCTCGAATTTATATGTGAAGAGGCACCAAAAAGCACGCCTACTAGATCAGATGGCGAAAATAAAGCGAATTGAAACCGACTATACAAAGCCATTTCGTTTATACGAAAATCGCTAGTGATTTCTGTGGCACCCCCGCCTGAAAAATCCCTTTCCCTGATTCCAAGTTCTCTGAATGTTGGAGCCAGGTGTTGCAATTGTTTTATATGTTTGGCACAGACGAAGCAAGCTTTACCTTCTCGTTTTATACTAGTTACTCGAGTAGAAAATATTTGCCCCAACTCTTGTTCTATTTTCATTTTCAAATGTAATTTTCCATTTCCAAATAGGATAAAAAATTACACGAGCATGTCAAGCTTTCAAATCTGTCAGCTCACAATTAGCTTGGTCACCGTAATGCAATGAGTTGGAGAAGGATTTTCAAGTGTGGGACAGGGGCTGGGGAATGGGGATGGAGGGGGTTGAATAATGTCACTCTATGCGTGTGGCTAAAACCCAAAACGAAAAAACACACAAATGGCGATGACAATGATGAGGGAAGAAGAAATCCATTTGATTGATTGAATTGAAAGAGCAGACACAGCAAACATTGTGCGCTGATGTGGATGAGGGCCACAAAGACCACTCATTATTACTTCAATGAGGATGATGCAGCGGTGCAATCTAACCGGAAAAATATTTGTGGGACGATCATTAGAGTGATTAAGGTTGCTGAGCAAAACCTTTATCAGCAGAGGGAAGCCAACACCTGACTCATTATAAAAATGAAAAATGTATTATCTCATTTCCTTCTAACCCCCTTCCTTTGTCCACTTTCAGGTACGGGCGATAAATTGGAAGTTTCAAACTTTTGTGTAGTGAATTGTGTAATGGCCTGCAATATTTTCCACCCATTTTGAGTTCAGCTCGTTTTTCTTTTGTAAGCAAATGAAAGTTGTAAATACACAAACCGAAGCTCTTTTAGTTGTACTGCGGGCTTTTTGAAAAGCCTTTTTTTATACTACATAAACTACAAAATTACATATACATAAACACATACATGCATAGATATGTATGGAAACTATCATAATTGTTAAATCAACTGTATTTTTGTGTTAAACAAAACGCTGCTCAAAGCTGGACAAATTTTTTGTTGTTTCTTTTTTAGATAAATTATGTACATAGCTAGTAAGAGAAGGAAAAATACTAACGAACACTTGGCGATTTTACTACCACTAGAAATTGTTAAGCTTAAGATAAAAGTGTAACATTTTTTTATACTATAAGGCAAAGCAAACGGAAGATACAAGTTTTTTTTGGAACAGGATATATTTGATTATTGATGACTGCAAGGAAAATAAATGGAACTAAAAGGAAATAACACTACTCTTAAGCAAGAAAACAAATGCGTGTAAAAAGTCAAAAATGAAAACAAATAAAAATTGCATTATGCAAGTGAACCACCAGATCGAGTGATTTTGTTTGAATGTTATTTTATTGTTAAGCGATAATATCACTTTTTATTGGATAATGACATTGAGGTTGATTGTAGGAGCAGGAAACCGACATTTGTCATATTTCAACAAACATTTTCGTTGTCGTTTTCTTACGCTTCTCACGTCAATACATATTGTTTACGAATTTGCCGCCCCTCAAATTCTCAGCCCGGTGCGGACTGCCCCCTCGTTACGCCACTGGCAAGGGTATATCAACTTTGGTCGAGCCGAAGTTAGCTTTCCTTATTTTTAGCTTATTTTTATAAGATTTTCCGAAACGAAATCGAAACCAGGCCTCCCGCACAGAAGGCACACACACTACCTGTTCAAATAAACAGAAAACAGCTAGGGAGCTTCGAAAGATTGTCTAAAATTGCTTTGATTTTTGTTAGATTAGCCGCTGCCGACGCAGCAAGCAGATGCAGTGAATATAGAGCTATAAAGACCATTGGTTGAATGTGGTCAACCTGAGGAAATCGCTTATCTGCTGACTTACCTCTTCGGCCCCAGCAACAAGACAGAAAACCTACTAACAAGATTTGAGTATTCTTTGATCGCCGCCTAAAAGTATGCAATGTATTACAAATATCCATTCTTGCCTAAAAGTAAACACCAACCCAAAGCTTAGCTGCTGGCAAACACGGAAGAAGACTTGATGATCAAGTTGCCGATGACCCAATTAACAAAATAAATGAATTCACCGAATCACTAATCGGTCAATAATTCTCGCCCCCTTCGATATTTCACTTTCAATGCCAAATGCAAATTTCGCCTTTGTGTAGCTCACAAAATTTATGTGGCAGTCCGTGTGAGCCAAGCATAAAAACAAAACTCGAAAAGACTCAATTCATATAAAGGTACATCAGGCCGAACAGAATGCAGATCACAGTCCACCAGCACTATGGCAATAGGTCACATCCAGCTGAGCTTCTTACTGCCGGCGCTTCTAATATCCGGGCTAGTCCAAAGTCAGAGATTGCCAGCTCGTCAGCTGCAGACGCCCAATATCGATGGCGAGAGTTTCGAACGCTTGGATAGCACAGAGATGAGGGAGCAACTGAAACAATTGCTAGGCGAGCAGTTGACTGAAGCTTTTGCTCCTTTCGCTACCACAGCGGCATTTATACAACGTCGGCCGGGTGTGGTTTCACCCAAATCGGGAGCCGAGGCCCAAACACGCTTTGCAGATGAAGAGGAAGAAGAGGACGATGAGGGTTCAAATGAGGGCTCCAGTGAGGAAGAGCTTGTAGATGCCCCTGAGGAGGATTACAATCCCTGGCGTGACAACTTTTATGATCTGAATGAAGACGGCAGCTATACCTTTGGGTAAGTCCTAAGTAATCTAAGTACAGGGTGTATCAGAATTTCAAGGATGTTGCTGGTCTCATGCTGCTCAACAGAATTCTATAAAGTAAATAGGTCGGTGGAGAACAGGGGCTAAAAATCATAACTAGTTTAAAAAGTTTTAGTGCTCTTTTTGATGGCTTGAACCCTGCGATCTGCGACTATTCTAGCCTACTTTCTAGGCTAGAATCTGCATTATTGTATGAACGATTCTAGATATGAGCATAAAGGACCAGTGAACCCACCCAAAACTTACATTTATATTCGCAATATCTATAGTATCTCCAATTTTCATAAAGATAATAAATTGGTATATTGAAGACATTCACTTACGCTCTCGTTAATGATCGAAATCTCCATATTCATATGATTTTTTCTTACTATTGATATATCCATCGCACTGCGCTGTCATTCATAGCTATTCTCTTCCCCATGGCGTACGTCGCTGGGAGCGCGGATTTTACTCAGAAGAGCAGCATGGTCAAGTTGTTGAAGGATTCTACACTCAGCCGCGCCAACTGGCAACCGGTTTGCATTATGAGCTACGTTGTTATCGATCCGATGGCCATGGCTATCATCCGCTACCCGGTAAGAGCTGCAATACAATTTAGTATTAGATCGAAATAAAAAAAAAACAATCTCGCTCCTTTCCCCAAATTTCAGTTAAATATCTCAAGCGTGCACCGCGTGTCCAGCGAGATGAGCAGCCAGATGTTGAATGCTTATAGAAACATCATGATCGCTAACGATATATATCTCGTAACTAACAATAGATAACTTTTAATACAAATATTTTTTTTTGCACGTGAACTAAATTATACTATACTGCTTAGAAAGGCAAACTTACGCTTTTTAATGAATTACACTAAGCTACAATGTTTGATAACACAGGTGTACAAGCTTTTGTACCAGAGAATATGGCAAAGCACGTAGATAGTTAGCACGTCAGGTTTATGAGATATTTGCATAAATGTGTGTTTAGCGAGGTGACAATTGTAGGTCCTGTGGCCAGTAACCTTTCCAATAAGTTTGTTATTAGCTAAGCAGGATTGGAAAGAAAAGTATAGTTATGACCCGCTTTTTACGAATCGCTGGTAAGTTTACTCGGGATACCCTTATTGTAACAGACGTCTTTGGTATAGCAAAGATTCATTAATAGAATCTTTAAAGATGCCTCAAGATGGGCTCGTGCAATTTGAAGTTAACCACATATTAACCTTTCTGATCCAAACATAACCTAACTTAACCTTGTTAAACCTACATTAAACTAACCTTAAAAACTCCATAGTCTATTCACACTGGCCGCAGTTTCGAAAAAACTAGCTAAATCGAAGCTGCAATATTTTTATACCCGTTACTCGTAGTTACTCTAGACGGAATCATTTCCAACCATATATGGTATATATAT
This sequence comes from Lordiphosa stackelbergi, assembly GCA_018904235.1. Taxonomy (NCBI): domain Eukaryota; kingdom Metazoa; phylum Arthropoda; class Insecta; order Diptera; family Drosophilidae; genus Lordiphosa; species Lordiphosa stackelbergi. Next base: position 486,335 of record JAEIFU010000008.1, read on the forward strand.
TCTTAATCATCCGTCTGTCTGTAAGAATACCTCGATCTCAGAGACAAGAAGAGTTAGAGCACCCAATTTTTAAATGTTGGTTTGAAATTTTTTCACTGCCTCCCGACCGCCACCCCCCAATAAACATATTGAGTAACTCCCACAATTTTTAAGAAATCGATCTCAAATTTAAAACTTACATTTATATTCGCAATATCTATAATAAACGAAAGCATAAGAAAGTCGGCTCAAGCCCGACTATTTATACTCTGACCTGAAGAATACATGTCTACAGCGTTGCGACGTTCGACCTTACTCTCACCCTCCTAAAATACATTACTGGAGGGGAGGCGTATATTGCTCATAACTTGAGAACCGTTTCTCCTCTTTACATTTCTTTTCAATCGTTCATTTCTTAGACTATTTGAAGTACATCTCTATAAAACTGTGTATCCAATGCGGGCGGGGGGGCGTGGCCAAAATTGGACATAAACTTGATCTGCCTGCAGTAAAAGAAGCATTTGTCCCATACATGTCAAACCTTGCTATCTCTTACCATCTCTGGGATCTGTTTGTTCATACGACAGACGGACGGACAGACGGACGGACGGACACGGCTAAATCGACTCGGCTGTTGATGCTGATCAAGAATATATATACTTTATGTGGTCGGAGATGATTCCTTCTCCCTGTTACATACTTTTGCACAACTTTAATACACTTTTTCTCCAAGTACAGGTATAAAAATGTTCACTAAGATCGGATAATAAATAACCGAGCTTAAAAATGTTCCATACTTTTCGGCATGCCCTTTCAGGAACACAGGAGAGCTATCAAACATTTCTTCCGATGAGTAACGGGTATATCGAAGTCGTGCAGGGCAGAGTTTAACTAACGCTCTTGTTTTCCATAGGTATTAGCTGTAGGCTGAGTGGTCACCCAAATTAGCAACATTCCAGCTTTATCGCAGCTTTTGTTGGTGTAACCATGTAACTCGAAGATTCTTATAGTTTCATACTGCTTTTGGCGATAATTTGCAATCATACCAAGTAATAGTAGCTGACATCTGTTTTTGACTATTTTTGGCTATAACCCTGTAACCTGGCAAATTTCCCTGACGATCGGATAACATTTAGCGAAGATATAAAAAAATCAAATTTTTTTCATGTATTTGGGATCTGCAAGCGCTTATTCGGCTAACTAAATGTAGCTCTTAGAATGAAATGGTGAAATACTGTTTTTAAGAACTTATTGATAAGAAACTCCATTTTTTGATGGCGCTTACAGAGTCCTGTGTAAAGAAATGAACTTGTTCTAAGGCCGTGGGACAAATCAAAACCTTCTGATTGAATTTTTGAATCTGAATTGGCTAACTGAGGTTTCTATTTTTAACACAAAACTACAATATACATAAAGACAGCGCTCTTTTGTGCGTCATAAGGTTCTAAGAAGGATGGCACGTATCGCTTGATATGCTTTCCTCCATTTCTAAC